>CM056563.1:1492499-1824999 GCA_029721515.1 Synanceia verrucosa
CGAAAAGGTTGAGAAGTACCAAGGTTTGAAAGAACAGCTGGAACAGATGTGGAAGGTGTAGGCCAACGTGGTCCCTGTGGTGGTAGGAGCACTCGGGGCGGTGATGGCCAAACTGGGAGAGTGGCTCCAGCAGATTCCAGTAACAACATGTGAAGCCTCAGTCCAGAAGAGCGCAGTCCTAGGAACAGCTAAGATACTGCGCAGAACCGCAGAACCCTCAAACTCCCAGACCTCCCAGACCTCTGGTGGACACCAGAGGTCTGGGAGGATTGAGGATAACAGGGATATTACCCTACAAGGGTGAGAGGAGCATTTACATATATATATATATATATATATATATATATATATATATATATATATATATATATGTAAATGCTCCTCTCACCCTGCTGACTTTTTCACGTCTAAAATCACACTGTCTTCATACAGTCTGTCACACACACACACACACACACACACACACAGCAAGTCAACATGTGTCTGCATGCTGAGCAGGGATCAGGATTGCACTCTGCATGTCAGGGCTGCCACATCTGTCACTTGACTCCTCTACTGAACACTGCCTAGATGAATGGATGGAGCACGAGACAATGAGGGGGATGGAGATAGCAAAGCCAGAGGGAGGAATTTTAGGACACAGTGAAATAGAATACAGCAATAAAGTGTTGCTGTATAGCTACTGTCATAGTCAGTGTTACCCAGTAGCTCCACTACAAGTGGTAGCATTGCTAGTTTTATTCTATTCCTCAGTGTGGTTTTATTTAGGTTTTATTAAGATTCTGACATCAAATTGACATTATCAGTTTAACTCTTTGAGTGCCAAAGACATATATGTATGACACTTGAGTGCCATAAACGTAAACATATATTTGCCATCTACGTCTTTCCTATTTTCGGCAGCAGGCACACAGCCTGTGAGTAATTTTGGGGCTTCTGGGAGATGTAGTCGGAGCATAAAGAGACGGTATACTCCACAGAGATCAAAGCAGGAAGTGGAGACGATCGAGATTAGAGAGCAAAACAGAATTTGGACAAAAAGTGGTGATTTTGGTGAAAGTGTCCTCTAATCTACCTCTGATAAAACAAGAATGGAACAAGATAAAAATTTGTTTTCACAGACATGGTACAAAATATTCTGTCCATCATGAAAGATGAACCAAAATGGCCAAAAACACTGGCACAAGGCACTTTCTGGCACTCAATGCGTTAAATGTAGACATAGTATATGACTTAATGCATACTTTAGTTGAGGTGTGATTTGTTTCTTGATTCTCATTTGTCTTAGTGGTTTGGAGGAACCACATGTCACAGAATGTGATCTGGGCTCAGAAACCAATCAAGCCTTTAACACTTAAGCCCCTTTCACACTGCACCCAGGATTTTCAAACAACCCTCCAACTGACTCGTGAATTTATCGGCTCGGCTCGCGTGTGAAAGATGTTTAATGTTTAATCACTGAGCAGCTTGTCAGGCTGTCAATGTGAAGCTCCAGGGCTGCAAAGCTGCCCACTGTGATCTCAAAACAGAGCAAATACTTGCTCCACTCCCACAGTGTTTTCCTTTCAATCAAAATGTCTGCTGGCAGAGTGAAAGTGCCCTGATACCGAATCAAGGCAAGTCAACCCGGGTTAGAAAATCCCACATTGACCTGCTAATTTCAGTGTGAAAGCAGTATAGGTGACCTGAGGGGTCACATGCAGTTTCTGGAAGAAGACTGAGGGTGTTTTCACACCGATGGTTCATTTGCTCTGGTCCGTATCAGGGACCAACTTGTTACAATGTTGCAAGTTGCCTCAAGTTTGGTTTGTGTTCACACGGCAGCATTCACAAGCCAAAATGTGTGATGCGCAAGGAAACTGCTCTCTAATTGGTCAGAATTTCCTTGTGAGAAAACTCCCGGAAATAAACAAAGAAGAGCAGACCCCAGCCTCCACTTTTCAATTTTACAATGGATGTAAAGCTAGGCAGGTTGCTCTTGGTCCTGGTCATCGTGTATTACGTCAGTTGCACTAATCACTGTAGGCAAACGTTTGAAAATGAGGCAAGGCTGAAGCTGGAAAATAATAGCATGATGCACTGGAGTCGCCGATGATGCATATCAAGACAGTTCAGGCGAAGATGTGCAGTAATCCTCCTGAACTGTGACGTGCTCATCATCCAAAAATATTACAATGCACAGCGCATCTGGCTACGGGAGGCGGTTTAGTCCAAAACAGGCAATAAGTGCAATCTTCTCACCACAATGGAAGCACACCAGAGTTTGTTTGGAACCGGACCGAGACCACCTCTTCGACGGGGTCTCGGTCCAGTTGTTTTGGTCCTCACCCAAGTTCATACCTTCCCAAACGAACCGCACCAAGGGGGTAAACACTCCAGGGTTCGATTCAACCAAACTAAACAAGGCAGGTGTGAAAACACCCTAAGATATTAAAAGAATGCCTTCATTATCATTTCAGTTCATTATTCAGAAATCGAAGATGGCCATGACATTACATTAGAAGAAGACTACCAGATGTGGGTAAAATCAGACCTGTGTAGATATGTGTAGAGCATGACCAGACCAGTCCACCTGGACTGTCTGCAGTCAAGTTGCATTTTGGTTATCTCTCGTTATGGTATTTTAACTGGTCATTGTGAGTCACTGTCCTAGAGAGCAAAGGTATTTTGGTGGAATACACTCCAATGTGTAATGTTTCTCCCAGGGGGATAAAAATCTGCAGTGAAGAATGAAGAATAAAGTTTCTTTTTTTCAAAAATGTCTTCCTGTGAAATACTGTATACTGTATGCTTGCCAGGCTCTAGAATCGTCATTACCTGTGATGAGGCTCCCAAGCAGCCATTTTTTTCATTTAAAAGAACCACGAGACAGAAAGGTTGGAAGCCACTGAAACTTATAGGGAGAACTTAGTCTCTATCTTAGTCATGCTTTTGGATAATAACAAGGAGATTGTGCTGAAAGCTCTTTTTTCCCAGTTTAATAAATTAAAATACCCTGAATTTCCCCCTTTATCCTGTCCCTTCATAATAAGCTCATCTGCTCACTCTCGCTCTGTGTTTGTTCTGGTTTAACTTGTGGAGCACACACACTCTAATCACTGCTACTCTCTCTTTCTGCTCTCCCCCTCTTCCCTCCCACCAGTCCCATCCTTCTGGGGTCTGGTGCACTCAGCCTGGAACCTGTGTGCTATAGGGAAGAGGCAGTCGCCCATCGACATCGAGACCAGTCACATGATCTTTGACCCGTACCTGACCCCTCTGAGGCTCAACACAGGAGGACGCAAAGTAAGGGCCGCTACCATTTAGATCACCTGACACCTGTGTTTGGATGAAATGTGTTTCTGAATGCATCCTGAGGGACTCGACCATTAAAGTTCAAGAGACTCTGACGGATCAATTTCAAGTTCGGAGACAAAACTCCAGATACTTTTTGTTCCAAGCAGGACTGTCCTTCTCTGACAGCTCTGAGTTTTAGATAAGAACACACCAGGACATATTGTGTTAATCAAGAGACAGAAACTTCTCTCTGACAGAGACTAGGAGCTTTTCATCTTATCTATATATAAAGCTTTATAATTCCCAGCTGCATTTACTGTAATTCTCTAGGCTCAGCAGGCATTACAATTTTAGCCCTTTACACAGCGATCACAGTTAATCTTTACAGGAAAAATCCTCTCTAAAGCACCATGAATCACCACTAAAACACCTTTTGGTAATGTTGCACATTGCATCCTGGATTCATTTTAATTTTTGACATCTACAGCCTTGATTCTTGCTCCTAAGATAAGCAATCTGTCAGAATATTCATTCAAGTCATCTTTTCAGTGTTACTTAGAGATTATTGCAGCTGTGAAACTAAAAACACCTTTTGCCATTTCTACCTTTTGATTTCAAAGATTAACACACAAACAAAATACACATAATACATTGGTGCTTTGCTATTGTAATACTTGCAATACTTGAAATACTTCCAGAATCCAGATGCATCCCCATCACTTTTCCTTTTCCCTCAATCACATTTCACCTCCCAATTTCCTGTTTACATCACAATTTCCGCTTCCCTCATCACATTTCCGCCACATTTCACACTCTCCTCTCTCTCTGACACATCATTTTTTTTTTTTCACTTCCTGTTAAATATCAGTCCATTTCAACCTACACCTGCACAATTTGTTTACTGTTCGAGTGTGATTTGCTTTTTTACCAGTTCTTTTCTTGTCCACATTCAGCTGCAGATAGTTGTCATTGTATCATTGTGTTAAGTGGGAAATGGATTTGTGTTGTAACAGATGTTGTAGAAATGAGAGTATGGTTGTGTCATCAAAGCATTTGAGATGTCGAGGAGACGTGCCACAGCGTACCGTATCCCTGTACTTCATTTGGTCCAGCTGTGGTCTGGTGGCTGGCAGGACTCCCAGAAGTTTGAGCACTCTAGTACCCCTTTTCCACCAAAAGGAACCTGGTGCTAGCCCGGTGCTGGTACTAAGCTGGTTCAACTTACGTTACTCCTTAGCACCAGTTGCTTTTCCACTGGCAAGGAGCCCATTCAGAGCCATGACATTACATCACTGCAAAATGTCAGTACGTCACAGCATTTTAGCTTTCACCCGGCCAAGCTTGTGCAGTTCTTAACCAAGACAAGGCTTTGCAAAACAGAGCCGATAAAACTGTATGGTGTTATATTTGTGCCACATTCCTGAGCAAACAAAGACAGAATTTGAGCAAGCAAATGCACGAACAGGAGAAACGCTGAGACTCAGCGGTGATTGGGCCACGTGCAAAAATAAATTGACTAAGCACAGAATATATTTATATGCTCAGATCTACATTTGTTCGCTCAAAATATGTCTTTGTTCACTCAGGAATGTGGCGCAAATATAACGCCATATACAGTTGTGGTCAAAAGTGTACATACACTTGTAAAGAACATAATGTCATGGCTGTCTTGAGTTTCCAGTTATTTCTACAACTCTGATTTTTCTCTGACAGAGTGATTGGAACAGATACTTCTTTGTCACTAAAAACATTCATGAAGTTTGGTTCTTTTATGACTTTATTATGGGTCAACTGAAAATGTGACCAAATCTGTTGGGTCAAAAATATACATACAGCAACATGAATCAGCAATTTTGGTGACTTAAAAGTTATGTCAATGAAATGAGCTTCATAGCATGGAGTCTTAACTTCTTGTGAGTGACCATGAGTGACTACAGCTGGTGACTTCTCTGAGCCCATTTAAATAGGGCTCTTTAGAGATAAATTCTGTTCTTGACAAGTTCCAGTCTGGTTTTAGATCCTGACACAGCACTGGTTAAGGTGCACAATGACATTGCTGCGTATGCTTGTAATCCTGCTGTGCTGGTGCTGCTGGACTTCACAGCAGCCTTTGATACAGTCGACCAGGCAGTCCTTGTATCACGTCTAGAGCAGTATGTTGGTATCCGAGGCACCGCTTTCCAGTGGTTTAGGTCTTACCTGGCAAATAGGAGCTTCTCTGTTATGATTGGTGACCTCTGCTCCTCACATGCTTCCCTCACTTGTGGGGTCCCACAGGGATCAATTCTAGGTCCTACTCTATTTTCTTTGTATTTGCTGCCTCTGGGTTCAATTATCAAAAAACACAACCTGTCTTTTCACTTTTATGATGATGATCTGCAGCTTTATTTGCCCTTGAGTCCCAATGAAAGCACTGCACTTAGTAAGTTGATAGGTTGCATCACTGAGGTAAAGCAGTGGATTGCTCAGAACTTCCTGTACTTCAATGACAGCAAAACTGAATGCATGTTGTTTGGCACATCACCAGCACTGAATGCTTCCACAGTTAACTTTGGTACTTTGGCTCCATTTTTAGACCACTTTTAAAAAATCTTGGAGTAACTTTTGACAGTAGGCTCAGATTTGATAAACAGATTATCATATATATAATATTCAACAGTCAACTGTCAGCTGTATTATAAGAACGTGGAAGTGTTTGGGAACGACAACAACTCAGCCACAAAGTGGTAGGCCACGTAAACTGATGGAGCGGGGTCAGCGGATGCTGAGGTGCATAGTGCAAAGAGGTCACCAACTTTCTCCAGAGTCAATCACTACAGACCTCCAAACTTCATGTGGCCTTCAGATTAGCTCAAGAACAGTGCACAGAGAGCTTCATGGAATGGGTTTCCATGGCCGAGCAGCTGCATCCAAGCCATACATCACCAAGTACAATGCAAAGCGTTGGATGCAGTGGTGTAAAGCACGCCACCACTGGACTCTAGAGCAGTGGAGACGTGTTCTCTGGAGTGACGAATCACGCCTCTCCATCTGGCAATCTGATGGACGAGTCTGGGTTTGGCGGTTGCCAGGAGAACGATACTTGTTGGACTGCATTGTGCCAAGTGTAAAGTTTGGTGGAGGGGGGATTATGGTGTGGGGTTGTTTTTCAGGAGCTGGGCTTGGCCCCTTAGTTCCAGTGAAAGGAACTCTTAATGCTTCAGCATACCAAGACATTTTGGGCAATTCCATGCTCCCAACTTTGTGGGAACAGTTTGGAGCTGACCCCTTCCACTTCCAACATG
Source organism: Synanceia verrucosa (assembly GCA_029721515.1). Taxonomy (NCBI): domain Eukaryota; kingdom Metazoa; phylum Chordata; class Actinopteri; order Perciformes; family Synanceiidae; genus Synanceia; species Synanceia verrucosa. The sequence goes on from CM056563.1 coordinate 1,499,060, forward strand.
ACTGTGCACCAGTGCACAAAGCAAGGTCCATAAAGACATGGATGACAGAGTCTGGTGTGGATGAACTTGACTGGCCTGCACAGAGTCCTGACCTCAACCTGATAGAACACCTTTGGGATGAATTAGAGTGAAGACTGAGAGCCAGGCCTTCTCATCCAACATCAGTGTGTGACCTCACAAATACACTTCTGGAAGAATGGTCAAAAATTCCCATAAACACTCTTCTAAACCTTGTGGACAGCCTTAACAGAAGAGTTGAGACTGTTATAGCTGCAAAGGGTGGAACCCTATGGATTAGGAATGGGATGTCACTTAAGTTCATATGCGAGTCAAGGCAGGTGAGCGAATACTTTTGGCAATAGTGTATAACGTCCCTCGCCATCAGCTCTGTTGTTGCCATAGTTAGCACTGCATTCACTATTAACCCTAATTTCCACTGGATGTAGAACAACCGTGGTGTTTTTTCGGACCCAATAATTCAATGTGTCAATTTCCACAGAACACGCAACGCCGCCAACGTGCCAACACCTGCCAAAACAAATCGACAGAGCTTCACATTTTGTCAGACATCGGAGCATGGCACATGAATTCAGCACAGAGCAGATCATGTGGGACAGGAAGTCGTGTACAGACACAAAAGAAAACATGCGGTTTATTTTCAAAATAAAATAATCCGTGTTTGCAGCAGATTGTATAATCAATTTCCTTCTACTCAGTGGACACAGAGGTTCTCTTTCACTGACGCTGTGCTACAGCCCACTATATCACGCGATTATACGTGAATTCACGAGATCTCATTAGTCAGAGTGATGTCATTTTCGGGATTTCAGCTGTCCAGTGGAGCTGCTGTAGGCAGATCTGGTGGGTATTGATGGATGACGGACATCGATGGATGAAGATGGACGTCGGCGTCATTCCGTATCCAGTGGAAATTAGGGGTTAGCTTTGTGTTCAGAGCTGTGTACAGGGAGACAATTTCTGGTAGCATGGGTTTTATCTGCTGCGGCAGTGAGCCAATTTCATATCACAATAAATAAACAGTCAAATTTTATATTATGGTCAAATATCTGGGCACAAAAGGGATTGTAGGTATTGTTTCATTCCACCAGAGAGGTTTTGTTATTACTTGGCATTGGGTTGTTTCGGTCAATACCTAAAAGGGCAGTCAAGTTATTGCGGCTTCCTTTTCCTCAGGCCGCTGAGAGGCACGGGTCCTGCAGCCTAATTGTATGACGCGCTTTCTTTATTTACAAAGATGCTGGATCCATATGCATTTTGTTCATTTATTGAAACGAGCAGCTATCACAGCGGTACTTTGAGTCAAACAGCATGAGTAAAAGTGACTATAACTGGCAGAAAATGAAATCGGAATAAAACAATAGCAGAAAAAAGTAAACAAAGGCGTAAGTGTAGCGTGAACGTAAGCGGTCCACAAAAAATTACAGCTACCCAGCTGCCTCTCCCCAAACTTTTCCTCAGGTGATTGTGCACCTTTGTAAACTGTGCCGCCCACAAGCACTCACACGACCGCACCCACTCACACATGATCAACTCATGAAGGCAGCAGACACACACACACACACACTTACTCAGGCACACAGTGCTCCCCAACCTACATGTCTTCTGTAATATTTAAACTCGGACCAAAGCATAGATCAACCAACAAGTTGGCATTGCCATCCCGTCACCGTGAGCTTTACTAAATTATCTTTACACAAAACAAAAAACATATACCCATTGATTTGCGAGGCATCGTATGAACCACAGGCTCTGGCTCAGACGGTAAAGCTGCAGAGGAGTCGCCACGTGTGTTCGCGCTCTGTGACTGTGGTTCATACAGTCTATTACTGTGATATTTCCTTAATATTGGCTGGGAAGAGACCCTGCGCTGTTACCTGGTGGCCATAGAAGAGAAGAGGTGCCGGTCGACATCCCGTCATCCCTGGATTGCTTATTGAAGGCAAACACACACCTACACAGTCCCTTTTCCCCTTTAACACATTACACTCATACATAAAGAGCTCTTGCATCTGCATTTTTTTTGTTTGTTTGCTGGCCAGCAGTATTTTTTCTTTTAAGGACGACTCAAGGACATTTTTTTTTGGGGGGGGGCCTGAGAAAGGACTACAGAAAGGTGTATAGTTCCAGGTGCACTTCATTTGAGCCCTAAGTTCACTGTTAGGAAGATCAGAAGATTGTGTTACATTTCTTGATTCTGACTGTGCCGTTGTTTGGAGATATATATATATATATATATATATATATATATATATATATATATATATACATATATACAGTATATATGGTGAGATGCAGTCAAGTCCAGTGAAATTTAATAAATCCTGGATTGATAGTAAACTGCTATCAGGACTCTGACTGAATTCTGCTAATTGGTTGCATTAACACATCTAAAGAGTTTATGATTGTGTTTGTCATAATTCCTGCCGTGTGTCACCCTACTAAAATATTTTATTATAGTAAATTAATAAATAGTACAGAAATCAGCAGGCAAGATTAGCCAAGTAATCTTCTGACACTGGAGGAAATAGCAGGGTTTTGGCTAATATATCACACAATTTCTTGGTTTTAAGGGATTCAAATTCCTCTCTATCTTATGTAGCATGTCTGCATCTGCATTATTTCAGACTGTCGTTGTTCCTCAAAAGAGAATTAACCAGGGCTATTTACAGGAAGCAGTACAATTGTAGTAGTGATTAATACTCTTGTGCATCTGCCGAGTGAGAGTACAGAGCATGGCCATCTGTCTGGCAAGTGTGTGTGTGTTTGGGTAGTTAGTGAGTATGCTGAGCAGACAGACTGCCTTTGTGTATGAGTAAATGACATCAAAGATTAAAGGCAAATGTCTGTGTGTGTGTGTGTGTGTGTGTGTGTTGTGCATACTATGGCATGCACCTGTCTTCTAGCTTGTTGTCACTTTCCTCACAACAGATTGGCTGTTTTGGCTCCTGTTGTCAGCGACACACACAGACCACGTCTACATATATATATACACATAACACGTTACTAGTAACACCATTACTTTTGACAGTAACTAACACTCTAACGCATTACTTTTAAAATAATTAAATGCAGTTACTATTACAATAAGGTGTGTTTGTCTGTTACTTGGTAAATGATTTCCTACTACTTGGTCAAATTGCTTTCATTCATGCTCGCAGATGGTACTATGGACGGGGACATGTCCCCTTAAGATTCATAGAGACTTCGTAGACTGTGTAGTGACGCTGATCCGCCCCCCCCTCTTTCCCAGCATACGGCGACAAACATCGCTAGTAAAACAGAACATTACTATCTCTGCAACAGCAATGGGAGCCCGGCATTTGTGTGATTCATCTCATGGTGCGTTTAGCTGTACACAAATCTTAAACATAAAAAAACATTTTTGAATAACATACATGTCTCTTTTTTGTTTTGGTTTAATTACCTATTTCAAAATCAACTTCTCACAAAATAAATAATTTTCATTTTGAAACATTTTTAAAATAAAAGTTCCCACCTTACATTTGTATAAGTTTTATACTGGACCATTATCCGTATCTAAACTGTCATAAATCCTGACGCTACAGTATTTTTTCTTCAAATAATAATCAATTTATCAAAGTAATAATATAGTCATGAATCACAGCCCTACAGCTGCGGGATAACAAATAAAAATGCAGTCAGTGGCCAGTCATTGTACAAAATAGCACTGCCTGACAGCAGTGGCAGCTTGTATTAAATGACCATTTATGACCATGATGCTCTGAAAAGACCATCAGCTTCATTAACTTCTGACACAGTGACAGTGCCCTTCACATTCACAGCAAAGACACGCTACAGAAAGGTGTGATATGACCTCCAAATACGACAAATGACAGTCTTCATAAAGACTTTGAATGCAGCATGCTGACATTTTACCAATAGATTTGCCAGCATTGGATGCGTGTGTGTGTGTGTGTGTGTGTGTTCGTGCGTGCGTGTGTCCGTACGTGTTGTGAAAGTGACAGTTAGTCATATCCTATCTCATGGCCTGAGTACACATGTAGCCACACAGTAATAGAGCCACAACAACAATGCCCCCTTAACTATTCAGTCTTCTTTATTAAAATGTGTTTCACATGGTATGAAATAATAACATCTAGAGAGTTCTATTAAAGGACAGGCTGAATTTAATCTTCAAGCCTGAGAGAGAGAAATTACTCCTTTTCTGTGTGAATACCAACATACTGTATGTGTTGCCATTGCCTGCACTAAAAAACAAGCTGTTATTTTCACGTTAAATGTAATTAAATTAAACAGAACTTGTACTGTTGTTTGGACCATGTAAATATCTATTTTATTTATTTGATATTTTTTTCTTCTTCCATTTTATTTTATTTTATTTTTTTTACATTTTTCTAGATTATGAGAACATTTTACAAATTAAATGTTTTTTTTTATTCATGAAAAAAAATCAAGCATAACTAGACAGTATATGCCACAGAGATCAAAGCAGGAAGTGGAGATGATCGAGATTAGAGAGCAAAACAAACAGAATCTGGACAAAAAGAGGTGATTTTGGTGAAAGTGTCCTCTACTCTAACTCTGATAAAACAAGAATGGAACAAGGTAAAAACAGTTTTTTTCATGTTGAAACCTTTTATTTGAGCTATTCAGTGTTTTTAGACACGTAGTACAAAATATTCTGTGGGTCTTTAAAGATCACTCAAAATGGGCAAAAACGCTGACACAAGGAACTGTCTCTTTTATAAAATGGCTGGCACTCAATTAACTAATATAATGACGCGTTAGCTCTGCCCTCCTCCACCTCAGCTGAACACAACAGGCCCTCCAAATCAAAAATTTAATTTGGGCATAGTAGATTACATAGTAGATTTATCTTTTTACAATCTCATCTACAACCCTCTTTGCAAACCAGAATTACTACTAACCTAAAGCCCCATTTCTAGAATACTAGCTAAATGTGTGAAATAAACAAGCATCTTTACCTGTCCTAACATGCTTGATTGTGTTGATGCAGTGTACTAGATATTTTTGACCTTGTTAATAACAATAATAATAATGCTGACTTAAGAGTGAACAGAAGGCTTTATACAATCACTCTCTCAGAGAGTTTATCTCATATCGGTAGCCCCTTTTGTTACTGTGTGTGTGTGTGTGTGTGTGTGTGTACCTGGCCTCCGTCTCAGTCTCCTCCACGTTTCCAGTGCTTGAAACTTGAAATCATGGCTAATAATAATAACAATAAAAACTTGAAAAAAGTCCCCATATCATTCCAGTTCATTAAGGTAGTACCATCATGTATCTATGTGTCTTTTTTAAAACAATGGATCAGTTTGCATATATCTAAATCTGTCATACAAGGTGTCATGGATCAGTTTGCATGTATCAAAATACTTGAAGAGTTCATGTTGTCTTGTGCTGATTAGGAAATACACTTGAAATGGCTGTTTCAACTACACAATGACCCCAAACACACCAGTAAGTGATCACCATCTTGGTGCGAGACCAATAAATTGAAAGTTATGGAATGACCAGCCCAAACAATTCATCTTAAATTTGATAAGAAACTAGCAGAGTAACATAAATAATGTTTTTTTCTGATGCAAAACCATGAAATGAAGAGGAATTGTTGACAGTTCTTAAATAATTCTGGGCTGGAATACCAGTTCACAGGAGGTTGAAGTTGGTGGACTCCATGCAACAAAGATCTCAGATCTCAGTTCTCAGAAACAGTGGTAATACAATTATATATTTGTTTAGTAAATCACAAGAGTGCTAAATCTAGAAGAATATATAGTTTAGTTTATTGATAGTTTCATTTGAATTTGGAAAGAAGACTGCAGTCACTGCTATTTTTTGAAAAGCCCAATATATATTTTCCTTGTTTTCTGAAATTAAACAGTGGATACATTTTTTTCCATGTTTCAATTTGTAGTATCATGTGCAGTGCCCCCAATGCATGGGCATAAAAACTGTTAAAATTACAGATTTTGAGCTTTCCTCGTATTTTTTTTCTCTCGTTTTTTAACACATTACTATAATTTTGCACACGACTGGTATACGTGTGTGTGTACCTGGCCTCCCTCTCAGTCCCCTCCACGTTTCCAGTGCCAGTCCACTGATCTCAGCTCAAGCCTCAGCATATCCACCCTTCCCATCCAGACAGACGATCCCATGAACTCCAATAATTCAGCCTCACTTAAGCAGAGTGAACAGTCTTCTCTTTGCTAGTATAAACAAAGAAGTTGGTAATGTGGTGAAGGAAGGAGGCAACTCGACTAATGACAGCTTCCACCTTCCTCTTCACCGCTGCTCCTGTCTTCTGACTCACTCCGGCCTTCGCCATGCATTTTGTGCCCTCCTCTGGGTTGATTCACATGAGGAATCTTTAGGTAATAGAAAATTTAAACAAAACATTGATTGTACACACTGTTATACAATTACATGGCTCAGACAAAATGAAAAAGATCAACTTTGACAACAACAGCAACATATGGCAAAAGAGAAAAAACACTTACCGTTGAGTTCCAATGTTGCACAGCCAGACTCTGATATTCAATGTTAAAAACACAGAAGCACCTAAAAAGCACAGACATCTGAAAACCCCAAGTGCTCATCTAAGACATAGGACACTTTTTCTTCAATGGTCACCATCCATTTGGTGGACGAGAGAAATGTGTTCCCGTGAGGACAAAAAACACATTACACATCTTGAGATGGCATAAAGGACACACTAATCCAACCATTTTCTACCGCTTATCCTAATAGGGTCGTGGGGTCTATCCCAGCTGTGTTAGGGCGGAAGGCAGGGTACACCCTGGACAAGTCTCCAGTTCATCACAGGACACATAGAGACAGACAACCACTCACACTCACATTCACACCTACGGTCAATTTAAATTAACCAGTTAACCTAATCCCCATGCATGTTTTTGGATGGTGGGAGGAAGTCGGAGTACCAGAGACAACCCACGCAGACATGAGGAGAACATGCAAACTCCACACAGAAAGGCCCCAGGAATCCCCACTAACTATGCCCTTTATATTTTTTCTATGTATACTTACATTTTCCAAACTGAAGATGGAGTCCTCTTGCTCCTGGAAGTGCTTCATCAGAAGAAGCACAGCAGCTATGCCAGTCTGGCTTTGTTGTGTAGCTGCTGTGTTGCTCTCAATGGCTTGTAGAAGATGCTTGATGTCTCTGTTCTGGGTCTTCCTTTGGAAGAACTTTATGATCCTCATACTCTTGGATTGAAGAGCCTCGTCCATTCAATCACAGATGTCAAAACCAGTGAAAGTTTTGAAATGGTCACAGATTCCTCTTTTTGTAAAGAGGAAAGGCCAGTGTTCTTCAATCACAATAATACTGGGAGGAGGACAGGAGTTCAGCATGTGACGCTGATAGATGTATGTCAACCTCATTGACTCATCAACATCTGGCCTGTCCACAGCTCAGATATATACTATATGTTTTCTTCTGTCCTCTACAGACTCAGGTGTCTCTTACTCTGGCAAACATTTTGGCTGCCAGTTAATGCAGTCGTATCTGTCACCATCAGCACTGGTTTGTAACATGTTCCTTGGTCTTTGTATTTTCTCACTCACATTGTTGCAATTCACGTCTTCAGTTCTAGTCTTAATTTGTTCTGCAAGTGAATAATATCTAGCTGTTCATCTGCCTCATTCATGTCAGCAAAGGTGGAAGGATATTTGGACACGATAATCTTTGCAGTTTCATCATAGGCAGCCTTGTTGGGATTTGTACAATGTTCCAGCATGGAACTCACCAGGATTCTTTTCCATGCTCTTCTGTCCTCAGGTCTAGCCCACTCCCCTCTTAATGTTGCCTGCAAGAGTGAGGCTGGCATCTTGTTCCACGGGATCTCAAACTGGGCAATGCATCCCTTTTGTGGTCTAGTTGATGGAAATCTAGATAAGTGAGATTCAACATGAAGAGTTGAATATGTAGGTGTCAGTTGGCTGTCAGAAGATGGGAGGAGTTGTATCTGTTCATCTCTATGGTGATGATCGGCTGATCACTGACCACTGCTCCTTTCAGCACAAAATAAGAAATATGTTAACACATTAGTTTCACTTATTCACAGTATTTTCTTTAACAATCCAAGATCAGCATCACTGAACTATTGTTATACTGCTCAATGCATATCAGTCTGCAAAATATTTGATTAGTTTCAGTTACACACAGTATTTACAGTTTATTTACAGTTTACATAAGAGAACTTAAAATTGCTGCGGCTTAGAATTGGATTTAGATGCTGCTGCAAATCATCTTGTTCCAGTAAGTCTGCTTTCTTTATGAGCCCCAGGACCAGCAACTTCTCAGTTTTCTAATTCTGGTAGCACTTTACGAAATTCATCAATACATTCAGCCTCCATACTAGAATGAAGAACACACAGAGATGTTGTTCACAGGCAGTGCATAATAGGCTACAGCAGGCTCTCTGCATTAATATATGCATAGTTATTATCTGACAACAAGTAGTAGACACCAATATCAATCAACAGAACTAAGTTATGTACCAACACAACAAAGCACACACTTTAGTCATCAGCAAGTATCAGATATATTTCCCCAACAATCAGTGATTCGCTGATATGTTTTCTAGAACAACAACAAGCCCTTTGGTGTACTTGGTGGTGGTGTTGGGGTATGTATGTATATATATATATATATATATATATATATATATATATATATATACATATATATATTCCTAATCCATAGGGTTCAATATGATGTCGGTCCACCCTTTGCAGCTATAACAGCTTCAACTCTTCTGGGAAGGCTTTCTACAAGGTTTAGGAGTATGTTTATGGGAATTTTTGACCATTCTTCCAGAAGCGTATTTGTGAGGTCACACACTGATGTTGGACGAGAAGGCCTGGCTCTCAGTCTCTGCTCTAATTCATCCCAAAGGTGTTCTATAGGGTTGAGGTCAGGACTCTGTGCAGGCCAGTCAAGTTCATCCACACCAGACTCTGTCATCCATGTCTTTATGGACCTTGCTTTGTGCACTGGTGCACAGTCATGTTGGAAGAGGAAGGGCCCAGCTCCAAACTGTTCCCACAAAGTTGGGAGCATGGAATTGTCCAAAATGTCTTAGTATGCTGAAGAATTCAGAGTTCCTTTCACTAACTAAGAGCCAAGCCCAGCTTCTGAAAAACAAGCCCGCACCATACTGCCCCCTCCACCAAACTTTACACTTGGCACAATGCAGTCCAACAAGTATCGTTCACCTGGCAACCGCCAAACCCAGACTCATCCATCAGATTGCCAGATGGAGAAGCATGATTTGTCACTCCATAGAACTCTTCTCCACTGCTCTAGAGTCCAGTGGTGGCGTGCTTTACACCACTGCATCCGACACTTTGCATTGCACTTGGTGATGTATGGCTTGGATGCAGCTGCTCGGCCATGGAAACCCATTCCGTGAAGCTCTCTGTGCACTGTTCTTGAGCTAATCTGAAGGCCACATGAAGTTTGGAGGTCTGTAGTGATTGACCCTGCAGAAAGTTGGTGACCTCTTCACACTATGAACCTCAGCATCCAGTGACCCCACTCCGTCAGTTTACGTGGTCTACCACTTTGTGGCTGAGTTGCTGTTGTTCCCAAACACTTCCACGTTCTTATAATACAGCTGACAGTTGACTGTGGAATATTTAGGAGTGAGGAAATTTCACGACTGGATTTGTTGCACAGGTGGCATCCTATCACAGTTCCACGCTGGAATTCACTGAGCTCCTGAGAGCGACTCATTCTTTCACAAATGTTCGTAAAAACAGTCTGCATGCCTAGGTGCTTGATTTTATACACCTGTGGCCATGGAAGTGATTGGAACACCTGATTCTGATTATTTGGATGGGTGAGCGAATACTTTTGGCAATATAGTGTATATTTACCAAATTTAAGGTTGTCGAAAGTAGTGATCCCTGAACTATCAGGTATCTACCAAACTTATCCTTAATTATGTTAGAGACCTGAAAAGGCACTGATTTTCAATAAGGATCTTCACTCCTCTGGCATGTGACGTAAATGACGCAGCATAAATGCTTCCTTGCCACCTCCTACTAATTCTTATGTTGTCCTCTGACAGGGTGTATGTTTTTTCTCTATGTATTTATGGGAGAACATTGCTGCCCGGGTCAGTGCATAAGTTTAAATGTAGTCCTTTGCAATCACAACAATATTACAGGGAAAACTGTTTGAATGGTAGCCTATTAACAGATCTCTGACTTAATTGTCACTAAAATGTTTTCTGAGCTTGTCCAATATTCACAATTCAATATTCACAAAATATTTTTTGCCAAGCAGAGCCAGTCAATCTCGTGCCCGTATGCAAATTAGCCATGTGCAATTTGCACCGTATGCATGTCTTTGTCCCCAGTTATTGTCATGGAAACCATAATCCTTGACAACTGCACTGCTGTGTGTCGATACCTGACATTTATTCAGTCGTTCCCTTGCATTATAATGCACAACTTTGCATAGGCTACTGCATGTTGAGAAAATGTATATCTGTGTTGCGCAACAATTCGGGAATGGGGATCCCCCAAATATTGACGGGTATTTCGCACACTGACTGCGGTTGGTAATGTTGCAAATGTAAGGATGGATTAGGTTGTGTATGTAGATTATGGACTGTGACGTGAAACAGAAATGCAAGTACATCTATGTACAGACTGTAAAGCCCTCTGAGGCAAATTGGTAATTTGTGATATTGGGCTATACAAATAAAATTGACTTGACTTGACTTGACCATGCGCGGTCTGATAATAATCTCCCGACGTATATGTAATTTTCTGTGCAGTAATGCTGCTCCTTCATCCACTGGATTGTTAATGAAAGGACAAGTCATTTTGACTGTTTTAGCTTCCCTGCGCTGGCTACCACTACATTTTAGGATTGATTTTAAGATTTTGTTAATTACTTTTAAAGCACTCAACGATCTTAGTCTGGCTTCCATCACTGACCCTTTATCTCTGCATACTACTGCTCCAACTCTGATCCTCAGATATTGGGTTGTTAGCTGTCCCTGGGGTTGCCTAATGACTAAAGGAGAAAAAGCATTCTCAGTCCGGGCCCCAAGGCTTTGGAATGATCCGCAGTTTGTTTATTGTGGGTCACATCGTTGTACAGCACTTTGTAACATTTGTTTTGATAAGTGCTATATAAATAAAGTTTATTATTATTACCTCCACCAAGGAGGTTATGGTTTGACTGGGGTTTGTTTATTTGTTTGTTGGTTTGCAAAATAACTCAAAAAGATATGGACAGATTTTGAGGAAATTTGTGGCCTAACTTAAAACTGATTAAATTTTGGTGGTGATTGGATCCGATTCAACATGACCACCAAAAATTAATTAGTTTGAATTGATTAACAAACCAACAGACGATCACACAAATAAACAAGCCCCAGTGAAAACATGACCTGCTTGGCAGCAGTAGTAACTTTAAACAAAAAGTCGCTGCCGCTTGGTGGAGGTCTGCTCTCTGAGTGCTTTTCTAATTATTAGTATTATTATTATTTCACCATCAATATGACAAAGACAATAATATTTGGTAGTTGGAGCTGGTCTCTCGCAGCCTGTGAGTAATTTCGTGGCTTGTGTGATTTGTAGTCGAGACATAAAGGGTTAATATACGTCACAGGATATCAAAGCAGGAAGTGGAGATGATCACATTTGGAGAGCAAAATGGAGGGATTCTGGAGAAAATGTGACGTTTTTGGTGAACGTGACCTCTACTCAACCTCTGATAAAACAAGAATGGAATAAGATAAAAGATGTTTTATTTTTAATGATGAAATAGAGAGTCTCTTCTTTCATTTGAGCTATTCACAGTTTTCAGAGACATTCTACAACTATTCTGTGGGTCTTGAAATATGACTCAAAATGGGCAAAAATGCTGGCACAAGACCCTTTCTGTTTTAAAAATGGCTGGCACTCAATGGATTAATATGAAATGGCTACACTCAAAAAAGCCAAATTGAGTGTGAAGTGTAACATGTAGCTTCTACCATATACTGTATAGTCATGTCTTGTGGTTGAACATCATTCAGTAATGTTATTTCACCATGATGTGCAATAACTTATCATTGGGTAAATTAATTTATGTTGACAGAACCTAATGCATTTTGGGTGTACAACTCCAGAGCAGGTGGCAGTAGTGTGTGAGCCAGGAGTTTTAGAACGTTTACCTCCTGAAGTTCAGCACACAGTTCAAAACACATGATGAGAGCCTGTAACATTCATTGTGAAAGATGAGAAGCTAGGTCCTTGACTTAACTTAAAATAACTTTGAATTCAAAATAAACCACTGCACAGAAATGTCACATAACTTGTTATTGTCCAAGTCAAGTCAAGTCAAGTCAACTTTATTTGTATAGCCCAATATCACAAATTATGAATTTGCCCCATTGGGCTTTACAATCTGTACAAGATATGACACCCTCTGTCCTTTACAAATGACCCTCGCATCGACTAAGGAAAAACTCCCCCAAAAAAAACCTTTTAACAGGGAAAAAGAAACGGAAGAAACCTCAGGAAGAGCAGCAGAGGAGGGATCCCTCTTCCAGGATGGACAGACGTGCAATAGATGCCATGTGTACAGAATAACAACAATGAAAACACATTGACACTAACATACAAAATTGTATGGAAATGTGCAAATCAATATAACAACAGTTACATCCGTGAATGCTGCGCACTCATCATTACAGAAACATGGCTACAACCACAGATCCCCGACGCTTCGGTGCAGCTGACGGGCCATACGCTACACAGATGGGACAGGAATAGCGACTCTGGGAAACACAGAGGAGGTGGACTTTGCATTTTTGTTCATGAAGGCTGGTGTAACAACAGTACTGTCCTAGACAAACATTGTTATCCCCCAACCTTGGTCAGTCTGACCATCTCTCCCTGTTCCTACCCCCCGCATACACACCACTCAGCCGGCAAGCAAAGCCTCAGAGACAGTCAATCACCACCTGGCCTGAAGATGCCCTCCCCCGACTGCAGGACTGCTTTGAGCAAACACAATGGGACATTTTCCAACATGAGGACCTGGGCACGTACACTGATGCAGTGCTGTCCTACATCAAGCACTGCATTGGCACGGTCACCGTGGTAAAAAACATTAGGGTGTTCCCTAATGAAAAACCATGGATGACTGGCCAAGTCCGTGCACTCCTTCGCGCCCGAGATGCAGCCTTCAGATCCGGTGACCGAGCGCTTTACAGCAGAGCTCGGGCCGACCTGAGAAGAGGAATCAGTGTTGCCAAAGCAGACTACAGGAGGAGGATTGAGGAGCAGCTGACAAGCCCCAGGCAGCTGTGGCAGGGCATCCAAGCCATCACCAACTACAGGGGCTCTGCTGTGTCAGCCGGGGGACTCAAATGAGGCATTAGCGGAGGAGCTAAACAGCTTTTTTGCCCGCTTTGAAGCCCAGGCACAGCACACAGCCACACCACCACCCGGTCCCCCTCCTCCACGACAGTACACACCACCCACCAGCACACCTCCCCATCCCCCACCACAACCAACAGCAATCACCAGCACTCTCCAGCCTGCCCTGAGGGTCACTCCTGAGGAGGTGAGAGGAGTGCTCAAGGCCGTTAACCCCAGGAAAGCCACTGGCCCTGACGGTGTGCCAGGAAAGGTGCTGAAGGCCTGTGCTGATCAACTAGCACATGTCTTCACAGATATTTTCAACAGGTCACTGGAACAATCAATCATCCCGACCTGCTTAAAATCCGCCACCATCATCCCTGTCCCCAAAAAGTCACCCACTACCACCCTCAACGACTTCCGCCCCGTAGCACTCACCCCCGTCATAACAAAGTGCTTTGAGAAACTGGTCCTCCGCTACATCAAAACCTGCCTCCCCCCCACCCTGGACCCACACCAGTTTGCATACAGGCCCAACACATCGACAGAGGATGCAATAGCCACTGCTCTCCACTCTGCGCTGAGCCACCTGGAGAGACAAGGGAGCTATGTCAGAATGCTCTTCATCGACTACAGCTCAGCTTTCAACACCATCATACCAGACATCCTGATCCCCAAGCTGTCCAGCCTGGGGCTCCCATCATCCACCTGCACATGGATCAAAGACTTTCTAATCAACCGGCCCCAACAGGTGAAACTGGGCCGCCACCTTTCATCTGCCCGCACCCTCAGCACTGGCTCGCCGCAAGGCTGTGTGTTGAGCCCAGTGCTGTACTCGCTCTACACGTACGACTGCAGCCCCACCCACCCAGAGAACATCATCGTCAAATTCGCTGACGACACAACAGTGGTGGGCATGATAACAGGGGGGAACGAGGAGGCCTACAGGGATGAAGTCCTGAACCTGGAGAGGTGGTGTGCAACTAACAACCTAGCACTAAACATCTCCAAGACGAAGGAACTCATCCTGGACTTCCAGAGAAACAGCGCTACCCCTGCCCCCCTGTACATCAATGGTGAATGTGTGGAGCGAGTGCAGTCCTTCAAATTCCTGGGGGTCCATATCTCTGCGGACTTATCCTGGACAACCAACACGTCAGCCCTGGTCAAGAAGGCCCAGCAGCGACTGCACTTCCTGAGAGTGCTCAAAAAAGAACAACTGAGCACAAGCCTGCTGGTGACCTTCTACCGCTCCACCATAGAGAGCCTGCTGACCTACGCTGTGTCAGTGTGGCACTCAAGCTGCACGGTGGCAGACAGGAAGAGGCTGCAGAGGGTGACCAACACTGCACAAAAGATCATTGGTAACCCACTGCCTTCCCTGACTGACATTTATAACTCAAGAAGTCTGAACAGAGCAAAGAACATCATAAAAGACATTACCCACCCCGGCTTCCATTTGTTCAACCTGCTACCCTCTGGCAGGCGATACAGATCCATACCAGCCAGAACAAACAGACTCAGAGACAGCTTCTTCCCCAAAGCTGTCACAATACTTAACTCAAATCTGCACTGAACTTACATACTTGCACTGGGTGTCAACTGCACCCCTTTGTCATAGGTCACTTGAACTCAAAACCACAGAGAACTGCACTACCAGAGGACTATCCAAATGTAAACTGCCAAGAGTCATCCACATTCCTCAATGGATGCATACTGTTAACTGTAATCTTTTTTGCACTGTAAATAACCAATAAACTGTAATTTTTATCTGTATTTTGCACTGTATATAACCAATATTTATCACTGATTGCTGCTTTCACATGACACTTTACCTATACTACCAGAGTATCAATATTACAAGTTACTGACTCCCCACCGATGCCTGTATACTTGAACTACACTCATAAAGCTACACATGGTAGCACACTACTGGATACTGCTAATATTAGTCACCTACTTATGCAAAGTTTATGCCTACTGGGTTTTTGTATTATGTCTTGTCTTGTGTTGTGTAAATATAGAGATATATTTTGTCCTTGTACATATTGAATACTACCAATCTATGTGTATATGTGCACTCTATGGGGCAGCTTTGACTCTGTGAAATGACAATAAAGACGTTCTATTCTATTCTATTCTATTCTAATATACAGTGTGTATATATAGAATTATATGAGAGTGTCCAAGGGGATGGAGAGCATCATCAAGCTATCAGCAAAGGATGAGAAGCATGTCGTCCTCTCCACCACGCCAACCAGAAGAAGCCTGAACAGCACGTCTTACTCTCCACCACACCAAACAGGAGAAACCTCCGCAGGATGACCTCATCACCACCACGTCACTCAGAGCCAGAAGATGAAGCCTGACTGGTCTGCACAACCACTACTCCACCAGGTAGACTGGATCCATGGATACCTGTGAGATGAGAACGCACAGGGACCTGAGCAACCTGAGCAGCATCGCCTCTTCTCCATCTCACCACCATCAGGACAGACGAAGCCTGGATGACACCACCTCCTTCTCAACAAGTAGCCTCAGCTCACGGACACCTGGGAGCTGAGAGCACAGGGGCTCCGGGGAAGAAGATGAGTTAGTAAAATGACTTAATGGAGGCATCGAAATGAAGAAGAAGAGAAGCTCAGTGTGTCAGAGGACGTCCCCCGGCAGTCTAGACCTATAGCAGCATAACTAAGGATTGATCCAAGGCAGCCTGAGTCAACCTTGGATCAGTCCTAACTATAAGCACTATCAAAAAGGAAAGTCTTAAGCCTACTCTTGAATAAGGGGATGGTGTCTGCCTCCCGGACTGAAAGAGGGAGTTGGTTCCACAGAAGAGGAGCTTGATAACTGAAAGCTCTAGCTCCCATTCTACTTTTATAAACCCTAGGAACCACTAATAGTCCTGCATTCTGAGAGCATAGAGTTCTAGCAGGATTATAAGGCACTATTAGCTCTTTAAGATAAGATGGTGCCTGACCATTCAGTGCCTTGTAGGTGAGGAGGAGGATTTTAAATTCTATTCTAGATTTTACAGGGAGCCAGTGCAGAGAGGCTAACACTGGAGAAATATGGTCTCTTTTCCTGGTTCTGGTCAGAACACGTGCTGCAGCATTCTGGACCAGCTGGAGAGTCCTGATAGACTTATTAGGGCAGCCTGATAATAACGAGTTACAATAGTCCAGCCTAGAAGTTACAAATGCATGGACTAATTTTTCTGCATCGTTTCGGGAGAGAATATGCCTCATTTTTGCAATGTTGCGCAGATGAAAAAAAGCTGTTCTAGCTGTTTGTTTCATGTGGACGTTGAAGGACATATCTTGGTCAAAAATTACCCCTAGATTCCTTACAGTGGTGCTCGAGGCTGGTGCAAAGCCACCTAGAGTAAATAAGTCATTAGATAGGTTATTTCTGAGATTTTCAGGGCCAATTAGAATAACCTCAGTTTTATCTGAATTTAACAACAAGAAATTGTGCGTCATCCAAGTTTTTATATCTTGAAGACATGTTTGGAGTTTAGCTAACTGGCTGGATTCGTCTGACTTAAATGACAAATATAGCTGAGTATCATCTGCATAACAGTGAAAGTTTATGGAGTGTTTCCTGATGACATTGCCTAAAGGAAGCATATATAAAGTAAATAGAATAGGCCCAAGCACAGAGCCTTGAGGAACTCCATAACTGACTATGGACTGCATGGAGGACTCATCATTAATGTGAACAAACTGTGATCGATCGGATAAGTAGGATTTGAACCAGCTTAAAGCAGTTCCTCTGATGCCAATTAAATGTTCTAATCTCTGCAACAGGATATGGTGGTCAATAGTATCAAAAGCAGCGCTAAGATCTAACAAGACAAGTACTGAGACGAGTCCATGGTCTGACGCAATTAGCAGGTCATTAGTAATTTTCACCAGAGCAGTCTCGGTGCTATGATATTTTCTAAATCCTGACTGAAAGTCCTCAAATAGATTATTGTTCTGGAGGAAGTCACACAGCTGACTGCACACTGCTTTCTCAAGGATCTTAGAGAGAAAAGGAAGGTTGGATATTTGTCTATAGTTCTAAAACTTCTGGATCAAGACCGGGCTTCTTCTTCTGAAGAAGCCCGGTCTTGATCGGCTACTTCAAATGACTGAGGTACATAGCCTGACAGCAAAGATAAGTTGATCATGTTTAATAAAGAGGTGCTCAGTAACGGTAAAGCTTCTTTAAGCAGTGAAGTTGGGATGGAATCTAAGAGACAAGTAGAAGGCTGAGATGAGGAAATCAATGAAGTCAGTTTGTGGAGGTCTATGGGAGAAAAGCAGTCCAAGTATACATCAAGTTCTTCAATGAGTCCTATGCTTCCTGTGTTTAAAGACAAAGCAGTTTCAGTCAAACGCACAGTGTGACTGATTTTCTCCCTAATAGTTATAATCTTCTCATTAAAGAAGCTCATGAAGTCACTACTACTGAGGGTTATGGGAATAGATGGTTTAATAGAGCTGTGGCTCTCTGTCAGCCTGGCTACAGTGCTGAAAAGAAACCTGGGGTTGTTTTTATTTTTCTCTATTAATGATGAATAATAAGCTGCTCTGGCCTTACGGAGAGCCTTCCTATAAGCTTTCAAACTATCATGCCAGTCCAGGCGAGACTCTTGCAGACGGGTTAAACGCCACTTCCTTTCAAATCTTCTTGCTGCTTGCTTTAAACTGCGGGTGTGAGGGTTATACCATGGAGCCAGCTTTCTATGCTTTACTATCTTCTTTTTTAGAGGAGCAACAGAGTCTAGAGATGCTCGCAGAGAGTCTGCAGCACTATCTACCAAATTATCAATTTGAGTAGGACTGAAGTCTGAGCCCTCAAGTATATTGATATGAGGTATTGAATTAAAAGCTAATGGAATTATATCCTTAAACTTGGCTACAGCACTATCAGATAAACATCTAGTGTACATGGATTTACCTGATGGAGCGTAGTCCAGAAGAAAAAATTCAAAGGTTAACAAGTAATGGTCTGATAGGAAGGAATTCTGTTGGTGGACTGATAAATGTTCTACTTCAATGCCGTAGGCCAGGACCAGGTCAAGGGTATGGTTAAAACAGTGAGTTGGTTCCTGAACATTCTGACAGAAGCCAATTGAATCTAACAGCGAGATAAAAGCAGTACCAAGGCTGTCACTGTCAACGTCCACATGAATATTAAAGTCACCTACAATAATTACTTTATCAGTTCTCAGGACTAAAGTTGATAAAAACTCAGAGAACTCAGATAGAATATGGACCTGGAGCATGGTACACTATAACAAATAAAACTGGTTTCTCTGTTTTCCATTTAAGATGAGAAAGACTAAGAACCAGGCTTTCAAAAGACGTATAGACGTATATAGACTAGAATCAAAAATGGCTGCATCTCCTCCTCCACGGCCTGTATCTCTAGGAATATGAGTATTAATATGACTAGGAGGAGTGGATTCATTCAGACATAATCATCTTGACACAACCAGGTTTCAGTAAGACAAAATAAATCAACCTGGTTATCAGTTATTAATTCATTTACTAGTCGAGCTTTAGATGATAATGACCTGATATTTAAAAGTCCACATTTAATTCTCCTGTCCTGATTAACTATTTCAGCAGTGGATTTAATTTTTATTAAGTTATTTTGTTCAACTCCCCTTTTGTATACTATGGATTTAACTGATTTCAGTGGTCGTGGGACAGACACCGTTTCTATGGGGTTCTGGGTGGGTGACTGCTCTAATGGAAGCACAGAGAAGTGTGTTAAACTACATCTCTGTCTCCTGGTCTCAACCCTGGGTTGTCATGGGTTAGGTCGACTAATAAACTTGGCCATGTTTCTAGAAATGAGAGCTGCTCCTTCCAAAGTAGGATGGATGCAGTCTCTCCTCATCAGACCAGGTTTTCCCCAGAAACTGCTCCAATTATCGATGAAGCCCACATCATTAACTGGACACCACCTCGACAGCCAGCGGTGGAAGGATGACATGTGACTAAACATGTCATCAGAGGCCAAGCTAGGGAGGGGACCAGAGAAAACTACGGAGTCCGACATTGTTTTAGCATAAGCACACACCGATTCCACGTTAATTTCTGTGACCTCCGATTGGCGTAACCGGGTGTCATTACCGCCAGCGTGAATAACAGTAGTCCCATATTTACGCTTATCCTTAGCCAGCAGTTTCAAATAGGATTCAACGTCGCCCGCTCTGGCCCCCGGAATGCATTTGACTATGGTTGCCGGTGTGGCTAATTTCACGTTTCGAAGAATAGAGCTGCCAATAACCAGGGTTGGCTTTTCAGCGGGTGTGTCGCTGAGTGGGGAAAACTTGTTAGAAATGTGAAGGGGTCGGTGGTGAGCCGTGGGCTGTTTAAAACTACGCTTCCTTCGGACAGTCACCCACTCTCCCGGCTGCTCGGGAGTTGCCGGGGGACGGCTAGCAGGAGCTACGCTAGGTCGGATCGCACTGGCTAGGGGCTGGCTAGCTACGGAAGCATAACTAGGACTTTGGATGGTGCGGAGCCGGGCTTCTAACTCGCTAAGCCTCGCCTCCAAAACCGCGAACATGCTACACTTATTCCACGTACCATTATCACTAAAGGAGGCAGAGGAATAACTGAGCATGACACATACTGAGCAAGAGAAAGCAGGAGAAGGAAGAGGAGAAGCCATGGCTATACGCTAAGATAGCTGCTAAGCTAGGCTATGGAAGCTAGTTGTTAGCCGAAAAGAGCCGCTGGAAAACACCAACGAGTGACAGGGAAAGTCTAGGGAAGTTTTAGAGTGCTTGATAGGGTTAGTACACTACAAATGTACGGCGGGACGTTAACCACTGTGGATTAAGACAGTAACAAAACTATTTTTGTGGCAGAGCAGCTCAGAGTGCTGTAGGAAACAACAGAATAGCGGCTGAGAGCGGAAATGATGCAATACGCTTACCGTATCGGAGGAGCCAAGTCCACTCTATTAATTTCATCACTGAATGTTTTCGTAGTGTGCTCACTGATCATAGGAGCATTGGCAGTTAAACATAATGCATTAGTTACTATGGTTAGCTACTTAGCATTTGTATCATAACTTTCGATTTTTTTTGTGTTCACCCAACAAATTATTATAATTGAGTAATATTAATGCCAACACTTTATGCTGATTCAACATATTTTCATTAATTTCACTCAACAAAACAGTTTCTTGCTAAATTAGTGTATTATAGCTGGGTGGAAATACTTTCCACAATGTTTTACCCCCAACCAATGACTGTTTTGAGTGTTTAATGTTTAATGTGGAGAATGCTGAGAATTTGTGGAAAGTTTAAGTTATTGTTAACTGCTAAGTGTAGTAATGTTTAGCCAATGTAATTCACGTGTTGAACCAACTAATGTACTAGCTGGATCACCTCTTTTAAATTAAGTTAACTGGAAATGTAGCAAATAAGTTGGACTAACATCTTGCAAATTAGTTTGACTAACACTTTTTAGTAATGTGGCACCCAAAGGTTTTGAACAAGTTGAATCAACCTTGATCAATTAAGTTGACCCAACACAAGTACATTTAGCTTGAAGAACAGACTTGCAAAATATTAAACCAAAGCCATTTAATGACATGGAAATCCTTTCCATGACTTTTTATGTTCATTCAACAAATCATTTTTTTCAGTGTATAATTATGATGAGGTTGATTATATACATTTTTTCTATGATTATTTTCCCCTTTTCTGACAAACCAAATAGTACATGTTGAATATTTAATTTCAATGAAGAATTCATCCATCCATTTTCTACTGCTTATCCTCACATAGGGTCACCCTAGTGAAAGGCAGGGTACACCCCGGACAAGTTGCCACCTCATCGCAGGACACATAGAGACAGACAACCACTCACACTCACATTCACACCTACGGTCAATTTAAATTAACCAATTAACCTAATCCCCATGCATGTTTTTGGATGGTGGGAGGAAGCCAGAGTACCAGAGAGAACCCACGCATGCATGAGGAGAACATGCAAACTCCACACAGAAAGGCCCCGGGCCGGGAATCAAACCCGGTTCCTTCTTGCTGTGAGGTGACAGTGCTAACCACTACACCACTGTGCCGCCTCAATGAAGAATCAATTTTGCAATTTAAAAAATATTCAGGTCAATCCTAAAGGTATGGATGTAAGTACATTCCCAAAATAAGTGAGATATTTTTTCATCTACGATGCCACAAAAAGAGCAAAATGTGTCAATATTTAACTTATATTTCATAAGAATGGTCTTGACTGGATCACATCTATGAAGTACTTTACCAGTTTTGGTTTAACACTGTGCTTTAATACTGAAGCACAATACTAATATTAATACAGAACATTTTGATGGGAGAAACTGACCTGCAAAATCCATGGGGCAACCTCCATCTATTATCAATCACATGTTAGCAAGTGCCAGAGATTTCTTTGAGTCTTCAGCTGAACCTAGGACCGTCACTGTGCTCTTATAGGATGGCTACTCCTAGCGAATCTAGTGACACTAGAACTTTTTCCATTGACAGACAGTCTGTTTGTGTGAGTCGATTAACATCAGACAATGCGTCTTGAGAATAGCAAACTCAAAACTGGTATGCTGTTATCATTATGTTATCTTGTCACATTAATAGGACTCCTATTGTTGTAACTTAGATGAAAAGCAGGTCACATTTTGTGACCAATTCTGATAATATCATATCTGATTATTGTGAGGGATCCACAGCGTGAACCCAAAAGCCTTTTATTTTCTGAACATGTAGGCACTTCACAGGCAGGAGTTCACGGGAAATTTCAGGTTAACTGAAAGCACACTTTGGAAAAAAGAATGGAAAAAACAAGAAAACCAAATCTAATCTACAAATAAAAATTATAATCCGATGAAACAAGATGGAGACACTACAAAATTACTACAAAAGAAATTACTACAAAATAAAATGAACAGAAAAAGACTGGACAACATACAATATGTGACAAGACAAACATGGTTAACTTAACCAAACAGCACAGATGAGACATGACAATTACCATACACAATGTTTGGAACTTTCAAATCTAGATTCAGAAGTGGATGATCTAGAAGCATACCTTCTAAATTCACCTCTCTTGTCTGCCGAATTTATCAAGCAATTTTTTTACATTGCCCTAGGTTTGAAAATTGCTGTCTTCAGAAAGCATTATGTGACACATACACTCACTCTTGACATGTGAAGTTTTTAACTGTACCTCCATGCACAGTGTTGGAGTTCTGTCCACTTACCATCCTTCACTGTGACAATTAACCCTCCTATTACCCTCAAATATTACTCACACATTTCGTCCTTGGGGTCAATTTGACCCCAGGGATATTTGCCCCTAGAAAATGATTTACAGGAAATTGTTGACCAAGTTTTTGTGTCAGGCACATTGTTTATTTGTTGAATACACAAATATCCACCTGATAATAAACCTGGACCCCTCCTCTAGCGCCACCATCAGGCCAAACTTTTGAATTAGAAATAATTTATCTTGAAAATCTTTCATCCAAATCTTTTCTAATTTGGGGTGCACATTCATGATTCTCACAGAATGAACCATAGTGATTCATTAACCCCACCCACCCCTCTCACTCCCCCCTCCTCTTTTTTTATCCGGGCTTGGGGCCGGCAGTGGCAGAGTTAAAGAGTTTTTTTTTGTTGTTGTTGTTTTTATGATTTTTTTGTTTTGTTTTTTTCTTTTTTATAAAACAGAAAATCACAATGAGAACATCAGTCAGAACATGTAACAGCTCTTTATGCCCACAGTCAGCTTCTAGTCTGCCCTACTGTACACAGGATGTACAGAGAGTGTGTGCATGGTCCTTGCAGACATATTTCTTGCAAGAGGAACAGGTCATGCTGGTCTTGGAATCATTTCGGGTGGGACAAACCTGATACCTGCCACGTTTCTTGCCTGCAGTTTGTGCCATTGCAGGAGTTTGGGTGTTTGTCCCTGTCTATATCTCCTTCACAATAGCTACAGCAGCTGGTGACGCTCTTGGAAGGCACCGTCGTCTCTCAATCTAAGGTTTGACCAGTGCATTACCAAGCTCCTCCAGGAAAATCCTCCTTCTGCTCAGTTTTCCCCTGTTCCAGTCCTTGTTTATTTCACACCATATAACAAATGCATTGTATGCACTCACATCAATGACGTGAAAGAACACAACAAGGGGCCAACGAGCAGTCATGCGTCGACAGCTGTATGTAGCTGTGACCTTGTCCAGGTTGTCCACCCCTCCCTTTGTGTCATTGTAGTCTAGCACCATTTGTGGCTTTTTGTCTTCTCTGCTGCTCAGGGCAGCATCTTTGTGCATGGTGCTGAGCAGTAAGACATTTTTCCCTTTCTTGGGGCAAAAGACACCAAAGTTGCTTTATCAGTGAAGGCAAACACTGAAGATGTTACCTTCCTGTTCTTGACAGCAAGAAGTTCAGAGGGAAGCTCTGGTTTGTTCTTTCTCACTGTCCCCAACATTGTGATCTTCCTTTTCAGCAATTCCTCACCCAGGGCGTAAGATGTGAAAAAATTATCACACGTAATATTATGCCCATGCAGTCCTTTGGCCATATCAAGCGCAACTCTTGTGCCCTGATTTTTTTCTGGTGCTTCGCCAGGAGATTTGCCAGTGTAAACTTGCAAATTCCAGGCAAAGCTGGACTGCGCATCAGATACTGCCCATATCTTGACGCCATATTTGGCAGGTTTACTTGGCATATATTGCCAGAATGGACAGCGCCCATAGCGGGGTAAACGTTCCACCCACTTGTCCCACACATCCCTTATTGCCGCAAGTTTATCGCGTTCCCGTCTGCCCTGCCTTGTTTCTTTGTCATCAAAGCATATGACACGGGACAAAACTTGGAATTTCTTCAGAGACATGGTGGCTGGAAATATTGCCCTTCCAGTTTCGGCATTCCAAAGGCTTGCGGTTGCCTCACCTTTAGACTTGTAAACAC
This sequence comes from Synanceia verrucosa, assembly GCA_029721515.1. Classification (NCBI taxonomy): domain Eukaryota; kingdom Metazoa; phylum Chordata; class Actinopteri; order Perciformes; family Synanceiidae; genus Synanceia; species Synanceia verrucosa. Next base: position 1,523,448 of record CM056563.1, read on the forward strand.
CTGCTAAAATTAGCAGGCCAGTGTAGGCTTCCAAGTCTACCACATCGAGGTCTTTCCAAGCGCCCCCATACACACGCTTCCCCTCTAAATTCGTCATCACATGAACAATATTTTGAATTGGTAGCGTTATGAAGAGCTCAAATGATGACTTGATGTCATCAACACAACTGATAGCATATCTAGTTGGGCCTGGAACCATCTTTATAACATTGGCTGCCCTAAGTCTACCCTACTGTTCAGGTGGACAAAGGGACCATACTATTTTCCCATTTTTGGAGGGGATCGTTTGTGCTGGTTGAGTGCCAACAGGAGGGTCAACACTCTCATTCTCATCAGATGAGAATGAGTCAAAATCAGGGTCTTCCTCGACACAATCCTGTCTCAGACACATTCTCCTCTATGTCATTCTCACTTTCAAAGAGCTGCTCTAAAACCTCACTTACAGTAAACCTTCTTCCAGAGGCCATTCTCAAATAAAGAGAGACAGATATCTTGCAGATTGAGAGTACACTGAGGAATGATTTGGATAGGGAACAAGCTTTTATATGTTTGCTCCTCCCTTATTTTGCATGAACTACCAATGTCCTTGCGGGAAAACCCACCCTCCACAGCACGAGAAATATCTAATAATCAATTGTACTTATCAAATTAGAAAAAGTCATAAAATATGAAGCAAAAAAAAGTCAACTATTATTTTTTGAATGATAAACATTGAATGGGGTCAAATTGACCCCAAGGATAACAGGAGGGTTAAGCCCATTCCGTTAATGGGGATAGCTGTAGCGCTTGTCTCTAATAGATACCGACAGAGCAGAGGACTTCAATTAAAACCTCAAGTCTCACTGCATGCTCACTGGGTTGCATGCATTATGCAGTAGCTTATTACAACCCAGGCTCAGCTGGGACTGATCACTTTTCCTCTCTTCAGTATTAGCATTTTACTTGCCTTACTGTTTCTCTGAGGAGTTGAAGCTCTTCCAAACCCATCTCTGGCTCTCCCTTCAAACCCATTTCTCTCTGTCAATCTCTAAAGTTTGTCTAATTTATGCCCAATTCTGTCCATTTCTTTTTCCATCAGTGTTTCCTCATTATCATTCTGTCTTTCTCTGTGTCACTTCTGTTAAATCTACTACCCTCTGTTTCTTTCCAACTGGATGTGTAATTGTTTCACTGATTATTTCTGTCTATTTCTCTTTCTCACATCTCTCTCTGTTTTGTTTCTTTCTATTCATGGATGGAAAACACAAAAGTTCATGAGATGTATGTACTGTAGCTTCATGTATTATGTTAATGGTTGTCACATAGATAACTACATAGCTGTATATGTCTATATATCATATAATATTACATATATTGTATCATTATGGGCCAACCCACCTGTCCAGCTCGATGAAGGAGGGGCATCTTTCTGTTCTTGCATGCAGTTCATTTCCCACTGACTGCCTAAGTCATTCATCTTGTCTAATTGTAAATTCAACCCCTCAATGAAGGAACAAGGAATGAAGAGAGCAAATTGTGTTCTTCTTTTGACAAATGATTTTTCTGAGAAGCACAAGTTAACCTTGACTCTCTCTGTCTTTCTGTACTTTAGTGTCTTTGTTTCTATTGCTGTTTTCATAGCTCCATGCCATTCATTTTCACATAGATGTACTGACAAAGATGAACATGTACTATAAATTCATTAATTGTTATGATATTTCGTTAACAACAACCCCCTTAAATTAATACATGCTTCTGTGCATAATAGACCATTTGCTCAAACCTTTTCAACAAAGTTTGGGGTTCTTAATGACAGAGGTACAGAAAATAATAACAGCACCAATAATCCACTCACCAGACTTGGACCAACCTGGGCTTGAAACAGCAACCCTCCAGTTCCCAGCCCAAGTCATTACAAACCGAGCTACTGCTGCCCATTCCCTTTTTTCAGATTTACATGTTCCTTTTCTATCCACTTCATCTAGTTCAGCTCTTGGCTGTCCAGATTGATGCTTTTTCTTTCTAGTTTTTCTGTTGTTTATATATTTTTGTAAGGCTACATTTACCTACAACCACCCACAAACTGTTAAACTTGGCCCCCACCCTCTCCCCCTCCATCACATTCAACACCCATCTCTCCAACTCCATCATCTTGTTTGCTGATGATACCACCGTGGTCGGGATAGTCGAAAAACTATCAGTGAGGTGTTCAGTGAACAACCTCACACTGAACACCAAAAATATAAAAGAAATAATCCTGGATTTCTGGAAATGCTGCACAGACCCAGCCCCACTTCAGTTCACTCATCAACGGGGCATGTGTTGAGAGGGTTCACTACTTGGTGGCTAGTGACTTTCTGCAGAGCCACCATGGAGAAAATCCTGGCTACTTCATCACAGTGAGGTAGTAGTACTTCATCACAGTGAGGTAGTAGTACTTCATCACAGTGAGGTAGCAGTACTTCATCACAGTGAGGTAGGAGTACTTCATCAGAGTGAGGTAGTAGTACTTCATCACAGTGAGGTAGTAGTACTTCATCACAGTGAGGTAGCAGTACTTCATCACAGTGAGGTAACAGTACTTCATCACAGTGAGGTAGCAGTACTTCATCACAGTGAGGTAGCAGTACTTCATCACAGGGAGGTAGTAGTACTTCATTACAGTGAGGTAGCAGTACTTCATCACAGTGAGGTAGCAGTACTTCATCACAGTGAGGTAACAGTACTGCATCACTGCATTGCAGTGAGGTAGCAAACTTCATCGCAGTGAGGTAGCAGTACTTTATCACAGTGAGGTAGCAGTACTTCATCACAGTGAGGTAACAGTACTTCATCACAGTGAGGTAGCAGTATTTCATCACAGTGAGGCAGCAGTACTTCATCACAGTGAGGTAGCAGTACTTCACCACAGTGAGGTAGCAGTACTTCATCACAGTGAGGCAGCAGTACTTCATCACAGTGAGGTAGCAGTACTTCAACACAGTGAGGCAGCAGTACTTCATCACAGTGAGGTAGCAGTACTTCATCACAGTGAGGCAGCAGTACTTCATCACAGTGAGGTAGAAGTACTTTATCATAGTGAGTTACTCTGGTGAACAGCCGCAGACGGCAGAGCTCTGCACACACTGATCATCACTGGCTACTCTCTGCTCTACTTGAAGACATCAGCAGCTCTCTTACCTGAGCAGAGCTACAAACGTCCAGGACTCTTCTCACCTGGTCACCATCTGTTCAACCTGCTGCCCTCTGGCAGGAGCTCCAGGTCTCACTAAACCTGGACTAGTAGATTCAGAGACACTTTTTTATACAGTATATGTATATTATATATTAACCTATGAGTAATGTTGGGGCTTCTGTGATTTGTGGTTGGAGCGTGAAGAGATGTACACCACAGAGATCAAAGCAGGAAGTGGAGACGATCGAGATTAGAGAGCAAAACAAACAGAATCTGGACAAAAAGTGGATATTTTGGTGAAAGTGTCCTCTATTCTCCTCCAGATAAAACAAGAATGGAACAAGGTAAAAACAAACATTCTTTCATGATGAAATAGAGAGTCTCTTCTTTCATTTGAGCTATTCAGTGTTTTCAGAGACATAGTACAAAATATTCTGTGGGTCTTAAAATATGACTCAAAATGGGCAAAAAAGCTGGAACAAGGCACTTTGCTTTATAAAAAAGGCTGGCACTCAATGAGTTTTATATATATACTGTATATATACATTATATTGCCAAAAGTATTCGCTCACCCATCCAAATAATCAGAATCAGGTATTCCAATCACTTCCATGACCACAGGTGTATAAAATCAAGCACCTAGGCATGCAGACTGCTTTTACAAACATTTGTGAAAGAATGGGTCGCTCTCAGGAGCTCAGTGAATTCCAGCGTGGAGCTGTGATAGGATGCCACCTGTGCAACAAATCCAGTTGTGAAATTTCCTCACTTCTAAATATTCCACAGTCAACTGTCAGCTGTATTATAAGAACGTGGAAGTGTTTGGGAACAACAGCAACTCAGCCATGAAGTGGTAGACCACGTAAACTGATGGAGCGGGGTCAGTGGATGCTGAGGTTCATAGTGTGAAGAGGTCGCCAACTTTCTGCAGAGTTCACTACAGACCTCCAAACTTCATGTGGTCTTCAGATTAGCTCAAGAACAGTGCACAGAGAGCTTCATGGAATGGGTTTCCATGGCCGAGCAGCTGCATCCAAGCCATACATCACCAAGTGCAATCCAAAGCGTCGGATGCAGTGGTGTAAAGTACGCCGCCACTGGACTCTAGAGCAGATGGTTGCCAGGAGAACGATACTTGTCGGACTGCATTGTGCCAAGTGTAATGTTTGGTGGAGGTGGGATTATGGCAGTGCTTCTCAATGATTTTCTGTTACACCCCCCCTAGCAAGAAGAAAACACTTCGCGCCCCCCCCCCCCACTCACCGCCGCGACAATAAATAATATCATTTGTCTATAAAATTGTTATAAGTACACCTCTGCATAAAATTATATTCTTATTAACATTAAAGACAAAAAAGAAAGAAATATAGTTAGAAATATAGTTACAACAAAGAATAACTTTATTAACATTGTTTTTAGTCTGTAACAGAAAAGATTTTAAGTGCATTAATTTGCCTGAAATCAAAAAAAAAAAAATCCTTGTTTAAACTGTAAACATTTTTGACCGACTTATTGCACCATTTGAAACTGAAAAATAAAATTAAATAAAATCAATAAATAATAACAAATTTAAATTCAGTTCAGCAACATTAACTCAGGAGCACAATATATAAAACACTTTAACCTACAAAACAAAAATCAAAGCAATTTGTGCTGATTTTTTCTTTCTTTTTTTTTTATCAAAATGAGGAAGTCAGGATTAATGGCTACAATGAGCACGTTTTGCAGTGCACAGCTTTTCGAAGCGAGGTTTGAAGCATGATACTGCAACTCTCAGCTCCTGCTCAATGTTTAGCTGGGACCTGTACTTGGTCTTCAGTGCAGCAACAGCAGAGAAGCCAGTCTCACAAAGGTAAGACGTTGCAAAAGGAAGCAGAATGCCCATAGCTCTCTGCCGTAAGAGAGGATACTGCCTCTCTACACTCAGCCAGAATTCACTCAGTGTCTGTGATGTGAACCTCAGTCTCAATGTGGAGTCAGACATCATGTCAATGAACTGGTCCTCTTCTGCAGAGCTGAAACCAGTCGGAGCTGGTGCACTGAAAGGATCTCTCACCCAGTCATACTGGGAACTGTTTTCAGGGAAGTACTTTTTAAAGAATCCCATCAGTGATGAAATATGCTGCTTAATGTTTGGAATCACTGAGGTAGCATCATAGTCAGTAGTGTCCACAAATTCATGCAGGCTCTCGAATGAATCAGTGTTTCCTTCATCAAGTTGCCTGCCCCACATTGCAAGCTTTCGAGTGAAAGAGCTGACTTTGTCTGTGACCTGAGGGAGGTGTTTATCTTTCCCTTGAAGCTGTAGATTTAGTTCATTTAGCTTTCCAAATATGTCACTGAGGTAGGCCAGTTTTCCCAGGAAGTTCTCATCACTAAATTTTTCTGCGACTTCATACTTGTGCTCCTGCTCCAAAAACACTCTTATCTGCTCTCTGAGCTCAAAAACTCGGGACAAGACCTTTCCTCGTGACAGCCACCTTGCTTCACTGTGATAGAGCACAGCTTGATGTGCAGCTCCCATCTCTTCACAGATAGCAGAGAAGACTCTTGTTTTTAGTGGTCTGGTCTTTATAAAATTGACTACACCTATAATGTCAGTCATAACCTCACTTAATTCAGGGGAAAGTTGCCTTGATGCAAGTGCTTCTCAAGCCCATTCTCAGTCAAGAAGCAGTCCAGCATTTTAAATAGCTCTTCAGCTGTGGCTCTGTCTCTGACATATTTACAAAAAAGTAGATCCTCACACAGGGAGTTTGTCAAGTCAAAACGTACATAAGCAATGAACAAACAGTTTTTGTTGCTGTCAGTTGCTTCATCAAATTGTAAGGCAAAACGTTTGTCTTTGAGTTTATCTACCAGCAGTTCTTGAAGATCGTTAGCAATGTCATCTATACGTCTGGTGACAGTGTTATTGGACAGAGGGATAGTTTTCAGTTTTGCAGCACTTGCGTCATCCAGCATGACAGAGGCCATGTCTAATGCTGCAGGCAGTATCAGCTCCTCTGCTATGGTGTGGGGTTTTTTTCTCTGAGCAATTTGGTACGCCACCTTATATGATGCTAACAGTGCTCTCTGGGTTACTGAAGTGGCATTCACAAAGCAGGGTGATTGTTGGCAATATTCGGCACATTTTCGCTGAAAAAACTCCAGTGGCTTATCAGCGTGATTGGGGTGTAATGTCTTTAAGTGGCGCCTCAATTTATTTGGCTTTATGCTGTCCGCTGCCAGCATTTTTAGACATAGTAAACACACAGGTCTTTCCTCGTCTCCCACTGTAGTCACAGTGAAGCCAAGCGCTACATACGCTTCGTCATATTTCCTCGTCTTAGCTTTCGGGTGACTTGCTTTTGTCTCATTATCTTCGTCTCTCTCCGCCTTTCTTTTCATCCCTGTTAAAAATTCTTCCATGTTGTCTCTTGAGGGTTTGTTTACTGCACTTCATGTCGCCTGCTCGGTGCAAAAAAAACCCTGCACCATAGAGCTAATACTAGCTGCACGCACTCTGACAATGAGAGCACCACTGCCAACTACTGTAGTGGATGTGCAATTACACTTTATTCTAGTACAGCAAAAAAAAGCATGTTCCCCAGAGTCACACGCCCCTGGGGGGGCGCGCCCCACTATTTGAGAAGGACTGGATTATGGTGTGGGGTTGTTTTCCAGGAGTTGGGCTTGGCCCCTTAGTTCCAGTGAAAGGAACTCTGAATGCTTCAGCATAGCAAGACATTTTGGACAATTCCATGCTCCCAAGTTTGTGGGAACAGTTTGGCGCTGGCCCCTTCCTCTTCCAACATGACTGTGCACCAGTGCACAAAGCAAGGTCCATAAAGACATGGATGACAGAGTCTGGTGTGGATGAACTTGACTGGCCTGCACAGAGTGTTGACCTCAACACAACAGAACACCTTTGGGATGAATTCATCCATATCATATTCTGTTAAATAATTCTATTTAAACTAACACAGACTTCTACTCAACTAACAGAAAGAAAGTAGATACCCATAAAACGGGTGGTGGCCCAGCACCGCCACCTCTAACAGAGGCAAAGGAGCTGGACCTAATGCCAGAAATTCGCACACAATATCAGCAGACACCTTTGGGATGAATTAGAGCAGAGACTGAGAGCCAGGCCTTCTCGTCCAACATCAGTGTGTGACCTCACAAATACGCTTCTGGAAGAATGGTCAAAAATTCCCATAAACACACTCCTAAACCTTGTGGACAGCCTTCCCAGAAGAGATGAAGCTGTTATAGCTGCAAAGGGTGGACCGAAAGTAAATGGAATTGGCCCAAGCACAGAACCTTGAGGAACTCCATGACTGACTGTGGAGTGCATGGAGGACTCATCATTAACATGTACAAAGTGGGATCAGTCTGATAAACAGGACTTGAACCAGTACCTCTGATGCCAATTAAATGTTCTAATCTGTACAACAGGATATGGTGTTCAATGATGTCTAAAGCAGCGCTAAGATCTAACAAGACAAGTACAGAGACAAGTCCATTGTCAATTAGCAAGTCGTTTGTGATTTTCATGAGAGCTGTCTCTGCGCTATGATATTTTCTAAATCTTGACTGAAAGTCCTCAAATAGATTATTGTTCGTAGAAAATCACACAGCTGACTGCACACTGCTTTCTCAATGATCTTAGAAAGAAAGGGAAGGTTGGATATTGCTCTGAGACTGTAGCTCTTTATTCACAAAAACACTCAGTCATCTGTATGACATTCACAATAAGCCAAATAATTTCTGTGGTCTATTTCTTTGCAGAAGTTCCACATGTCAATTTGAAAGGCTCCAGGATTTCTTCCTTTTCATTCACATCCACATCTTCTGTCCACATCCGTATTGTAGAGTAGCCTCTGCCTGTTCCTCCTCCCCATGAACAAAAAGCATATAAAATGTATCATGTGTTGAATTACAGTACGTGAACCTCGATTCAAATTGATGTATACAGCAGGCTGTGTCTGCTTACAGGTAAAATGACTACATGCACCAGGTGGTGCCTTACATATGTAGAAGTAGTAATAATGATTGTGAAAGTACTTAATTAAGTGAAAGTGGATAAAACGAGACACTAATTTATTCCGTTATGTTAGAAGCAAAATATACTCAAGGATCAAAAACAAAAGTACTGATGGTGCATAGCAGTTACTATAAAAATGTAGTTCTGTAGTTAAGCAGGTGACATCACTAATCATCTAGTCCTGTAGTATTGGTAGCTTGGCTGTGTCACTATCACATTCGTGAGCTTAACTTTGTGACTGTGTCCACCTAATGCAAGGGCAGTTTACAAAAATGTTATATGATGTTACAAATGTGAACAATTACTTTACATTATGCACTAAAAAGTTCTGCAGGTCTGCAGCCATGTGCCTCTCGATTTTCTCCCTAATAGTTATAACCTTCTCATTAAAGAAGCTCATGAAGTCACTACTACTGAGGGTTATGGGAATAGATGGTTCGATAGAGCTGTGGCTCTCTGTCAGCCTGGCTACAGTGCTGAAAGAAACCTGGGGTTGTTTTTATTTTCCTCTATTAATGATGAATAATAAGCTGCTCTGGCCTTACGGAGAGCCTTCCTATACGCTTTCAGACTATCATGCCAGTCCAGGCAATGTTAGACCTTGGCTGCATGACAAGAAGGAACCCAAACACACAACTCAAAAATCAAAGTATCAAACAAGGATTCATTAAGGGAAACAAACAACAACAGTACAGGGAGGAATTAACACTCTAACCTGACTACTTGGAAAGGGAAACAGGGTTCATACATCAGCGTTCATGCTATTAAAGTTATCAACAAAAAACACGGCTATGAAAATTACCAACACAAAACCCTGAGGCTATCTAGAGCTTCTCTAAGGGGAAAAATAACTAAACAGAAATCACTCACTAACGGTGAGGAAAAGGTGATTTTATGAATTACAGAAAGCTCTCACAATGGTGAGGGAAACACTATGTTACAGAAAAAAACAACTCACAGAAAACTGACTACACTAACAGGTCAAACAGGTCAAACAGGAAACAGGTCAAACACAGACACCAACGGGGAAACCTGACATGATCGATCGATATGGAAGATGGCGGGTAGCTTGGCTCGGAGACACAAGACGCACTGGCACAAGACTAGGGGAGATGCAGACATAAATACACGGCGGGGGTGACAATCACCAGACGCGGGAAACACGGGGCAAGAAGAGTGAAGAAGTTGAAACACAAAGGAAGACAATTAATTTCAGAATAAAACAGGAAGTGACAAGACAAAATGACAAGACTGAAATAATAAACACACTTAACTTGACAGTGTGGTGGAAATTCTCTGTCAGGATGGTCTAATGTCCACCGGGTTCTTTGCTGCACGGGAGAATACAATAAACAATTTCACTGATTCAGCTGTCCAAAGAGTTGCTTTAATATCTGTCTGCAGAACAGAGATGAGATTTCAGACACACAGCAAGTGCATGAGTGGAAGCTCATGCAGAGAGAAGACAGAAGGGTGCATTTAAGGCTGAAAGGAGGAGACACGTTGTCAAGGACTTTGATACAGAATGAGTTGGCGGCTCCAAGTCCTGGGCTTATCAGTCCAGGGCAGAGTGACATAGCCTGCTGTTGTCTTTAGTATTGCATACTTTGAATGTATCAGCATGAGTCCTCACATAACAATCTACACAGTCAGCATGAGTTTACACATATCAGCTTACACAATCAGGTCTGAGTACACATGTATCAGCTTACATAATCAGGCATGAGTAGTTTAATACATTTATTCCTCTACAACGGGCATGACAAGCAGACCAGTTAAACGCCACTTCCTTTGAAATCATCTTGCTGCCTGCTTTAAACTGCGTGTGTGAGGGTTATACCATGGAGCCAGCTTTCTGTGCTTTACTAGCTTCTTTTTTAAAGGAGCAACAGAGTCTGGTGATACTCGCAGAGAGTCTGCAGCACTATGTACCAAATTATCAATTTGAGTAGGACTGAAGTCTGATCCCTCAAGTATATCAAGGTTAGACACTGAATTAAAAGCTAATGGAATTATATCCTTAAACTTGGCTACAGCACTATCAGATAAACATCTAGTGTACATGGATTTACCTGATGGAGCGTAGTCCAGAAGAAAAAATTCAAAAGTTAACAAGTAATGGTCTGATAGGAAGGAATTCTGTTGGCGGACTGATAAATGTTCCACTTCAATGCCATAGGTCAGGACCAGGTCGAGGGTATGGTTAAAACAGTGAGTTAGTTCCTGAACATTCTGACAGAAGCCAATTGAATCTAACAGCGAGATAAAAGCAGTACCAAGGCTGTCACTATCAAAATCCACATGAATATTAAAGTCAATACAATAATGACTTCATCAGTTCTCAGGACTAACCTTGATAAAAACTCAGAGAATATGGACCTGGAGCATGGTACACTATAACAAATAAAACAGCTTTCTCTGTTTTCCAGATGGGGCCTTTCTGTGTGGAGTTTGCATGTTCTCCCCGTGTCTGCGTGGGTTCTCTCCGGGTACTCCGGCTTCCTCCCACCATCCAAAAACATGCATGAGGATTAGATTAATTGGCTAATTTAAATTGACCGTAGGCGTGAATGCAAGTGTGAGCGGTTGTCTGTCTCTATGTGCCCTGCGATGAGGTGGCGACTTGTCCAGGGTGTACCCTGCCTTCCGCCCAAAGACATCTGGGATAGGGGTCGGTGGTGAGCCGTGGGCTGTTTAAATGTATGCTTCCTTCGGACAGTCACCCATTCTCCCGGCTGCTTGTGAGTTGCCGGGGGATGGCTTGCAGGAGCTACGCTTGGTCGGCCTGCCGGCTAGGGGCTGGCTGGCTATTGCGGCAGAGGAAGGATTTCGGATGGGGCGGACCCGTGCTTCTAATTCGCTAAGCCTCGCCTCCAAAACCGCAAACATACTACACTTATTACATGTACCATTATCATTAAAGGAGGCAGACGAATAACTTAGCCATGGCTATATGCTAGGATAGCTGCTAGGCTAAGCTATGGAAGCTAGTTGTTAGCAGAAAAGAGCCACTAGAAAACACCAACGACTGAGAGGGTAAGTCTGTGGAAGTTTTAGAGTGCTTCAGTAGGATTATTACACGTACAAATGAGCAGCCGGACGTTAACTGCTGTATTTAAGATAATAACAAAACTAGATTTGTAGCACAGCGACTCAGAATGTTGTGAGCAGTAACAGAGTAGCAGCGTAGACCGGAAATTATACAATACACTTACCGTAGTACGTCAGATGTCCACTGAGCAGCAAAGCACCCCTCCTGTTTCTGTCTGATAAGACAGCACTGAAACATATATAAAAAGAGACTCAAGTAAAAGTAGAAGTACTGATTCAACTTCTTTATTTAAGTAAAATCAAGAAAGTACAGGTTCTGAAATTTACTTAAGTACAAAAGTTAAAAGTAAAAATAATTTATTTAACTTCAATGATACATGTTGCTTCTTTTGATAACTATGCTATTTTGTTTATAAAATTTTAAAATGTGTGGGTACAGAGAAAAAAAACACTGGACCCAGTCTAGTTTTCCTGCAGGCCAAATTTCCTTTAGAATAATAAAATCTGAACTGAACAGAGAGAAACATCAATTCAGAGGAGACAGAAATTATATTGTTTTAAACACTAACAACTGGTAAATATTGAGCTTCAGCAGCAGCTGGCAGCTGTTCTTCCATCCTCCACCTGTCACCTCTCCTGTCCTCCAGCCTCACCACTGTCTGCAGCCTCAACCCACTCAGATCCACCAGCAACTGGATTGGGCTGATCCACAACACCACAACGAACTGTGGCACCAGACTTTGAGATCCTCGTTGGCTGTACGGCAACGAGCTTAGGCCCCATGCCCAGAGGCACTGAGCCCTGCAGCACGGGGTGCCGGGCTTGATGGCGCTAGGGTAGCCATTTCCACAACACCAAAAAAGAGGACACTTTGCGGTATTTAGTGAGGAAAGAAAAATCGCAACATACCAATCTGGTGTACTAGATGAGTTACTGAAGCTCTCTCAGTCAACTTTAATTCCACAGTTTACACTCCTGGATGACTGGTGATGCTTGACTGATTGATAAACTTTACAAAGTTCTGCAGTGGATACCTTGTCATCTTCAGGCAATGTTGCTTCCCAAAAAAAACAACTGGAGGGAGGAGGTGCCTGTGGCCAGTCTGTTTCTCTGTGTTAGCATGTCTTTTAATGGTAGTCTTTGATTGTGTGCTAACGTCCACATCACAGCGACAAAGTGTGCAATATGCATACAAATTTTTGCTACTTTGCTGACAAATATGTGCTCTTTAGACCATTCAGCATTGAATGAGGTCCATCTTTTTGGCATGTTAACGTTCTGTTAACAACATGAGACGCCTGCACTGCTAGCACATGGGAAAGAGGGATGGCTTGTTTACATTTTCAACCACTGAAAAATCAGAGAACTGAGTGACACTACTTTTTGCCAATAATTTTTATAACCAGTCTTACACAGTTGGACGATGTTGTGTTCAAGTGCAATTTCAAAAAGGAGGACAAATAAGTGTCCAGCTTAAAGCCTGGTTTATGCTTCTGCGTTGCGGCGACGGCGGAGCTACGGCGTAGACCCGACGCCGTCGTTGAGCATTCGAAGTTCTGCGTCGAGGGAACGCGTTGCTCTGCAATTCACCGCCAACCTGATGGGGGGAGTGGCGGTGTCTTTGTGTGGCTTCTGGGGGCTATTCCGACAGTAAACAATGACAGCTGAGATGGAGCGGGTGTTTCTGGAGATGGAGCTCATAAAATTTAAAAAGAAATGCTGTTACTACAAATGTGGAAGCACAGAAGACATTTGCGGAGGTGGTCTGTCCAACTATTCCGTACCGCTTGTAGCGCTCCACAAATAGCGGTGTTGTTGAGCTGTTGACCGGAAAAGCAACCGCCAGAAATTACGTTCTGAGCGGCCCAATCACAGTCCTTGCCGTTCGCGTCTCAACGCTTTGACGCGACGCGTAGTCAGGATTTTTTGGAGGTACGCGTCAGGCTACGGTGTAGGGTCCGCGTAGGGGTCTGCGTCGACGCCGTAGCTATGCCGTCGCCACGACGCAGAAGTATAAACCAGGCTTAAGGCTGCGCAGGACGCTGGACAAGGCATTTAAATTCCGGACTGTCCGGCCTAAATCCAGACGTATGGCCACCCGAGACCGGTCCGTAAAGGTTGAAAGAAGTAACGAGCCAGTTTTGAGAATGTAGGGAGTACAAAGTACAGATATTTGTGTTGAAATGTAGGGAGTAAAAGTAAAAAGTTGTCAGAAAAATAAATACTCAAGTACAGATACCTAAAAAATCTACTGAAGTACAGTAACAAAGTATTTGTTCTTCGTTACTTCCCATCTCTGTGACTGACTGACACTGCCTGTGCATCACAGCTCAGCCTGTGATCGTCACTTTAGACCAGTGTGATGAATGATCATGAAAAACACTTAAACATGCTCAGCTGCAATGAATAATATTCACACAGTTTTTGCACCCTCGACTCCTCGCTTAGGGCCTCACAACAAGAAGGTACTGAGTTCTTTCTGGGCCTTTCTGTGTGGAGTTTGCATGGGTTCTCTCCAGGTACTCTGGCTTCCTCCCACCATCCAAAAACATGCATGGGGAAGGTAAGGTCAACTGGCTAACCTAAGTTGCCCGTAGGTGTGAAAGGTCGTCTGTCTCTCTGTGCCCTGTAATGAACTGGAGACTTGTGAACTCTGCCCTATGACAGCTGAGATATGCTCCAGCCCCACAATCATACGGAGGATATGCAGTAGATATGGATGCCACACTGTCCATACACCATTCAAACCAAGAGTGGGTCATTCTTCGAGTGCCAAGCACGCATATGTAAGTCTTTTAAAATAAACGCTTGAGTGCCATAAATGTATATATACGTATTTCCTTTTTTGGCAGCTTACCCAGCCTGTGAGTAATATTGGAGCTCCTGGGATTTGTAGTCAGGACAGACTACAAGACCATTCCTTACCGCTCGTGCCGCTCCACAAATAGCGGTGTTGTTGAGCTGTTGACCGGAAATCAACCGCCGGAAATTACGTTCTGAACGGACCAATCACAGTCCTTGCCGTTTGCGTCTCAACGTGTTGACGCGACGCATAGTCAGGATTGTTTTGGAGGTGTGCGTCAGACTACGGCGTAGGGTCCACGCAGGGGTCCACGGCGACGGCGTAGCTACGACGCAGAAGCATAAACCAGGCTTTAGTGTCGCTATTATGCTAAAATGCCAATTGCTATATTGTTTGCAAAGTTAGAGTTTGTCTTTGAAATCAATCTGGAATTCTACCTTTATTTTCTTTGTTTTTAAAATAAAGTTGCATATATATTTGGGCAATCAAACCACCATTTCTTGTTTCCTCCAACTTCACCACTAACTTGTCCAGTCAAGTCCACATCCTGAGACTCAGAGTGATTGTTTGCTGAAATAAAAACTGAAATCAATCATATCCAAGATCATATTTAAGGCATTGTGAACTGAATCACTCTGACGTAAGAATCAGCTTTACTTATATGTATGCAGATACAATCTGACCTCTGCATTTAACCCAACCCTTAAAGGAGCAGTGGGCTGGGGGGGCAACTTCAGGGTTAAGCATCTCACTAAAGGATATGATGACAAGACAATGGCGGATTGAACCACAACCCCAACCCTGGGGTTCAGGGACCACCGCTCTCCCAGAAAGTTGAGTGTGTGAAGAGTGAACACCATGACAAACCATTTACATTCTAAATCCTTAGAGTGAAAACCATCCCAAACCATTTACATTCTAATTCCTTAGCGTCTTTTAAAATAATGTTATATTTTTCCCTGTCAGGATTATGCTGTGAGTAGATTCCTGGCTGGTGAGTAATGGTTTCATTTCATACTAACCCAGTAGTTGTACACCACAGTTAAACTGAGGTGGAGCACTTTCTCCTCATTTATTACATACAAAAAGCAGTAATGAATATGTGAAAGCAGTGAAGGTCATACAATATGTATGATCTTTCTAGTTGCAGCATGCGGGTAAAGAGCATGAATAGTTTATGTGTTGCCAGAGGTGTTGTGAGGAGCTGACAGCATGTGGTTCTGCAGCCATATAAGCAACATGAAAAGATGTTTTAATCCACACAGACTCACTCTATTTGTCATTCAGTATAACTATGGAGGGATTATCAGTATGTTACTCGCTGCTCAACTGTGCATGTCGGTTGCAGAAAGAGAGCAGAAAGAGAGCAGCAAGAGCCGCAATCATATCACGTTGTGTTGGTTGCACATACCATATTTATAACAACTAAACACACAATTGAATGCCAGAATGCCATTAACTCACACCCCTTTCAAGGCATATAAGAGACATCTTTGTTGGGAAGCCATCAGAAGAAGCAATTGGAACGACTGGATGATTTAAACTGCAAACCCACAGCTCAACTTTGAGCAGCACACCTACAGTGTAATCCCAAACTGAGAGGAAAAAAACAACTGGTATTAATTTCGAGCAATATAATGTGTCAGAATAAAAACATTTTTAGAATGGTGATAAAGCCAGGTATGCCTGCATGCACCACTGTATCATTTCAGCAAATGAGTTGTTTTTGGATTGGAAGATCTCAGCTGCACTCAAAATAGTCATTTGTTGGGTGAACATAAAAATTACAGAAAGTATTTCCACCCAGTTACAATACGCTCGTTTAACAAGAAACAGCTTTGTTGAGTGACATAAATGTAAATATGCTGGGTCAACATACACTATATTGCCATAAGTATTCGCTCACCTGCCTTAACTCACATATGAACTTAAGTGACATCCCATTCCTAAGCCATAATGTTCCATCCATGGTCCACCCTTTGCAGCTATAACAGCTTCATCTCTTCTGGGAAGGCTGTCCACAAGGTTTAGGAGTGCGTTCATGGGAATTTTTGACCATTCTTCCAGAAGCGTATTTATGAGGTCACACACTGATGTTGGACGAGAAGGCCTGGCTCTCAGTCTCTGCTCTAATTCATCCCAAAGGTGTCTGCTGATATTGTGTGCAAATTTCTGGCATTAGGTCCAGCTCCTACTTTCTTTCTGTTAGTTTAGTAGAAGTCTGTGTTAGTTTAAATAGAATTATTTAACAGAATATGATATGGATGGAGACATTTAGGCTATGTATGGCAGTGTGCGAAATACCCGTCAATATTCGGGCGGTCCCCATCTCTGAATCGTTGCACAATGCAGATATACATTTTCTCAACATGCAGTAGCCTATGCAAAGTTGCGCATTACATTGCAAGGAAACAGGGATGGACTGGCCAGTCTGGCATTTGGGTGATGCCAGATGGCCAGATGGGCCGCACTGTACCATACAATGACAACATGGAGGTAATGGTTGACTGTACCACAGACTATATTTACTTCTGTATGGATGTTGTTGTTCCTGTCAGATCTGTACGCTGCTTTGCCAACAACAAGCCCTGGATAACCAGTGACATCAAAGGCCTTTAAGAGGAAGAAGAGGGCCTTTAAAGACGGTGACACTCCAGAGCTCAAGCGGGTACAGAAGGAACTCAGAGTCCAGCTCAGGGAGGCGAAAGAGCAGTACAGAAGAAAAGTAGAACAAAAGATGCAGAACAACAGCATGAGAGAGGTGTAGGAGGGAGTGAAGATCATCACAGGCTGCAACTCCAAGAGAGGTGCCCCTGTGGAGGGGGATGTGGGAAGGTTTTAAGGTAACATTTAATTAAAAAAAAACAGAGGCAGTGGTGCTGTGAGGATTACATTTTTGGACTTTTCCAGCGCCATTAACACCATCCAGCCTCTGCTCCTCAGGAACAAACTGACAGAGATGGGAGTGGAATCACATCTGGTGGCATGGATTATAAACTACCTGACCAGCAGACCTCAGTATGTGCGACTAGGGGGCTGCAGGTCCGACACTGTGGTCAGCAGCACAGGAGCACTGCAGGGAACTGTCCTCTCTCCGGTCCTGTTCACCCTGTACACGTCCAACTTCCAGTACAACACGGAGCTCTGCCATGTACAGAAGTTTGTGGACAACACAGCCATCGTGGGATGTATCAGGAGTGGACAGGAGGAGTATAGAGGGCTGATCCAGGACTTTGTCACATGGTGTGACACCAGTCACCTGCTCCTCAACACCACCAAGACCAGGGAGATGGTGGTGGACTTCCGGAGACCCAGGCTGCAGCCACTGCCAGTTATCATCAAAGGGGACTGTGTGGAGGTGATACCCACCTATAAATACCTGGGAGTACTACTGGCTGATAAAATGGACTGGACTGCTAACACAGATGCTCTGTACAGGAAAGGTCAGAGCCATCTGTCCTTCAACATCTGCAACAAGCTGCTACAGATCTTCTACCAGTCTGTGGTAGCGAGTGCCCTCCTGTACGCAGTAGTGTGCTGGGGGGGCAGCCTGAAGAAGAAGGACGCTGCACGCCTGGACAAACTGGTGAGGAAGGCAGGCTCTGTCTTTGGCACAGAGCTGGTCAGTCTTACATTTGTGGCAGAGCAGTGGACATTGAACAGGCTTCTGTCCATCATGGACAATCCTGATCATCCCCTTCACAGCACCATCTCCAGACAGAGGAGCAGCTTCAGTGACAGACTGCTGTCACTGTCCTGCTCGAAAGACAGACTCAGACTGGCTCTATACTTGCCGTTTCTGCTAGTGCACATGCAATCATGACGTGGAAACCCATTGCACGCAGCACAAAAAGGCACCGCGTCTGCTTGTCACGTACACGACAAAATTTTTGTCTTGCGCATGCCAAACAGGAAATGGACCAGCTGGAAGAGGATGGACACGCTGGAAACCAAGCTGAGCAAACAGGTCCGTCTGTACAGACAGCTGTATGAGCCTTCTTCAAAGGAATATAGAGATGCTCTGAGAGCACACAACTCATGGAAATAAATCACAGGGACCATGAGGAAGGATGAAACAACATGTAGGAGTCACTATTCTCTTGTCCCCTGTGAGAGTTTTGAGGTGTTCACACGACAGGACTGGTCACCAACGGGAGTGTTCCCACTACAATACCCTCTATTCAGCAGGCGTATCAGACTGCAGCACTGCAGTCCAGTCAGCCCCTCTCATTAATTCCTGGTTAATAAATGAGCCGCTTGTTGTTTTCTAGAGTGTAAATGATTTGCAAGTGATTAGCAAATCCTTGGCAACTAGGGATTCCATAGCAACCTTCCTCTGTTTCTTCTGCTTCGCTGGTGGGTTGTGGATGTATTTTCACAACAGTGACACCTCTGTTCCTCTGGATTTCAACTACTGCCTAGTCTGTCGTGCGGCAGTATAAATGGTTTGAGCTCGCCGCTGATGTCAGCAACTGTTAGCAGACAAATCTATCTATTTTTTATTTGTTTGCAAAAATTAAAATGAAGCAATGCCTTGTGGGAATTTCAAAGCAGAACTGAATAAATCACGTCTGCGAGTTAGGGTTTGCTGACAGGAATATAACATCGCAGCCTCTAGCTAGCTTACTTGCACTTGTTTTCGGTGTTACTGGTGGTGGTGGACAGTGGAGGTTATCCATATGGAAAAGAAACAAAAAAAAAATTATTAAAAAAATGTGCTGAAATTCATGAATAGTGTGTAATTTACTCTTGAAAGTGGCACTTTTGCATTCTTTTAATTCATTTTTGTATGTATCATTACTGTCATATACTATTCTGCTAAATATCCAAATCATATAAAGTTTCATTTTGTTTAAATTTACTAAGGGCCTTATATCTGAATTCACTGTTGTATGCTTTACATACAACAGTGTTGCAACAATGTTACATAATCAGACTGAAAATGAAACATATGCCTAATTTGCATACAGACACGAGATTAGCTGGCTCCGCTTGGCAAAAAAATATTTTGTGAATATTGAATTCTGAATATTGGACATTGTGAGCTTAGAAAATGTTTTAGTCACCATTAGTGACAGTATAGTACATATTTTATATTTATTTTTTATTTTTACAAAATTTGAGACCCCCTCAAAAGTTTGCTTTTGAGGTTTTCGGGGGTCTGACTGGTTAATGGGAGGGGTCGGACCCCTATATTTCACCCACTGATGTATGGGATAAAAAAACTGCACAGTCAAACAGCCACTTAATTATGAGATTATGCTGATGCCTTACCTGTTTGAACAATGTTTTTATATTTCATCTTAAACTGCTGACAGGTGCACTTCTCCCCCGCTGGATTGCACCTACATGAAATAACTTCATAGGCTACCATTTAAACAGTTTTCCCTGTAAAGCCTTCTCTTTTGCAGCTGCAGCGGTGTTGCACTTCTTTCTAAAAACATTTTCAAACTTGCCATATGAGCACATTAAGATTTCCAATTCAAGTGGGGTGAAAAATACAGCCCCCCACTTCCCCGTTGCCATGGTGACTCATCAAATCGGGGCTCCATTAATGCTGGCTTTTTAAAGTTGTGGTGCACGCGCTTAACTCCAGGTGAAACTACTCGTGTTGATTAAACCAACTCAAATCAGCTGTTCTGGAACCGGAAACTCAAGAGTTTCCTATCTCAGATTAGATCAACTCAGAGTTCAGGGTTACACTCAGAGTTTGTGAAATGGACCCCAGGTAAAGTACACTCTCTTTTGTCCCACAATCAGGCAATTAGGAGACAGTCAGCACAATGACGTCTCCACAAAAGATATTAAGAAAGAGTTTGCAGCAAACACGTTCACACATTTTGTCAGAACATTGGTATGTTCCATAAGTAGGCCATGATGCTGCTAAGGCAGGAGGCAACAGGATTACCCTTGTTAAAAACAGAAAAGGGGCCCATTCCAGCATTAAAGGCAAAAGTGTCATGAAACAACACCCACGTGGAGACAGACCAAAAGCTTGTTACATTTTATCTGCAGTGCTGCTGCAGTAGCATTCCACAGTAGCAATATATGATTTTTAGGATGGTGATAGTAAAGTTTTTCTCATACATCCTGTCATTCACTCACTCATAATTTCCATTCTGTCCTTGTGTGGGACTGTCAATAGACTCAATTTTCCAGTCATTTATTGACTGTGTTGGCATTTCAGAACAACACTTTTTTTTGTAATTTTTCAGTATAGTCAAGTGAAATGTATTTGTATAGTTCAATATCACAACACGTGTGCTCCGTGTACTCGCAATTTTATGTCAATGTATTTAATTTTACAAAGTTTTGTGTACATTTTGATAAATCATGAGCAAGATAAAAATGTCAACTCTTACAGTTTTTTTATGATTGTATAAACACTAAAAACAAAAGAATTACATAATTATCACCAGCTTACACTCAAGGAGCAAAACATTGGACCAGATTTTCATTTCTATAAACACAAAGTCAGCCTCACACACAGTGATTTGCGAAACACTAAACACTCTCGTATACATTAGACATAGTGTAGGAGTATATCATGATGTCTCTTTCTTGTAATTCCAAAGCACTGACTGACAAATTACAAGTTGGTTTAATCAACTCGGAGTAGTTTCACCTGGAGTTAAGTGCATGCACTGCAACTATAAAAATCCAGCATCAATGGAGCTTCGATTCAACTCATCACCATGGCAACGGGGAAGTGAGGGCTGCATTTTTCACCCAACTTTAATTGGAAATGCGCTCGTATGGCGAGTGTGAACATGTTATTTAGAAAGAAATGAGACACAGCTGCAGCTGGAGGGGGAGAACATCGCTGAATGGATCAGTGCATAAGTTTAAATGTAGTCCTTTGAATCACAATAATATGAAAGGGAAAACTGTTTGAATGGTAGCATATTAACAGATCTCTGACTTAATGACCACTAAAATGTTTTCTAAGCTCACAATGTCCAATATTCACAAGTCAATATTCACTAAATATTTTTTGCCAAGCAGAGCCAGTCAATCTTGTGCCCGTATGCAAATTAGCCATGTGCAATTTGCACCGTATGCAGTCTGTTATTACGGTAACTGACCGAGAGCTTATGTTAACCTCTCTCTGTGAAACAGGCTAGAGTTTGAGTTACCTCCCTTTTTGAAACGGAAAACTCAGTTTCCCTCATTTCAGGGTTAACAGACTCAGAGTTTTCACTAAACCTGCTTTGCGAAACGGACCCCAGATCCAGCCAGGTGAAGAGATGTGTAGTATTTAATTTATTTTATTCAGATTTCTTTTTGTTTTCCCCTTTTACTTTACAGTACTTTTAACATGTACTGGTAGTACAGTATTTTTATTTGTCTTTTTTCTGGGCGTACAGTCACTTTGTGCACGTGTAGCCTATGCATTGCTGCTGTTGATGATTTATGGTATATTTCACTGCAAAACCCATCATTTATTTTGTATATATAATTATAGTTAGTTGGGAGTTTTATTTTGAAATGGTTGATCGCTCCTTGTTTCCTCACTTCCTAAAGACTCGCTTTGCTCGTCAGTCTGCATGAGGGTGCTGAGAGGAGGTGTTTGTGAACAGGACATGACATGTTTGCTGTACTTAAAAAAGATTATGTACCATGCAGATTGTGGAGGAGAAATAAATCCTCATCAACCAGCCAAGTAGCAGTTGTCTTTACTTTGCCCTTCAAAATACAACGCAGAGAATGAAGTACCAAACCAGACTGGCTACACATGGAGAAGCTTAATCTCATTATCATGAGAAAACAATCTTTGTTACATTGTGAGATAACAGTGCATAAAAAAATCTAAATCCATGGCCATTCTCGGCTTCCGTAGTTGACTGATTTTGGTTATATGAAGAGAAATAAATATATTTTCAATAGTCTGCACATTGATCTTGTTTTGTGTTTGGTGAATGTTGTATATTTGCACTTTCTCTGTGCACTTTGCTCACAGCAATCTAATCACTGAGAGGTAGAATTGCTAAAAATGTTTTACAGTTTTTTTTTGTTTTTTTTCTAAACTGTTGGTTATTTTTGCAAAACTCTACACACAAATATGAAAACCTTACACCAAATCAGCAAAACATTGTAGGTCTCTTGC
This sequence comes from Synanceia verrucosa, assembly GCA_029721515.1. NCBI lineage: Eukaryota > Metazoa > Chordata > Actinopteri > Perciformes > Synanceiidae > Synanceia > Synanceia verrucosa. Next base: position 1,545,592 of record CM056563.1, read on the forward strand.
TAAAGCTAATAAATCTTGCTTAAGTCTTCAAACCTTCGTAAAAAAGAAAAAAAATCATATTAGTAAGCACACAATGTGCCAACTACACAATGAAGGTAAGAATGGAAAACACATATGGCTTTTGCTTTCTCTGTGCAGAAATGTTAAAATGTCAATTTGAGTCAGTCTTGTCTTCTCTTGAGTCTGACCAGAAGCTTTCATCAACATCACATTTCTCTATTTTCTCACACTGTAAGCAAAGACAGGACAGATCACAGCATGTAACAGTCAACGACAACAGATCTACCAACATTACCATAAACACAGGGGTCACACAAGGTCCCATTCTTTTTTTCCATTTACACAAACAAAAAAACCTGCAACATGGACAAAATGACACTTATCAAATGTGGATGACATGGCCTTGGTGGCTCATCTGATGGACAGTAACAGCTTAACAGTATATCGGCAGCAGGTGGACTCACTTGTCTCTCTCATAGAGGACAGCCTCTTGGACCTAAACATCGCTAAGACGAAGGAGCTGTGCTGACTCCTCCCACACATTATCTGCTGTAGCTCTGGACGAAGGCGGTCGCATTTTCTCTCCTCTCCTCCCCTGACCTTCCCTGCTTCTGCTCCTCTCATCTTGTCTTGTCTATTGTCTTATACTGAGAGAGACTCTCTCTGCCCTGCTCTTCAAACTACAAAATCATGGATTTGATCAACTGGTCTCTTAACGCAATTGACACCATCTTCTCGACGAGAAGTCTGGTTTCGGGGGAACCTAACTGCCCTCCCGGAATGTTTGTAGCTGGAAACACGATGGATGCCTGGGAGAGGTGGCGGGTTGTATGTCTGGCTCCTCTTTCCGTAGAGGACATTGAAGACATCTACCTGTTTGGAACCGTGATCACAGGTCTTTTGCTGATCAGAGTAGGCATTGCCCTGGTTGATCGAAGAATTCAAAAAACCGAGACAGCTGTCAAAAGCCCCACAAAGCTGCCCAGCATGATTGAAACGGTGGGCAGAGCTGTCGGCACACTGTGACTGTGAGTCGCAATATGCATAACATCGTGGAGAAGCTTACGGCTTTGCAAAGGCAGATTGATTGTTTTGGAGACCAGAATGGACAAAGAGAGCTTGTGTAAATTGGAATGCGGCTACTCGACCTAACCTAAACAATTTCAATCTTATCTGCTTTTGGCCTCCCTCGACTGGCGCTGGTCTCGGCCAAGGCCGCTGCTGGAACAACAAGTCCCCTGGAAGAACGTGGCAATGGGACGTTCTTGCATTCCTTCCCCCATCCACCAGACACCTGCTGATTGTTGACTCTGTCTGGAACCCGATCAAGGCTGTCTCCATGGCGTATGCTGTGTTATTGTTATGACATCCTGCGAACTGAGACTCTGATTGTGGTGCCGGGCGAGGCAACTCCCCAGGCCTACAATACACAAGCTACATTGACACACACGCACTCACATTCACACGCATTCATAGATATTTACACATTTCACATCCCCTCCCCCCATCCACCACCTTCACTGCTTATTACCCCCAGTTAGGCAGGTGAGTGTTGCATTGCGCCTGTAGGCTATGGTCTGGCTGGCGGTCTGCCTTCACTGGACTATTTCCAACCTCCCCTTCCCTCCCCTGTTGCGAGTCATGAGTTTCTCATGTTGTCATTGTATTGATTATGCTCCCTACTGGAGCTCAGTCTGGGGGTTGCCTTTTTTTCTCCTCCCTCTCCCCATGTTATGCTGTATTCTCTTTTTTTTCACTTATCGTCTGTCTTCCCACCCTGTATACCAACCGTGTCATATTGTTTATATGTGATGTATATGTATGGATGGGTCGATGGCTAATTTCGCTGATTACAGTGACAATAAAGGCTTTCTGATTCTGATTCTCTGATTACTACAGCCACTGGTGATCAAAGGTCAGGAGGTGGAGCAGGTGGAGTCTTTCAGGTATGTGGGCATTGAGGTGGACTGTACATTGTCCTTCTCTGTCCACTCTGAACAAGCCCACAAAAAGGCACAACAACGGCTCTTTTTTTGCTCAGAAAATTGAGAAGCTGTGAACAAAGACATTTTAACAGTTGTTTACAGATCACTTATTGAGGCGGTTCTAACTTAACAGCTAACAGCTCATCCTGGTACACTTTTCTTTCCATCAAGGACTAAACCAAATCATCACGCATCATCAAACGTGCAAGTACTAAAATAAACAGGCACCACACAGTTTCTTTTATGCACCCATTTAAGAAAAATTTCCACTGCTTCTTGGACAGGACAATAAAGGTATTCTAATTATCCTCAGAGGGCTTTATAATCTGTAAGGGATATGACACCCTCTGTCCTTTACAAACAACCCTCACATCGACTAAGGAAAAACTCCCCAAAAAACCCTTTAACAGGGAAAAAGAAATGGAAGAAACCTCAGGAAGAGCAACAGAGGAGGGATCCCTCTTCAAGGATGGACAGACATGAAATACGTAGATGTCATGTGTTCATATGAAAAACACACATAGACGCTCCATATGACAACAGTTAATACCGATAAAATGGTATGGCGAGAATATGTCCAAGGGGATGAAGAGCAGCCTCAAGTTATCAGAAATGGATTATGAGCAACACGTACTCCTCCCCACCATGCCAAAAAGATGTAGCCTGAGCAGCATATTCATCCTCCGCCCATGGATACCTGCCAGATGAAAATGCACAAGGACTCTGGACATGGAGGCATCTGGATGAAGAGGAGCTCAATGTATCACAGGAAATCTAGACCTCACACACAGATGAAGCTGTGAAGATGTTTGGAAAAACAGTTACATCAAATGTTAAAGACGTAGGTATACAGCACATCTTTGGCACTCAAAGATAGAAACTCATTTTTTCAGGCACTGATTCACTAAACAAAGTTGTTTTGTCAAAGGATGAAATTCATGCTGTTTGCTTGAAAAGTTATTGGGTTATTAGTATTGTCGGCCTGGAATAAAATCATCATTTCAGTGGTAGTTGTGCAATTAACCAAACAATACTTCCAAAATAGAAACAAAATAAACATTAACCGTTACAACCCCTTTGAGTAACATTCTCCCTGTTCTCCATCAATATCGAAACTGAAAACTATTGTTATCTATCTAAATCACAGCCATGGTCTGTCTGTTTCTGTGTAGATGGGGGGCACCATGTACAACACAGGGAAGCATGTGTCCCTGCGACCAGACAAAGCCCACCTGGTGAACATCTCAGGGGGTCCACTGGGTTACAGCTACAGGCTGGAGGAGGTGCGTCTCCACTTTGGAAGCGAGGACTCCCAGGGTTCAGAGCACCTCCTCAATGGACAGGGTTTTCCTGGAGAGGTAAGAAATAAGACAGAGATGATACACACTGGTTTAAAAATATTTACAGCACACAAACACACACAAACAGATCTAGGCAAATACGCAGTGAATACACGCTGATAATATTCACCAATCAGGTATAACACCGTGACCACTGCCAGGTGTAGCATAAATACTCTGGAGCAGATTTAATAAGCAATCATTAATTCATATCAAAATATGTATTTATAAACAATAACTTTTAAGTTATTGATAAACCATGAATGGTCATAAAAGGTAAAGGAGAGTGATGACACTTAGGTATAATTCACTATTACTTTTAATAGTAGAAATTATCAGGGCGCCACCCAGTTTTGCTAAAACAGGGAAAACTTGTGAATTTGACATTAATAGAGTCTCTTAATCTCAGGGTGCTACAGAGTTCTTGGCCTAGTGTACATTGATTCAATTTGCTTTATATACACATACAAATCAAATAACCAAGTTCTTTATAAATGAGATGTTTATTTAACAGACTAAATGACCAGATTACTAGCAGAAAATAATTAATAATAAATGATTAATCTGACAAACTAAATGACCAAATTACTAACAGAAAATAATAAAATAGAAAGTTTGATGGGTGAATACATCCATCCATCCATCCATTTTCTACCGCTTATCCTCATAGGTCACACATGACAAACTCTCTATAAATCGCACCTGGATACCATAACAACAATCAGTGGCCATCACAACTCTTCCTCTCTGTCACCACCACCTTGCCTCATTCTACCGTCGAGCGCCCCCTGCAGTGAGTATAACACGGACTCCTGTTCATCAATCCCTGTCGTGATCACCACTAGACTCACCACCAAAACGACTTCTGGAATTAATTTTAATAATCTAAAGCCTGTACACAGACACAAGCCATCAACCTCTAACTCACCCCTTAACAGCACACTGCGCATGGCACTTTTAAATGTTAGGTCTCTTTTAAACAAAACATTTCTTATTAATGACCTGATTTTAGGATTTTATTATTATCGTTGGTGATTTTAACATACACGTTGACAATCAATCAGACTCTTTTACTTTGGATTTTTTAAGTATTTTGAATTTTATGCATTTTAACCAACATGTTACTTTGCCTACCCACAACAGAGGCCATACTTTAGACCTGGTAATAACTTACAGCTTATTCATCAGCATCTCCTCTGTTGTGGATATTGGCATTTCCGATCATTTTTGCGTGCATTTCAATGTCAGTTGTTTCATGCAACAGGATATTCAACAACAAACTGTGAGGATACGCTATCTTACCTCGGAAGTGGCTGCAAATTTTATTCACTGCGTGACACTTGTGTAGATATTTTACCCTCTTCTTGTGATTTTATTGTTGACAATTTTAACAGTAAACTCAGGTCCATTTTTGATTCGGTTGCCCCCTCAAAATTAAAAAAAAATATTTCTAGTCCAATACCTCCTTGGAGAAATGAAGAAATTAAGATATGCAAGAGGAAGTGTCGCGCTGCTGAGAGAAGATGGAGGAAAAACAAACTAATTATCTATCACCAAATCTACCGTGAACAGCTGACTATTTATAACAAGGCAATAAAACTAGCCAGACAAGCCCATTTTTCAAAACTGATCACGGATAACAAGAATAACCCAAAGTTCCTTTTCTCTACAATTGACCATTTACTCAATCCAGTTTTTAATTACTCAAGCAGAATGTCTTCCAACTCAAAGTGTGAAGAATTTGCAGCCCATTTCAAAACCAAAATAGATAACATTAGGTTAACCTTAGACCACACTCAAATTCAGAATATTAACACTGATGAACCTCTCTTTGCATGTGGGGAAACACTGGAGAAATTTGTCCTGGTTGATGCTGAAATGTTGGGGAAAGTAATTTCCCAACTTAAATCCTCAACCAGTTTTTTAGATCCCATTCCCACATCCTTTTTTAAATCAGTTTATGGCTCTCTGGAGGAAGATTTGCTCAACATTGTTAACTATTCTCTTCAGACGGGTGTTTTTCCAACGTCTCTTAAAACTGCAATCGTCAAACCCCTTCTGAAGAGAAATAACCTAGATCCCTCAATTCTCAATAATTACAGACCTGTATCGAATCTGCCATTTTTAAGTAAGATTTTAGAAAAGCTTGTTTTTTAATCAGTTAAATTTCTTTTTGAATTCTTACAATGTCTTTGAAAAATACCAATCAGGTTTCCGGGCCAAACACAGTACAGAGACTGCTTTAATCAAAGTTGTTGACGACCCGAGACGTAATATGGATATGAGGAAACTTTCTGTCCTTGTTTTACTTGACCTCAGTGCAGCATTTGCTACTGTTGACCATGCGATTCTCCTGGACAGACTTCACACAATGATTGGCCTCTCTGGTACTGTTTTAACCTGATTTAAATCTTATGTTACTGGCAGAGAGTTTTTCATAAGTATTGACGAATGTTCTTCGAAGAGCTATGAATTGAACTGTGGTGTCCCCCAAGGTTCCATTTTAGGTCCAACCCTTTTTAACCTTTACATGCTGCCATTAGGTAACGTCATCAGGACACACGGCATTAACTTCCACAGTTATGCTGATGATACGCAGCTTTACATTGCCGTGTCTCCTGATGACATAAGGCCAATAGATGCCCTTTTAAAATGTATTTTAGATATAAAGTCATGGATGGCAGATAACTTTTTACAGCTAAACCAGGACAAAACAGAAGTAATTGTCATCGGTCCCGAAGAGCACAGAGAAAAACTAACAGTAAGACTCAAAGCTCTGTCTTTTAACACATCTGAGCAGGTAAAAAACCTGGGCGTTATTTTAGATTCAAACCTAAATTTTAATGCCCACATCAGACATACTACAAAGACTGGTTTTTATCATCTTAAAAACACTGCCAGAGTACGCCCATTTTTATCACTAGCCAACACAGAGACACTAATACATGCTTTTATCACATGTAGAATTGATTACTGCAATGCTCTTCTTTCTGGTGTCTCTAAGAAAAATATTGCCTCGCTGCAGTTACTGCAGAACTCTGCTGCACGTTTGCTGACGAGGACCAGAAAGAGAGCACACATCACACCGATTTTAAAGTCTCTGCATTGGCTGCCTGTGGGCTTCAGAATCGATTTTAAGATTCTTTTAATGGTTTTTAAAGCTCTTAATGGTCTTGGTCCTAATTATTTATGTGATTTGCTTTTAAAGTATGAGCCCTCTAGATCCCTCAGGTCTTCAGGTAGTGGCCTGTTAGTTATTCCAAAAGTTACATCAAAAACGTATGGTGAGGCCTCCTTTTCTCATTCTGGTCCTCGCCTCTGGAACAGCCTTCCTGCGGACCTGAGGGCAGCAGATACTGTGGACATTTTTAAAAGCAAACTCAAGACCTACCTTTTTAGTTTGGCTTTTAATTGATTTATTTATTTATTTATTTACATAACCTTCTTACTCTGGCGATATTATTATTATCATTATTTTTAATTATTTTCCTATTTTATTGTTTTATTATCGCTATTGATTGTTTTTATTTACTATTATTAATTTTAGACATTTTTAATTTTATAGTAGAGTATTACCATTTTAATCCTTTATTTATTTATTTTGTTTAACGTCTTATACACTTGACTGTTTTATGTTTTTATATGACCACTACTGTTTTTTACTTAATTTTTTAACTTTTTATTTTTATCTCATCTCCAGTGTTTCCTCACTGCAAATGTAGGATAGCTTTTCCTCGTGTGTATGTATGTTATGTATGTGTGAATATGTGTGTCTGTATGTATATGTGTGTATATGGATATGTTTTTTTTATGATGTAAAGCACTTTGAGCTGCTTTCTTGTATGAAAAGTGCTATATAAATAAAGTTTGAGTCGCTGGAGCCTATCCCAGCTGTTTTAGGGTGAAAGACGGGGTACACCCTGGACAAGTGTCCAGTTCATCACAGGACACATAGAGACAGACAACCACTCACACCTACGGACAATTTAAATTAGCCATTTAACCTAATCCCCATGCATGTTTTTGGATGGTGGGAGGAAGCCGGAGTACCAGAGAGAACCCACGCAGACACGGGGAGAACATGCAAACTCCACACAGAAAGGCACCGGGCCCGGGATTCGAACCCGGTACCTTTTTGCTGTGAGGCGACAGTGCTAACCACTACACCACCGTGCCGCCCAGTGTTGGTTATGTATTAACCAAATCAGTTGTACTGTTGTTACCAACTTACCAACTCAGTGTCTGGGTCATCGGTTCCGCCCCCCTCCCAGGGAGAGGGGAGAGAGAGAGCAGGAGTGCAGCAGGAGACCAGCAGGAGTAGGAACCAAAAACTAGACTGACTTCAGGCCAACTGAAGCCTGCTGTTTTATGGTCTTTGTTGAAGGTCCAGTGTAGGTATGACCACTGGTCACTCCCCATCCAGCAAATCAACTGAGATGATATTCTATTCTTAACTTATTTAATGTTGATACTACTGTGTTTTACTTCATTAATTATTTTCTATTTGAAAGCTTCTCATTCTCAGCTGCAGAACAATTCCAAGCAACCTATGGTAGGAAACCACAGAACTAAACCTGATCAGTTAATCAACAAATAAAACAGCACAGATGAATCATGGAATCACTGCATGTAGCTAGGTGTGCTACAATGGGCAGGTCTCTGTATGATTGTATATGCACACTTATTCCACAATTAATCTTACATGTGTCACATTTGGTCTTTATCAGAAGAAGAAGAAGGAGAATTTGTGTGTGGCTTGACTCTTGACATAATAGACTTTACAGGGTCAGGATTGGATGGTACTGCCTCGGGCTGTTTATTCAAGACAATCATAAAACACACTTAGGGAGCACTTAGTGCCCTGAGGGTTCAGCCACAGTTCCTGGGAAACACTGGAGGATTATCAAATGTCTTGATTACAAGTTTAGTTCATTATTTTATACTCATTCTTATGCTAAACAGGTGAGGTGAATAACACTGATCATCTCTTCATTAAGGCATCAAATGAACAGTCAGAGGGCGGCACGGTGGTGTAGTGGTTAGCACTGTCGCCTCACAGCAAGAAGGTACCGGGTTCGAATCCCGGGGCCTTTCTGTGTGGAGTTTGCATGTTCTCCCCGTGTCTGCGTGGGTTCTCTCCGGGTACTCCGGCTTCCTCCCACCATCCAAAAACATGCATGGGGATTAGGTTAATTGGCTAATTTAAATTGACCATAGATGTGAGTGGTTGTCTGTCTCTATGTACCCTGCGATGAGGTGGCGACTTGTCCAGGGTGTACCCTGCCTTCCGCCCTAAGCTGGGATAGGCTCCAGCCCCCCCCCCCCCGCGACCCTATGAGGATAAGCAGTAGATAATGGATGGATGAACAGCCAGGCCCTGTTTACACGAGAACGGTTGCGGGTAAAAACAACAAAATACTTTATTGGATGTGCCTTTCATTTAGATGGTGACGGCATTTTTGAGACTTGAAAACGCAAAGAAATTAAAGCACCCTCCAGAGTGGGAAACTTGAATACGCTATAACGTTTTTGTCTGATGTAAGCCTTTACGTCACATACATGTGCCAGTACAGAGAAATAAACAAACATGTCGGATTATTTTCATGTGTCGGTCTTAAAACTGCTCTGGCAGCCCTATTAAACACACTTTCCATCAAACGTACTGTATAGAAGGCTCTTATTTTGAAGTATGCACACAACCCCCTTCCTGTCTCCACAGGAAGTGGCAACAGCGCTGCTGGAAGAAACTTGATTGCAGTGGTGGGTAGACGTTAGTTATGTGAGGGAGTTGAAGACAGGATACCTGTTGGTGTTTCCTAACGGTGTTGGGTTTCCCCCTTGTATTGGGAAAGTGCGTGTTCCTGTTGACATTCCGGGTTTGAGTGATTGAAAGAAAGTGAGTATCGGTCTTTGCTGTTTACTGTTACCTCTTTGACTGTTGAATGCATTGCTAATAATGTGTGTGTCATGCTGCTGTGTGTATTGCCCTCAGCCTGTTAAGATACAGCGTTGTTTTTGCTGCAGTAAATAGTGTATACATAGCTGTTCAGTAGCTACATTGTTGTTCTATTCCTTAACTGCTCGTTGAGAGCCTGCGTGTGTGCCGCCGTTTGGCATACATACACTGGAGCTAATTGTGCAACTTTATGTTATAGCTCATGTGGAAATGAACAAGGAAATTCAGTGGAATAATATTGTTTATTATTTTATTATTTCAGAACTGTAAACACGTGTGTCATTAAAGCCTCACTTAATTGAAGAGACGCTGACCTTCTCTCCTTGTGTTCTGACCGACACACCATCTTGGATACTGTTATCACCCCAAGAGAATCAGCCTTAGTACCACCTGTAACCTACACGTACAGAATCTGCACAGACAGTATTACTGAACACATTACTGTAATTACATGCAGACATGGTGGTGTTGTGTGATAATAAATCATAGCATCAACTAGCCGACTGGCATGCATACCCAATCGAATTCCACACACTTTTGCGTCATCGTATGCACGCAGATTTCCTCCCGAAAATGCTCGTCTAAACACGGAATTAAAAAGTGAAGATGCAACGCCACTTTTGCGTTTTCTGTTCAGGGCGTCATCATTTAAACATAGTCTAAGTCCTCCGAGTTGATGTTACAAGCAGGAAAAATGTTCCAGCATCAGGATTTTTCAAGAGGCAAACAGTGATGTCTAGAGGACTGGATCAGATCATCTCCGGAAGTGCAGCTCTGGTGGTCTGTTCCTGGTCTGCAGTGGTCAGGATCTATCAAAAGTGGTCCAAAGAAGGACCAGTGGTGAACCAGAGACAGGGTCATGAGAGGACAAGGATCACTGATGCAGGTGGGGAGTGAAGGCTGGTCCTGGTGGTCTGATCCAACAGACCAGAGAAGTTAATGCTACTGAAGATAGAAAGGAGTCACATACCACAGAATAAACCTTCAGGGGTCAGAGGTCAGGACTGTTTGGCAGCAAAAGGGGGACTAACAAAATATTAGGATGTAGCCATAATGTTATGCCTGATTGGTGTAATTGCTGATAGCAGACGGAGACATTGGCAAGCTCAATGACAACATCATTGTTATCTCAGGTAAATAAGTGTAAAGTAAAACAAGAGCATATATGGACGTAATCTTGATCTCAAAGCTTGTTATTCACTTTATACCAAGTTAATGCAAACCTGCGGTTGTCTCTGAGCTCTTCTCCTAAACAGGTTTGCAGCTCTGCTGACATTGGCATGCTTCTCCCTCTTATTATGCACATTGGGTGTGTTCTACCGTTCTGTTCTGGGGCAGATATCATCCCACAGGTTCAGCTGAAATTCGTTAGGCAGAGCGAAACAACCACAACTACTGCCAAAGTCATGTCGAGTCAATTTTATTTGTATAAAACACTCATACAATGAAAGACCTGCAGTGCTTTACAACATTTTGATTGACATTTGAAGAAATAACAAGTGGAAGGACAGTCTGGAACATGTGAAAGTGTCACATAAAGCAAACACAATATGGTAAAGTAAAAGCCTTTAGGATGTGAGGTGAAATGCTTTTTGACCATGACTGAGAACCCACATAAACACATTGGTACACATTTTGAGATAGACACACTGACTGGTTCAGGAGTATAAAAGAAACTCCAGAAAACTGGCAGACTACAAGAACCATCTTTGGAAAGGCCTAACCTAAAATGGAAGCAGAACAACCTGATTCCCAGAGGCCTCCAACAGGGTCCCACTGTGAAAGGACTGGAATTAATACTTCAGAAAGTTCAGATCCTTCTTGCCTATATACAATATTATTGTCAGCATTACTCTGAGGATCTTAAGAGGTTCCTTTCCTCTCTATGTGGCTCATACTTTTGCTTATAACTTACATTTTACTAAAGTCCATTTCCTGGTGACTGTATACAACAATACATCACACTTATTTCTTCAGAAAGCAGTATTTATTGCTATTTCACATTTGATCAATAACAGTCACATCCTCTGTGTCCTGTCTGAACAGGTGGGCCACCTGTTTTAAATAAATCAGACACTATGTTACTCAGTAGTACCTCTTCTTAACTATTCATCACCAGGTGTAAATCACTGCCACTTCAAATAAGGTGACCATATTTTGATTTCCTAAAAAGAGGACACTCACTCCCTTTCCCTCACAGACCCTCCTTACCTGTGAAAGAACTGGGTGACAAACTGTTGACCTTTCACTTCTTCACTGCATTCAGCTTTGCAATCATCTCTTTCATTATTCCTGCTAGTTCTTCCTTGTTACCTGGCTCTCTACTCCTCACCAGCTCACCTGTTACAGGTGCTCTCTGTGTGTTTGAAAGCGGCCCCTCCTCCTCCCACTGAGACAAAGAGACTTTATGACTGACAAGAGGTTTCACTCTGTTCATTCTGCTGTGGAACCAACGCACCCATGTGTTGAGAAAGATGCACAGAATGAACCCTCATTGTGCAGCCTCTTTGTTAGAGAGAGACAAGTAAAACAAGCGCATATATCGAGGCCAGAAAAACGACCGACTTCTGTTTTCATTTACCGTACAATAAACTGATTTATTGACTATCGTGACAGGCTTAGGAGAGCACAGACGGAACAGCACACGAGGAACATTGCAATCAAAAGTGAACCACCGGTACCTGAACCTGTCTGATAGAATCCTTAAAGCCTGAAATGTCTTATCCATGGGTCTGAACTTTGCAGTCGCACCTGAATAAATTCCAGTGTTCAACCTCATCACATCAACAGAATCAGCCATCCACAACAACAGGTTTATCGACACAGAGGCAGAACAGCTCAGGCTTAAGGTTTCTATTGTCAGTGCCAAAGCACCTCTTTCACCTCAGGACAGAAAGGCATTGGTGTGACTCAAATCTATGGACTTTAAGTTAAAGGATTTATTTCCTTTAACTGGACCCGCATGAAACCATGCACAGCACCCAGTCATTGGTGCAGGGATGTGGATGACACCTGGGTCAAAATCAGGACACAGAAAGTAAAGTTCACTTGTGACAATGTTAAGGACAACGTCCTGGCCTTCTTGGACCATGCAGTACACCTTGAAACTGTCAGGGTCTCAACACTGAGTTGTACCCACCCACATGGACCAGTATCTCCTCTTCTCACCACCCACCGAAGCACAAGTTAGGGGGTCATCGTAACCTTAAATCACCAGGTTCAAAACATCCCCACAAAAACAGAAGAAATGGTTAAAGAACAGAAACATCAGGAATGCGCTGAAGATACAGTATGTGGCTATTCAATGATACAGTGAAGAGGAGCAGGAAGACAAACCAAGCTACCCCACAGTGTACCTGGGTGCAGCTAACCTTAACAGCTTGTATAATAATAGGATGAGCAGCATCTCCCTCATCAATAACATCAACTCTCACAGGTTGTTCTGGTTTTTGCACCAACAGGAGCAGGGCCACCCCTAACCAAATTGGGCCCTAAGTGAAATTTTATTTGGAGGCCCTAACCCCCACCTCCTCCCTGTCCCAAATATCTAATATATAAGTAACATAGATATAAAATGACCATATAACAACATGCCATTCCACCTGACCAACCAATATTTGCAGTGACAAATGTAAAGGTAGTCAACCTGAAATAAGTAAATGAATAAATAATTATAAAACAACTTCAGGCGGCAGTAACTCAGTCTGCAGTGACTTGGACTGGGAATCAGAGGGTCGCCGGTTCAAGTCCAGGTCGGACCAAGTTTGGAGCGTGGACTGGTGGCTGGAGAGGTGCCAGTTTCTCTTCCTCCGGGGCACTGCCGAGGTGCCCTTGAGCAAGGCACTGAATCCCCAGCTCCCCGGGCGCCTTACATGGCAGCCCACAGCTCCCTGAGGGGATGGGTTAAATGCAGAGGACAAATTTCATGTATGTAGTGATATATATGTGACAAATAAAGTATCTATAAAGTATCAATTCTTCAAAAGACATCTATTCTCTGTGCATGCTGTATGAGCCACACACCTTGCAGACAAAATTAAAATGCAATTAATGCAAACTAGAACTAAAACTACTACTGTTTTGGAGATACTACAAACCACTACTGCTACTTCCTATCAATATCTATGGCCACCAACTGGTCATGTTACTACTCTTTTTCATCAGAGGTGAAAGCAGAGGCCGTTAATAAGACATTGAATAAATGTTAAAAAGGGCTCTAGGTTAAACAGAGACTGGAGACAGAGATTCCTCTCTAATGAGTAGCAGCTCAGGCAGCTGTGCCACAAAGTTTGATTTCAACTACATATCTGCCTGCTTTACTCACTTCTGACTCATGATTTCTTTTGGATGACATGACAACTCCTCACTCACTCTGCAATTGCGTGCCAGAGCTCGCAATCATTGCAGCAATGCATTCGCAGTCACGTTATTACAGGTTTCTTCTCTCCTTCCTCGAGCTGATTTCATGCCATACGCACTGCAAGTGTTGCGGTAGTGCATATGTGCATCCATTGCGCATATGCAAATGTGTCCCCTCGCACAAAATGTGGCCCCTCATGAAGGATGAGGCCCTATGCACAGCATATGTTCTGTGTTTAGGGAGGGGCAGCACTGAACAGGTCCAAGAGTGTCTGGCTGCAGATCTCCACTGCCAGGCTACTTCCGGTGTAGGCTCCACGCTCAGGTCGCCTCCACTGTCAGGACAGGAAATAACAAACTTTTCGTGCGTCTCTTCAAAATAAAAAAAACTTTTTGTGCGTCTCTTGAAAGACATAAACCCTGAAACCACAGGTTATGTTTAATGATAATACCGAACGTAGATGTTTGTAATAAATTAGTTACGCTAACGGTGGCTAACGATTGACTGACTATCTGATTATGTGTTGTGTAAAGGAAAATTACATGAGGATTTAATGTTACGCTGTCCTTCATTCCACTCGTTTTATACCTTTATTAAGTGAAATACACATAACAGATGGGTGCAGGCTCCACTCTCAGGCTGCAGTCATGTCAGGACACACTTTTGAAGAAGCCGCATTGTTGTTGATTTATTTTAAATTAATCAACACTAACACCAAAAACACATATTTATACGTTGCTCATTCTACCAGCATTATTACTGCGTTAGCCTACATCAAGTGTCGAAATAAACTCCATTAATAGCCTGTACTTATTGACATTAGTCCATATAAAAACGTTGTGCTTAACGGAAAATGTGTTTATTCAGAGATGTTCTATAGATTTAACAACACAAGTTAATGTGTATTCAGAGGGTTATGCACACTGCAGTAATCACTGTTATGCCCTGACTAGGCGAACCTAGGGCATGACATGAATGAGTGGACACCCTCCTCACTCCCAAGCCACAGAGAAAACCCAAGAAGCCAGTCTGTACATTTTCACCAGACAGGCAAATATTTATGTACAAATAACATAAATGAATGTGGTACTTTTACATATATATAAACAGTTATTTTCCTAAAAAGTACTTACCAAATAATGGTATATGAAACTAAAGTATGAAGTGCTCACTTAAAAACATAAAAATGAAAATAAAATGACAAATTTGCATTCTTTTCTCCTTCTTAAAAGTTAACAAGTACTGCTGATTTTGAATAGCATATTGCAAAGCAAAAGAATTGAGTATACAGAGATATTATACAATTATATGGTTTCAAAAAGGCACTGCAATCTACTTTAGAGAAATTCAAAATATGAAAAAGTACACCTGCAGAAACAGGAGTAGAACTAGAACCACAAACTGCTCTGGATATCAGTCAATGAAGAACAGTGATAGAACATAGAGGTAATCTTTGCACTTACGGCTGGTTTTGGACACTATAACTGGCACACAGAACAAAAAAAATGATGTCCTCAATCATTCCTGTGGATGTCAAAAGTAGGCTGGTGGTTGCAGCTAAGCTTTTATAGACTGTTACTACTCCATTTTACATTCAGCATATGCCAAGTATCCTCGTTTGTCACTAATCTCATCACAAAACCACCACATGTCCTCGATATTGGAGAACTTGAACTTAAAAGGTTCCCGGAGGTCACATTTCTCCAGGTCATCAAGATTGAGAGTCGTCCTCAGACCAAAGTCTGGCATACTTCTTTGCTGCTTCTGCCATTTCCTCGTCTGGGCAACTCCACCTTGGATGAAAACAAATGTTGGTTCATGTCCACCCACTCTGCTGACTTTCTGCAGTCAGAAATTATCCTGGCGCCAAGATTGTCCTATGGGAAAGACAAAGAGGAAAAAGGTAGTCTCCTACAGCAAAACTACTGTACAGCGTGTCACAAACTATTATTCACGTACAAAAATAACAGAGCATAAGTAGGGACACAAAGGGACACTCCCAGTGAGCTTTGTCAGAATAACCTCAGTATAAAACACAACATCCCTACCATCTCAACATCTTTTTCATCCCTATCTTCAGGAGGCTGCAAAACAACGGGTACTTGATCCTCTCCCTAAAAGAAAAAAAAACACAAATCCTCCTTTTTAAAGTCAGATACAATGATCTGATCAGGGGCAGTTCTTTAAATCATCCACCTTGATAGATTTAAGACAGATCTAAATTCTGAACACAGATAAAGTTCAGATTCAGTAAACATTGCTGACTGAGGGATGGACTAAAAAAAATGACAATGAAGTAGGATTCTCAAAGGAAAAACACTACCAACTTTGTATGTTCTTGTTTCACCAGGGTCCAGCTTCATGTCATCATCAACTAGTTTGTTCATGTGGGAACTCATTAAAGGGCGGCACGGTGGTGTAGTGGTTAGCACTGTCGGCTCACAGCAAGAAAGTACCGGGTTCGAATCCCGGGGCCTTTTTGTGTGGAGTTTGCATGTTCTCCCTGTGTCTGTGTGGGTTCCTCCCACCATCCAAAAACATGCATGGGGATTAGGCTAATTGGCTAATTTAAATTGACCGTAGGTATAAATGTGAGTGTGAATGGTTGTCTGTCTCTATGTGCCCCGCGATGAGGTGGCGACTTGTCCAGGGTGTACCCTGCCTTCCGCCCTAAGACAGCTGGGATAGGCTCCAGCCCCCCTGTGACCCTATGAGGATAAGCGGTAGATAATGGATGGATGGATGGAACTCATTAAATCTCCTTTATCCCTCCACTTCCCCAACTAAAAAAAAACATGTCAGTTAGGTTAATCCTTCAGTCAGCATCCCTGACCAAAGGTACTGACTGGCTCATCTGGAGGTGCCCACTGCTCCTCAGGGATGGCTTAAATACAGAGAAAAAAATGTCACTGTACAAGCTGTATATGTGACAAATGAAGTACCTTTACCAACTCAAGCCCAAAATCTGACCTCAGTGACGCCATCCACTTTCCGCCTCTTCAGATGTTTGTCCAGTGGGCAAATTTTTTTGCCATGGCTTAAATAAAGAAAAAAATAAGTGTTGGTTAGAACAAAGGTGGTGTTAAGTAAGGTCCTAATATTTCCAAGACAATCAAGTAAGTATCAACATGTTTGTGCTTTTCACCTTCCAAGGCCAAAATTCTCCATGAGCAAAACACACCACCACTTTTGCAAAGTCCCTCTGAAGCATGTCCCTCTGAAAAGAAATAATTGGATGAGTTACAATTATGATAAATCTAGATTACAAATAGTGTATACTGATACCTCTATTTCCAAACCAGTGGTCTCTTTCCACTATCCATGAAAGACAGACTGGCAAAGATTTCTAAATTTTGAAAAGACATATGTATTAACAGTTAACTATGTTGTTGTCAAAACCATATGGTATCGTACATGCTCTATACACACCATGCAAGTAATTCAGGTCATGAACAGACTTTTCCATGCAGGCACACAGAAGCAGACTTTATAATGGTACAATGTTATGAAAAACATTTTTAATCTCACATCATGTTCAACTGTATAATTCTAATGATTTTTTTTGGTACTTGATGTGGAAAGTCACTGTTATATTTAGGTTGCACCATAAAAAAGTATGTAGAGCTGGGCAATATATCAATATAGTGACATCTAGTGACAAATTTTGGATGTTGTAATGATGGGGTTTGACTTTGTCCATACTGCTCAACCCTACAGCAAACACCAACGAGAACCTAAATGCAAGTTTGTTATGGTGCTTGTCCACAGGCGCGGTACGGTACGGCATGGCTCTACACGGCTGTGGCGCTTTTCCACTATTACCTGGTACTAGGTACTTTTTTTGTACCTCCTCAGCCCTGGTTCCAAGCCAGCTGAAGCGATACTAAAAAGTGACAGTCAGCCGACTGCCAACGAGTGTCGTCATTGGAAGCGTCATTCGATGCGGGACGTCTGATTGGACTGTAAAAGCCAAAAACAACTTGACTCTGGCAGTTTTAAAACTGACAACTGCTTTGCTATTTTTACACTCCCTGGAGTCTTCTCTGTCTCTTTTCTTTCACTTTGAGTGAGCAACAAATACATGATCACTTCCTTGTCCTCCATTGTTTATGTTGTTGCTCTTCTTCTTCTTCCTCTTCCCGGTTTTCTATGTTGCATGCAAATAAATTTACGTCAGTTTCGCGCTGCCGTATGACGACTCCACCCACACCAAGGAGGTACTCAGTTGTAGTGGAAAAGCAACAAAACTGGGCCGTACCGTGCCGTGCCATGTCATTACTGTGTAGTGGAAAAGCACCATTAGTGACCTCAGCAGTTCTCTCATTTCCTGATCACCAAATCCAACATGTGCTTGTGCTCATTTGTAATCCAGAAAGAATATCTCTCTGGGTGTTGGCTTCAAATCCTATGATTGTGCTTAATATCATTTAAAGTCATCATGGTGGGAGAGATTAATACAACACATCACAGAAGAACATAACACAACACTAATAAGCTATGCATGTGTTTAAATAACCTTTTTATAGTTTATAATAATATCATTATGGTTTTGCTACATAGAGGGCAATGAAAGTGCCCTGTACTTCTGCAGTTTAAATTCCACCTGATTTGTCTAAGTGCAAGTAAAGAAAAGTTTAAATTAGTCAATAAAAAATACATAAGAGTACACAAAGACACAGACACACACAAATCCATACCTTGGTATGTAATGGCATTCTTCACATGTACATCAAGGTGCTGCTGAAGCTTTGCCCTTTGGCTCGGCTTGTGTTTGGGGCAAAGGGGGCAGTAAAACAGCTTACAACAAGCTGTGCAGCCCTGTACCCTCTTCATAGGCTGACTGATGCATCTACATAACACAGAAAAGGTGCTATTAAAATATATGTATTTCAATAAGTAAGAGTTTAAAACGAGTGGAATGAAGGATAGCATTTAAATCATCATGTCACTTTCATTTAGACAGCAAATAACTTGGGCATCAGTCAATCGTTAACCACCATTAGTGTAAAAAATTACAACCCATCCACTGTATATCCTAATTTTGCGTAATTTGCGTGCGTAAATTCGGGGGCGGCAGTAGCTCAGTCTGTAGTGACTTGGGCTGGGAATCGGAGGGTCGCCAGTTCAAGTCCAGGTCGGACCAAAAATGTGGAGAGTGGACTGGTAGCTGGAGAGGTGCCAGTTCCTCCTCCTGGGCACTGCCGAGGTTGCCCTTGAGCAAGGCACCGAACCCCCAACTGCTCGGGGCGCCTGGATAAGGGGCAGCTCCCTCACTCTGACACCTCTCCTCTAATGCATGTGCATGTGTTTGTTTCATGACTTGTGTGTGTAATGTGCAACTGAAAAATATATGTATATATATACTAACAGAGTGAAAAAAATGTAATTTCCCTCATTGAGGGATTAATAAAGGAATTCTTCTTCTTCTTCTTCTTCTAAGGCGGCTAGTAAAACGACAAACATGCAACCTGGTTGATGTGTACATATTTTGTTGCTTACTGTTGTCCTAACAGTAACATCAGTCAATCTTTTTAATCCTTTTCTTCCAACCTCTCTGTCTCTTCTTCTTCCTCTCCACCGGAGTCATTTAAGAGATGCACAAAAAGTTTGTTATTTCCTGTCCCTCCACCGTCAGGCCTGCACCGAAAGCAGGCCTGACAGTGGAGGTCTGCAGCCAAACCCCTCTCGAACAGGAGCATAAATATCTGATGAAATGTTTCATGATAATGTGTCTTTAACTTGATGCCGGTCAGTGTGAGAGGAGCATTTTCAATGACCGAGAGCTGAATCTCCAGTATCCTCCTCTTTGCTGATGAACTTTCATCAGGCAAGTTGAGAGCAGGTGATCATGTGACCCGCATTAAAACAACCGCCCCTGACGTAAGGAGCTGCAACGTTCCTCCATGGTTAGTTGGACATGGTCCAACTGCATGAGCAATGACGAAAAAAGACTAAACAAGGCTTTACATGGATGGTTAAGTAATTGTTGTAATCTAGCCTGGTCAGGCTAGAATTTGTCTTTTTTGTTTTGAAAATTGAAAACATTTTAAATTTAAATTTACTGTGGACATAAATCAGAAGTCAAACTCAAAACAATGAAATAGTTGCAGCCTGAAAAGAGTAACGCTGGATTAGCTTGTAATGATCTATGTTGTTGTCTCTCTTTCAGGTCCAGCTGATCCATTATAACCAGGATCTGTATGCCAACTACACTGAGGCAGCTAAGAGTCCCTATGGCATTGCTGTGGTCTCCATCTTCATAAAGGTCAGCATGTCCTTCTGGGAGCACATTAAACACAATGAAGGAGCAATGAAGTTTATGGGATGGTTGGATTAACTCATATCTGCATTAACTCATGAAAAAAACAGGAAACACCATTCACTGTTTCTTAGGCCACCTGCTGCATGTGTTCTTCTGTTTTATGGCAGTATGTGTACGTGTCTAAACTGTACAGTGATGTGGAATGAACATTCAATCCCCCTCTCTTTGTCATCTCTCAGCTCTCTGAAAACTCCAACGTCTTCCTCAACCGCATGCTAAATAGAGACACCATCACCAGAATCAACTACAAACGTAAGACACACACTTACAGTCATGGTCACCACCTGTGTTTTGTCTCCAGATGATCTAATTCTGTGAACAGCATCTACAGGGTGACCAGGTATAAGCAGTCCACATGGGAAGTGTGGCCTCAGGGGCCTCCCCCAGGCACATTCAGAGCAAATTACTTTCCTTTTCCTGTTATGATGTCAATGTACATGCAACACAGTTAACACTCCAACTTGAACATGAGCATTTCACAGGAGACTTTAAGTGCTGTTGAAATGTGACATTCAGGGTTTCTCTATGGCTGGACTTTGTTGGAGATGTTTCTGTGTAATTTTTCTTGCTCACTTATGCCCACAGAACCTGGCAGGAAGGTCCTCTCCTACAAAGGGCAGTGCACTCACAAAGTGCGTTACCTGTGGAGACTGGAGATGCAAAATGTTGATGCTCTCCAGGATGCCCTGAAATACTGCTCAAAATGCATTATCTTGAACTGAGTAGTTTTGGGCTTTATGCTCCAAAATGCAATTGTTGTCGTTGTTTGTGTTTCAAACATGGAACAAATATGTGTTAGTTCAGTTCATGGTGGCTTATGTTGGTAATTGTAGTTTTTGTGTTGGTTTGCACATTTAAACGAATGAGGTAACTGTTACATATCAGTGTGTGTGGTGAGACACAGAGAGAAAATTGATTGATGATCCTCATATTGATTTCAGTGGTTGAGCTAACTTCAACTGATTTACGATATTTAGTTGAAATTGTGAGACCCCTGCTATGTACTGTGTGCAGACTAGTAATAACACTCACTCACACACCTGCATTTTCTAGTGATTCCCTTCAACAAGATTGTATTCTTACAAATCAAATACAAATCAGTGCCTCATTGCCTAAATCTCTGCTGAGAAGATGCATGGCCCTGCTGATAATGGGACTATAAGGCTACACAGCCACACAAACACACCCACGTTTAAAACGTTTGTCAAGATGGACATTCACTTCTATTATTTCTCTAGAGACACACTGGTACACTAACCTAAACCAGTTTTTCATCATTGGAGGTGAGTCCCCATAATGTGACTGTAGTCTCTAGTTATTACGGTGCACATATACTGTACATTGCTCTGAACCTATTAATGTTTTTGCTCAAATCATACCTTTTAATTGGTTTAAACATCAAAAATTAATATCCTGATGCAATACATAATGTATTGTAATGTAATGTAATAATGTGTGTATATTATATGTAATGTATTTTATATTTTATATTATTATTGTTATATATATTATATAATATACAGTTAACAACAATGTGCAATAATTCCATTCCATTCTATGTGCAATAATACCACTTCAACATGCAATATTCCAGTTCTGAAAATGTACAATAACTTTTTTGCAGCAAAACTGTGCCTTACTACTGCAAATAGTATCATAACACTGTAAATAGTATCCTATTCCTTACACAACTTTATTTATATGTCTTTTCTATTTTATTGTTGCTTGGCTATTTCTTACAGTTTTTACATTTGACTGTGCACCATGTGGAGCAGAGCAGTCATATAATGACAATAAAGGCTTTTGATTTGGGTCTGAGCATAACACACTGCATCTAGTCAAGTTCTTTGTTATATTTATTCAGATAATAAGAACAGATAATAAGGCATAGAAACAGAATACAGTTCTTATGGTTGTTGGAAATAAAGTGCAGCAGCATTTACAACTAATGTGCATAAATACTGGTGGCCTCAGATGATTATACATGGTATCCATAAAGAAGGCACAGCAGTATTAATGTCTGTGCACTGTACCACCCTTCCTCTTTCTCTCTAGATGATGCGTTCTTATTAATGGGCCTGAACATAGCTGACCTTTACCCTGACACTACACGTTACATTACCTACGAAGGTTCCATCACTATCCCTCCCTGCTACGAGACATCCACATGGATACTCATCAACAAGCCTGTCTACATGACACAAATGCAGGTACGTGCATGTAGCATAATTTAATTTGTCATGCAACACGCATTCTGTTGATTGAGGCAGAAACATTATTTCTTATTTCCTCATCAACACAGTGCACAAACAGCTTTGAATTATGATTTTATAACCTCTTACTCAAAGCACCTACTTTTTCCTGAGTGGAGAGTGCGCTGGTGCGTACTGGCTTGATACACGAAACATGAAAAGTAGGATGGATTCTCCGAAGGGTCCGCGGCAAATGCAAATGAACAGCGGAGGGATTATCAATTTTTGACATGGAAATGGGCCAACGAACCTAGGAGTCAACTTTCTGGAGACAGTCCAGAGGGGTAGATTCCTGGATGACAACCAGACTCGTTGACCTATCTGGTATCGAGGGGCAGCAGAGTGGCAGCGGGCTGCTTGATCCTTCTGACGAGCTGAAGACCGCAGGAGGTGGGCACGAGCTTGCCGCGAGGTCCGGTAGCACCTGCAGACATAAGCTTGGGCAGAAAGCACAAGTGTCTCCTCCTCTTGCGAGGGGAACAATGGAGGTTGATACCCAAAGCAGACTTGAAATGGACAGAGCCCCGTAGAGGAGTCAGGCAGGGAATTGTGCATATACTCCACCCAGGTAAGAACTTGACTCCAGGAAGATGGATTATGGCTGACAATGCAGCGCACCAGGTGATAAGCATTGTGGAGGTCCAGTTTGGAGAAGACAGTGGCTCCCTGCAAGTTCTCAAAAGCTGAAGAGGTCAGTGGCAAAGTAATGATTCTTAACAGTTACGTTCTTTAATCCCCGTAGTCAATGCAGGGCCGAAGAGACTTGTCCTTCTTCTCCACAAAGAAAAATCCTGCGCCTGCTGGGGAGGAAGATGGCCGGATAATGCCTGCAGAGAGAGACTCACTAATGTACTTGTTCATGGCCTCCAATTCAGGTGCTGTCAGTGAGTAGAGCCTTCCCTTAAACCTGGTTTATGCTTCTGCGTCGCGGCGACGGTGGAGCTACGGCGTAGACCCGACGCCGTCATTGAGCATTCGAAGCTCTGCGTCGAGGGAACGCGTTGCTCTGCAATTCACAGCCAAGCTGCTAGGGGGGTGTGTCTGTGTCTTTGTGTGGCTTCTGGGGGCTCATATCGGATTCCTTGGTTTTCTTCCGACAGTAAACAATGACAACTGAGATGGAGCGGGTGTTTCTGGAGATGGAGCTCATAAAATTTAAAAAGAAATACTGTCACTACAAATGTGGAAGCACAAAAGACGTTTGCGGAGGTGGTCTGTCCGACTATTCCGTACTGCTCACGCCGCTCCACAAATAGCGGTGTTGTTGAGCTGTTGACCGGAAAAGCAACCGCCAGAAATTACGTTCTGAGTGGACCAACCACAGTCCTTGCCATTCGCGTCTCAACGCGTTGACGCGACGCGTATTCAGGATTTATTGGAGGTGCGCGTCAGGCTATGGCGTAGGGTTCGTGTAGGGGTCTGCATCGACGCCGTAGCGACGCAGAAGTATAAACCAGGCTTTAGGTGGTGATGTTCCAGGCAGCAGCTCAATGGCACAGTTGTATGGCCGGTGTGGAGGGAGCTTGGTGACACCTGAGTGATTTGCTGAACACAGGTTTAAGGTCCAAATATTCAACTGGTACTGCTGACAGGTCTGGATATTCCTCCAGGGACTCCACGGCACCACCATGTGACGAGGCTGACAGGAGACACTGCGAAGAACAGAATACACTCCACCCCAAAATATTGTTAGAGGCCCAGTTAATTTGTGGGTTATGTTTGACCAGCCAAGGATAACCCAGAATTGGATAACCCAGGAACTTGAGGGGTATCAAGCGCAAGGAAATCTTATCACAGTGATTGCCAGAAATCAGGAGTGTGACAGGCTCAGTAACATATTTTACCTTGGCAAGAGGCTGGCTATTGAGAGCATTGGCTTGCACGGTTTGGGGTAGTTTCTGGGTTAAGATACCCAGCTGTCTGACCAGTGCTGTGTCAATCATACTCTCATCTGCACCAGAGTCCACTAACACAGCAAACTCCAGCCACTGATCTCTGCACTGGAGGTTGGCAGTTAATAGAGAGCGGTTGACGGGAGATTCGGAGAAGGGGAGGACGCTCACCAGTAACTCCCGCTCTGCTGGCAAGCGATGTCTTTTAGTGGGCAGGAAGCGACGTAGTCTCCAGGTTGTCCACAGTAAAGGCAGGAACGAGTGGTGAAGCACCATTGTCATTCTGCTGGGAACAACTGGGTCAAGTCCACCTGCATGGGCTTGGGTTCTGAGGGCTTGGAGCTGGCTCTGTTGGAGCTTCTCTCTGTCGGTGATCTGTGGTGAAACAACTGAGGATGCCTGGCTAGCCTCTCCTTCTGCCTCTGCGTTAGTCTGCTATCTATGCGGATGGCTAGGTCTGCGAGTGCGTCAATACAGGAAGAGAGTAGCTGGGCGTAAACGGAGTACAGGCAGGAAAAGCTGGCAGGAGCTAATGGAAAGATTAGCAGAGGGGTGTGAGCAGGGGGATCAGCACCAGAGTCCAGACAGATGGACCTCGATATGGTTTTTACATCTCTCCATTCAATGTATGCGTACAGGTCCTGTTTAAAGTTGTCTTGTCATTTCCTGTCTTATTTTGAAGTCCTGTCTTCTGGTGTCTTGTCTAATTTTACGTCCTGTCTGTTTCCCCTTTATGATTGTCTATCCCCATCTGTGAATCCTTACCTCATGTAGAAATAGTCTTGTCTGCCTTTATCTTTTGTCTATTTGTTTCCTTCCATGGGTCTGTGTCCATGTTTCCAGGTTTTGCCATGCTTCCTCATTTTCATGTTTTGGGTTTGAGATTTAAATTTTTTATTTTGTATGTTTCTAGTCATAGTCTTGTTGGGAGTGGTTTTCTGTCGATACTTCCTTTCCTGAACCTAACTATTCTGTTTTTGTTACATTGTCAAGGTTATTACATTGTTATGTATTTATGAAACTGATTTTTGGCTCAGAAAAGTTGGTATTCAGTGTAACCATGTATTCAGGGTCAAAGGTTCTAACTGGAGCCATAAACCACCAGGAAACAAGGGTTATAATCACGTTTCTGATTTATTCATCCATATTGATTGCTTTCAACATTGATTACGATGATTGCCATGGTTCTAAACAAAGGAAACAGATTTTGTATTGCCAAACAAATAACAAATTCAGTCTTTAAATCATTTAGTTTCATAAATATTCCAAATAATTTCCCCAAATGTTAAGAAAAAAAATGGAACAGATGTCGTTTGATGCGGAAGTTTAAATCTGTGTTTCACATTTATAGCAGCAAGATTATATTTTATTTTATTTTCTATTTCTCTATATTCTATTGTCTAAAACAATTGGGGGGAAAAAGTTCAGTAATTCATAATAAATGAATGAAAAATATTTAAAAAGGTTTTTCTTTTTTCCCATACATTACGTGTACATGCATACGCACACACACACATACACTGAACAAAAATATAAACGCAACACTTGTTTTTGTTTTTTTATAATTCCATTAAGGGACCTGCAAATTCTGTGAAATTAAAAACCTGCATATACATTATATGACTGCAGATGGCATGAGAGAAGAAAGAAGGATGAAGCAACCCAGTTGCCAAAAAAAGAAGCAACCAATGTTAGCATTGGATGTTCCTGCAAACCATAGCGTCAAGTGAAACTTGAAGTGTGTTTGACGTCCTTGAATTGAATTGTTCAGTGATTCTAGAATCTTTCAGTGAACTAGTTCGTTCAGTGAACGGATCCCTGCAGTTTCCTGGTAGAATTACTCCTTCGTTCACTGAGTTGCCCCTCCCCTCCCCTCGCTGGCTGGGTCGTTCAGCGAAGATTCACGAGTCATGAATGAACGAACAAATGAACCAGGCTGTTCAGTTCCCGGCCACCACGCTGACACTGAGCTCAAGTGAACTGAGAAAGGAACGAATCAGTGCAGGAAGTGATTCTTTTCAGTTCGTTCACGCAAAAGATTTGTTCTTTTAAACGAATCGTTCGCAAATGACACAACACTAGTCCTGAAGCCTCACGTACTGTGGTCTGTTGGTGAGGTAGTTGATGGTCCATGCAGCCTGAGCAGAGAAGGCTGGATCATGTTGAAAGCACTAGAGAAGTCAAAGAACATGATACTCACAGTGCTGCTGGTGTTCTCCAGGCGAGTCAGTGATCTGTGCAGCAGGTAGATTACTGCATCATCCACTCCGATGTTCGGTTGGTAGGCAAACTGCAGTGGGTCCAGATGTGAGCTCACCATGGGGCGGAGATTTCTCAGCACAATCTTTTCTAGGGTCTTCATCAGGTGAGAAGTGAGGACCACAGGCCTGAAGTGGTTGGGCTCCCTGGGTTGCGTCATCTTCGGGACAGGAACCACACAGGAAGTCTTCCACAGCTTTGGGACTCTCTCCAGACTCAGGCTCAGGTTGAAAATGTGCAGCAGCACCTGACAGAGCTGGTCTGCACAGTCCTTAAGGAGTCTGAAGCTGATGCCGTCAGGGCCTGTGGCCTTCCTTGCCTTCATCTTCTTCAGATCACCTCTCACCTGGTCAGCTATGATGGAGATGGTTTTGGTGGTGGTGGTGGTGGAGGAGGATGAGGTGGGGAAGGGTGGTGGTGTTGGTGGTGGCAGAGGGCTGAGGTGTTGTGAAGAAGAAAGAGCTGGCTGGCTGGTGCTTTGATGAGTGTCAGACCTGTTGAAAAACAGATTGAGTTCATTGGCCCACTCCTGGTCTCCTTCAGCTCCCCTCTCATGGCCTCTGCTGTGACCAGAGGTGGTTTTTAGGCCTCTCCAGACCTTGCGTTATTCTGTCGCAAAATTATTTTCCATCCTGGTCCTGTAGCTAGCCTTGCCCTCCTTTATCTTCTTTGTCAGCTCTCTCTGCACCCTCCTCAGCTCCTCTTTGTCCCCAGATCCAAAGGCCCTCCTCTTTTCCTTCAGCAGGGTCTTCAGCTCAGGGGTCACCCAGGGTTTACTGTTGGAGAAGCACCGTACTTTCCTGGTGGGTACAGTGTTCTCAACATAGAAGTTTATATAGTCCGTCACACAGTGGGTCATGGTGTCGATGTCCTCTCCGTGGGGGTCACACAGTACATCCCAGTGTGTGGTCCTGAAACAGTCCTGCAGGACCTCAGTGGCTTCCTCTGACCACAGCTTTACACACCTTATGGTGGGGGGTTGCGTCTTCACCATAGGTATGTAAATGGACTGCAGTCTCACCAGGTTGTGATCTGAGCGACCCAGCGGGGGGAGGGGTGATGAGCTGTATGCATCCTTGGTGTTTGCATACAGTAAGTCCAGAGTTTTATTGTCTCTTGTTGGGCAGTCCACATACTGGCAGAATGTGGGGAGAGTGGTGGAGAGCGATGTGTGATTAAAGTCTCCTGAGATGATGATTAGAGACTGAGGGTGAGATGTTTGAAGCTGGGACACTTCACTGTGGATGAGCTCACAGGCTGCAGCAGCATCAGCCGAGGGGGGGATGTAAACGGTGATCGTTATCACATGTGGAAATTCTCTTGGTAGATAATATGGCCGCAGACTAACAGCCTGGTTTATGCTTCTGCGTCGCGGCGACGGTGGAGCTACGGCGTAGACCCGATGCCGTCGTTGAGCATTCAAAGCTCTGCGTCGAGGGAACGCGTTGCTCTGCAATTCACCGCCAAACTGCTAGGGGGGTGTGGCTGTGTCTTTGTGTGGCTTCTGGGGGCTCTTCCGACAGTAAACAATGACAACTGAGATGGAGCGGGTGTTTCTGGAGATGGAGCTCATAAAATTGAAAAAGAAGACGTTTGCGGAGATGGTCTGTCCGACCATTCCGTACCGCTCGTGCCGCTCCGCTACTAGCGGTGTTGTTGAGCTGCTGACCGGAAAAGCAACCGCTGGAAATTACGTTCTGAGCGGACCAATCACAGTCCTTGCCGTTTGCGTCTCAACGCGTTGACTCGACGTGTAGTCAGGATTTTTTGGAGGTGCACGTCAGGCTACAGCGTAGGGTCCATGTAGGGGTACGCGTCGACGCCGTAGCTACGCTGTCGCCACGACGCAGAAGCATAAACCAGGCTTTAGTGCAGTGCCGTCTTCTTCTTACCACTCTCCGTCTCGCTCCGGTCCGCTCTGACGAGGTGAAATCCATCCAGAGTTACGAGTGGGTCTGGAGTGAGTTCATTCAGCCATGACTCGGTGAACATCAGCAGGCTGCTCTCACGATACTACCACTGCAGCCGGGTCAGTGCTGCCAGCTCCTCCATCTTATTAGGCAGAGACCTCACTGCCACTCTCACGGCACCATCTTGAACCAGTAACTGACAATGTGCCTTAAAATGATGATTTTCTTATCAAGGAGATTTTGTTTTTTGACAAGACACAATAAAAATAATGTTATAACTGTTTTGAAAAGAGTCAGCTCCCAAAAGAAAAAGGGTGTAACAGTAGGAACTATTGTTAAGATATATGTTCCCTAGGAATGATTGTTTATGGTACAGCAGAGCTGCTATACCAAAAACATGTTGCAACAGGGACCCTTTTGAGTGATGCACCTGGTAGTAACACAGTTGCTGTATGATGTTGTGAACCTGTCTGCCAGAGTTTAATAATAAACTATGACCCAGTTGGGTTTAAATAAGAAATTCTGTAGTCCTTGTGTGTGGAAGACAATCAAATTTAACACTTTCCAGATGCACTGTATATCTTTTTGAAAGATGTGTGGATTTTTTTGACAATCTCTATTATTTGCACTCTGCTGCTCTTATTGCTGTATTTTAACAGAATGTGGTGCTGGTTACTTAATTTCCCTTAACTCATTGAGTGCTAGCCCTTTTTTTAAAAATGAAAGTGCCTTGTGCCAGTGTATGTGGCCATTTTGGTTCATCTTTCATGATGCACAGAATATTTTGTACCATGTCTCTGAAAACACTGAATAGCTTAAATGAAAGAAGAGACTCTCTATTTCATCATGAAAAAAGATTGTTTTTATCTTGTTCCATTCTTGTTTTATCAGAGGTAGAGCAGAGGACACTTTCACCAAAATCACCACTTTTTGTCCAGTTTGTTTTGCTCTCTAATTGTCTAAGAACCAGTGGCATCAGTAAACATGTAAAACAAGAAAAAACATGTCACACTGAGTAAGTGTGACAAAACAAAGGAAAATAAGTGACGTGTAACTGATCAATATAAATAAGAAATAATGTAGAAATGTCTGACTAAACAACAAACCAGATGCAAAACTAATACCGTATTCACACTGAAATTAGCCTGTCGACATGGCTCGGATCAGCATTTTGGCTCTTTCATAGTGGCAGCTGATGTGGCTCTGAACTCCAGCTGTGAGAGCTGCTTCCTGTTTTTCCTCCCTCCCATATGTCACCGCGTTGACAACATAATCATTACAGATTTAAGAATGCTGGAACACAGCGAGGTAAACAATGGACAGCACGGACATGAGCGAGACACGTGTTAATGTTGTTGTTTAGTGCGTTACAATTTGTCCCTTTTGCAGAGTGTACAAACCCAGCACAATACTCATCCTAATACTAGTACTAATACATACTGCCATGATCAATATGAAAGGTGTGTCGGATCACTGTACAAGCTGTATATAAAGTAGTTATATACTATGTAGTGGTACAGTAGTGTATAGTAGTATGTAGTTCACACTGACATTCCCCGATTGGTGGGATTTCCCCAGAATGATGTAAAACTAAATCACATATGTGCTCCTATTAAAGATGATGTCGCTACACATTTGATTTATTTGATTAAATATAATCTCTGTCCTTCAGAGATTAGTCTCTGGAGATCAACAGATAGACTGATCTTATAAGTGATCAGCTCTGCAGCTCTGGAGCTTCACAGTGACAGCCTGACAGGCTGCTCAGTGAATAAAGCAGGACGTGACAGGCAGATACATCAACATCATCGGGTAAATAGTGAGTCGACGTGGGTTGAAACGGCTCAACTTTCACACTGTAGCCGATCAATTCGAGCGGATAAACTCCCGGGTCGATTGCTGAGTTGTTGTCAAAATGCCGATTCGACCCCTTTCACTGGTTTTTCGGGCAGTGTGAAAGGGGCTTAAGTCAGCAAATAAACAACATAATCAAATTATGTGAACACAATGGACCAAGATAACAGAAGTATTGCACAAAGAATAGTAGGAATGAATACTGCATAACAACAAGCTACTTCTCCTCCACAGATGCACTCCCTGCGCCTCCTTAGCCAGAATGAGCCCTACAAGATCTTCCTGAGTATGAGTGACAACACTCGGCCCACCCAACCTCTGCTGCAGCGCTGCATCCGAACCAATATCAACTTCAACAAGCAGGGCAGAGACTGCCCTAACAACCGTGCTCTACGCCCACAGTATAGAGGTAACACAAAGGAGAGGCAGGAGTGGCGATGTTGTTGAGTTGTCAAAGAAATCTTCAAGTTGATTCTGTCAGAACTGAATATTCCAACTTTGTTTTTTTTCTGTTACACTTCAAAGCTAATAAGGGGAGTGTTTCATGCTTTTGCCAAAGCTGGAGATATTTGAATTCTGTTTTCCACACATTTCCAGCTCCTAGACTCCTTCACTGACTTATAAACATCCAGGAAAACCTCCATCAAATACACCTGAGATGTTTTTTATTTTTAAATATGCTTCAATCAAAAACACCATACTGGAAAAGGCGGTCATACTATGGTGCATTGTGCTACAGAAATGTTGAACCAGGTTCATCCGTGTATCATTCGTTCATTCATTTTTCTAAACAAAAACAAATAATAAAAAAAAAAAAACAATGACTTGTTTTCTCAATATTCATTCCTAGAAACAAAATGGATAATGACTAATTTTTTTCTCATTTTGGAGTTCACAAATGAAAAATGGAAAAAAAAATGGATAACAGGTGTTTGCAGTGTTTCATCCAATTCAGATATTTTTATTTGCCACAAGTTGTGTACTGCGGTCCAGTCAGCAGCCTCTCGGAAATTTGTGGTCAAATGGTCGTCGTTTT
Source organism: Synanceia verrucosa (assembly GCA_029721515.1). Lineage (NCBI taxonomy): Eukaryota > Metazoa > Chordata > Actinopteri > Perciformes > Synanceiidae > Synanceia > Synanceia verrucosa. Next base: position 1,576,758 of record CM056563.1, read on the forward strand.
TGAGCGTGCAGATGACTGACAAATAGGCATGCTTGTGCTCTCTGCAAGAGGCTGAGAATTATTACTCAAAAAGTACACAGTAAAAGTAATTCATAATATTTTTGGCAATACTCTAACATGTAGTTAGTCCAAAAATAACAGTTTAATTCAGAATTTATGGCAAAAATCCATCTTCAAAGAGTGCTCATGAAGCACTAGATATTTTTTGACACTTCTAGGTGGCACTCTTGGTTTAAAGAAAAAGTGCCATCTAGACTATCACTATCACTACTATCAAGTGATAGTCAGACATTCACAAAAGCTGTTTAAACTACTGTAATCTGGGGTGCTGTCTGGAGGTCTGGAAAATATGTCTACACTGCATTCATTTCACAAGCACCCCACGGGTATTTGTTCTTTATGGTAACGTCATTAAGGGCTCTATAGTCAATGTAAGAGTGGAGAATCTTATCCTTCTTCTGGATGAAGAAGAAACCGGCACTGAGGGGAGATGCAGAAGTTTGGTTAGGCCAAGAAGCCAGGCACTCTGAAATGATAAAGATATTTAAGCGTTAACTGGAATGATTGGGGCTGCCAGAGAACAAGTGTATGCTGCAGTCATAAGGACGATGGGGTGGCTGGGCCCACAACTTGCTGAAGATGTCCTGTCGGTACTCAGTGGGGACTGAGTTTAAGTCTATGCGCTCTGATTGTATGGAAACTGAGAGGTACACTGAGGCAGTGGCAGAAAGCAGTGTGGGTGGCAGAAAAAGCTCCACTTGGTAATGGCCTTCCATTGGACCAGTCAGTAGGGGGGTTGTAGGTTTTAAGCGGGGAAGACAGAAGACTGCAGGGGGCAGAGGGAGGTGGCATAACAAACAGTGAAATTACTGAAACCATATTGCTGATCGTTTGCTGTTGAGGGGGAAGACTGAGCAGGGTTTAGACAGATGTTCAAGAGGAATCTGGGCAGAGGAAGCAAAGCTAGTGGTCCTCTGACACCTGTGGCTCATGTGACACGTGCGATAGCTAATGAAGCAAATGTCGGCCACTGACCCCTGATGTTTGACACATCAGTTTGTCATGCGAATCAGTTGGTGGGCTCGAGTGTACTAAGGGATAGGACATCCCTATTTAGTGCCGGTGTTTTTCGCAGTAATAAATTATTTTGTAGAGAATCACATAGATTGAGAAGTGGAGACGGTGGAGTGGAGTGGGAATCTTGGCATGGAGGATGAAACGAAGAAATGAAGAAACAAGGAACGAGATTTGGTAACTTTTGATTCGAAGAATTGCATTTATGGCAATTAGACGGTAACCACTTATGTTCTGGAAACTGCGCAGAAACCCCCCTTATTGTGAATCTAGCTGAGAAAGCCATCCATCCTTTGGAGGTCTCTTGGTCACAAGTTTGTAGTTGGAAAGTTTTATGAGGCTGTGATTGTCCCAGAGGTCACAACAGCTCATTTTATGCAGTGATCTCAAGTTTCCAAAAGTGGAAATACTATACGAAGTGGCTACTATGGCTAGCTATGGTGTAGACCCGAGGCTGTCGTTGAGCATTCGAAGCTCTGCGTCGAGGGAACATGTTGCTCTGCAATTCACCGCCAAGCTGCTAGGGGGGTGTGTCTGTGTCTTTGTGTGGCTTCTGGGGGCTCATATTGGATTCCTTGGTTTTCTTCCGACAGTAAACAATGACAACTGAGATGGAGCGGGTGTTTCTGGAGATGGAGCTCATAAAATTGAAAAAGAAATGCTGTTACTACAAATGTTGAAGCACAGAAGACGTTTGCGGAGGTGGTCTGTCCGACCATTCCGTACCGCTCGTGTCGCTCCACAAATAGCGGTGTTGTTGAGCTGCTGACCGGAAAAGCAACCGCTGGAAATTACGTTCTGACTGGACCAATCACAGTCCTTGCTGTTCGCTTCTCAACGCGTTGACGCGACGCGTTGAGACTCAAAAATGCGCGTTGAGACGCGTTATGACTCAAAATGCGCGTTGAGACGCGTTATGACTCAAAAATGGGCCATATTTCTCGACCCACAGAATATTTTGTACCATGTCCCTGAAAACACATAGTTGCTCAAATGAAAGAAGAGACTCACTATTTCATCGTGATCTTTTTACCTTGTTCCACTCGTTTTGTCTGGAGGAGCGTAGAGGCCACCTTCACCAAAATTGCCACTTTTTGTCCAGAATCCAACCGTTTTGCCCTCTAAATGCGATCGTCTCCACTTCCTGCTTTGATCTTTGCGCATATTAACTCTTTATGCCCTGACTATTATTCACAGAAGCCCCAAAATTACTCACAGGCTGCAGACCTTGACCAAAACCTTGATCAGCGACCCGCGGCAGAAAAAACATTTTGAATGGTACTCAAGTGTCATATTTTAAAAGACGGCGAAACTCTTCAATGAAACTCAAAATTAATGAATGCCATATTTGTTGTGAGCCCTACAAACACTGAAATAAACTAAACTTTATATATTAGCCCATATATATATATATATATATATATATATATCCATTCAGTTGCTAACCTTCACATGCATGAAAAACTCTCGTGCATTGTTGGACTCTCCAAGAAAGAGATGATGGCAGATGATCAAATGGCAGGCCAGAGAGCTGAAATAACAATGAAATAAAATGCTGACTGGTGTACGGCCAAAGTTTGGAAGCACTCTGAGGAATTGAATGTTTCATGTGTTATGACCAGTAAGAGAGGTGGATGTCTCCCTCTTTCACAGGCCTATTCATTCTGTACCTTTAGATTCTCTGGTTTGTTCATTTTCTTCATTAGTTACATTGTTGTCTGCGTCACTTAACAACTTTGATTGAAAAACACATTTTGAATCTTTTGTTGCATCTAATCACTAAAGCCAACTACCAGGTGACAAACTGACCATCTACTTACAATCGAAAAAAAGACATACAAACCTTATTAATCCCGAGGGTAAATTCAATAGTCATTGTGTTGTTTTTTACATGTTTGCATACACAACTTCAAACAGGACCTAAACTGAACAATTTAGTCTTTTGATTGGATTGCAACTATTCCTTATGACAAATATTTCCTGTGAAGTCACCTGAAAGAAACCGTCACATCTGTTACTGTGGAGCAGGACCCTAAAGAAAGAGGGTTTATGAAATTAGTGCAAAGAGTGTCTTTGATTTACAACAGTGAGAACAAAAAACGGTGAACTACGTTGATTACAGTGGATGTCAGGAGTCAGGTGTGTCTCATCGGAGTTCCCAGGAAAATTCGAAACCTCCCTGCTTAACCATACATCCTGTGGGAAAAAAACCCAACCCAGAAACTGGAAAGGGAAACATAGAAAGGCAATAGAAAAAAAAAAAAAAAAACTAACACTCAAAACCAGAATCACCACAACACCCTTGTGTTTGGGTGACACAGACTCTTCAGAGGTCTAAAAAGTAGTTTTAGTTCAGCTGAGTCACCAAAGGAAGAACACATCTGCCTATTTGTCTAAATATACATGTATATATATTACATATGGATGTCCTCTAGATAAAATAAAATTTAAAAAAAATCTATATACCTTATTTTTCATAGTTTAAATCAGTTGTTTTCCTTTCTGGAAGAGTAGCTCTTCTGTGTTGTGCATGCTAGAGTATGTCTAACTACTGAGGGAAATGTTCCCTATAATTTTTCATGTGTCTGAGCAATCACACAAACTCCCTGAGAAGTCTTTGGACCATCAGACATTCACACTCTGACCACACCAGGATCACACCTGTCTAAAACCTGACATTATAACAAGCTACATGGTGGCTTATTAAAAGAAACAAATTACAGCAGCCATTTTTGTTTGATTCCTTTTAGTTTAAGTGATTTGACCCACTTAGAATAAAAAAGACAAATCTTGTTTTTCATGACGTGTGTATGTTGTATGTCAGGCTGAGGGTCCTGTTCTGGAAGAATTGAGATATGTTCACCTTTCAGAGCTCAGATTTTGTTCACATTAAAACATTCTCTGCATTTAACCCATTCCACAGGTAGCAATGAGCTGCCATGTAAAGTGCCCGGGGAGCAACAGGGTTCACTGTCTTCCTGTAACTCTTTGTCAGTAAAATCTATAGACAGTTTTTATTAGTATCTCTACTACTCATAATTTAGTAACAGCATTTAATGATCAATAGCCATAAATGAAAATTCGGCATAAATGACACCAACTTGGTGAGTGGATGTGCCACAGCCTTAATGCTTCATAAGGGGTTGGCAGTATTTACCTCTCTTCCCATATGGAAAAGAAACAGAACACAAAAATGAACTGAAATTCATGAATAGTTTATGATTTACTCTTGAAAGTGACCACAATCTTCTCCTTATGGGTTAATTACGCCTAACCGTTAGCTATATGCTATCCTGCACAACAGCAGCATGTACGGATAAAGTGCTGTTAATGACACTGATTGGTGGTGTAAGTAAGTATGTGTGAACCACATTATATCATTGGCTGGACAGTGTTAGGCCTTGTTTTATCCATTACCGCTTATTGTCACCAGTCACTCTTTGAGATGCATTGAAAAATGGTACAGAATAAATTATGTGTTTACTCTCTATGCGGAGCAACGTGTGATTGTGCAAGCGCACAACTTAGAGGGAACATTGATTGAGGGTGTCATGTTCTGCAGCAAATTACAGGCATATTTAGGCAAATTTAGCATTTCCATTCATGGCAAAATAGTGGCAATGAATAGTACACTCAAAACTGTATTCAGATACTGACTGAGATGTCTGACATATTCACTGACTTAACTCTGCTCAAATCTGCTTTAACTTGGCTTTGGACAGTTGTACTACTTGTACATGTGGACATGTGAAAAATTAGCTTCCCGTTGTTCTGTTTTATTTCGTACTGCTTATCATTTCAGTAGTAATTCATCAATATGCCTTATTTTCTTTCTCTTCTCAGTGAATCAGTGGCTCCTGAAGTAGAAGATGTCAAACTGCAGCACCACAAGAGGAGAGGACGAAATCATTCAAGTCTGCTTCATGCTGCCAAACAGACCGGGCCTGCTTTGTTACCTGAACTGAAAGGGAAGCAAAGTTGCTGGACGGACAGCCCAACTAAACTGACCCTAAACTCAACTGACCAAACTTCTTCCAGTCCTCTGTGCTGGCCTGCCACTCATTTACAATGCAAACACACCCGTGAGCCAACACAGTGGCAGTACCATGACATCTACTCTGCTGTGTCTTGCATTTTTATGTTAACTCATAAAGACTGATTTAAAGACAAAATAGTTCTAATTTGGTTTTCAGAGGGATGGATGTTGTCTAAAGACAAGAAGTGTTCTGTTATTGTTCTGTTTACTCATCCATACAAAAATCCTGCCTACATAAGGCAATTATGAAAGTGATTAACCACTTGAGGGATTAATACATTTTCATCAATGGTCCGAAACCCCAGCAACAAAGAGAGGCCCAGCTGTGGTATGATGAGAGAGATATCGAAAGAGATATGTCACTCATTTTGCATGAGTACATTGACCTGTTGTAAGACATACTCAGTGCCTCAGAGTTTGGAGGGTGGTGTCTGAACCAAAAACACAACAGATAGGTGGAAGGATGGATCGCTGTGTAGGCAATCACAACCATGCCCAGCTAACTAGCTTAGCTGTTATGGAGAGAATTTTGTTTCTGTATCATTCAGTCAAATAAAATAGATTTGAAACCAAAAAGAGATTCAAGAGCAAAAGAGAATAAGTGGCAATCAAAAAAATATTTTTTTGAGATCAAAACAGAACAGGTTGCCATTAAAAAAAATATGTTTTTGAGAGCATATTTCTTCAACTTCAATCAAAACGAATGTTTGTGAGTAAAAACATACAGTCATTTTGCTTATAAATCAGTGCTCTTTGCATGCAAGTTGAAAAGTTTTGCTTGTGAATTCCACTGCACTCAGTGGGCGGGGCCTACACTGGTGAATGACAGAAGAGTTTCTATTGGTTGGTGTGACCTGGCTCCGGTGTGACCTATGCCTTCCACTTTACACCCACTTCTCTCTTGTGCTGCTGTGCTGCCAGGAGGTAAGTTGATGGTCTGCTGCTCTTCCAAGTTGAGTAATGAATTGTGCTACATACAGAATAGCCTAGAGAGTGAATGAGTGAGTTAAAGGGAGGCGTATTCAAGTAGGGCTGTGATCTAATCATTTATTTTAGTGTTTCACGGTACAATGTCAAGCTTCCTACACAACAGTAGCCTACTACCGTGGATTACTGAACAGTTTCCTCTGTGTAGTGGGCTAACGCTACTACAGGCTGCTGTTCTAATGTCAACAAACACATTGATAATCTAACAAATTCACTCACATACTTCGAACCAGCCAGCGTTACTGGTCCATACAGAAGCAGCTGTGTCAGACGGTCCGAATTACATTACACATTTGAGCAACTGAATGATGCTATAGAATGTATATTATAGAAGAGAAATGCAAATTTTAGCACTACTGATCTGTATAATCAGAACAACAGACATGTCCTGTGATTTTAAGCCTCCTTTCATAATTAATAGAGGCCGTTATAATGTTATGATACAAAATACAGATGTTATGTCCCTCAATGATCATACTTTATTTTCATGACAGAATGGATAATCAGCCTGTAAGATCACAAGTCCAGGTAGGCTCTGCATCTACTTATGTATTGTAGGCCTATAGTGCTGTCATTGTGGTGGGAATAGCAGTACTGTAGAGCTTGTGCAGGACCAGAATCAACTGTTAAGACCTCATGTGCTTTGCTTTGTTCGGGAACAGGCGTCAATTAGGAAAATCTTGCTGTTTCAGAAAGTAAATTCACTCAACTGTGTTTACAGTTTCAGGTGTCATCATTATGATGGTTAGACAGATGAATTAGTCCACTAACACATCCAAGTTTGACATGTCTGCGTTTTTCAGCAGTTTTTGTTGCTGTTGCAGCTGCAAAATGTCCTTATCTGATCTGCAGTGGAGACACCAGCACCAGTAGAGGAAGGAGCTGACCAGAGACCGATGACAGAATGAAAGGATGATTGGAACCATCCTCAACAAGTACACTGTTTTGCCAGATAAATACTGATTCACATGGTGTTGCCATGCAAGGATGAAGACATGACATTCCTCAGTAAGATTATGTCTGTATGTTGTGCTCTGACAAACATGAGCCCTAGTGTGAAATAAAAGTGTAAATACAGCCATAAGTGTCTGTTGCATCCATACCCACAATCTTCACAATAAACTAATAAAAATACTTAAATGCATGTGCCTTAAAAACAAGAAGCAATAACAGTATGATGTGCAAAAGCAAGAAGTGTCACACAATCAGATGTTTTTCAGTGTTTATTTGCAAGTAGTGCAACCTGAGAACACAGAACAGTGCAGTTGGAATGCATCAAGGTAAAAGGTTACAAATAAAAAAATGGACACAGAACATGGAATGCAATTTCTTATATAACAATAATAAATACACATTTTTAGAAATTCTTTCAATACTAAATAAACAGGTATCTGGACATATAGAAAATTGAGGTAGTGCAAATGTAATACGTAAAATAGCTGTAAACATACTCTGTAATATAAACAACAATGTAACAACAAATACAAATAATAATAATAACAATAAATATATGTTTCTTATCATTTCTTTATATGCTATAAATAAATAGGTATCTGTACAATATATAGGCTATGTATGAGTGGATAACTGGATAATAAAAATGGAGTTAGTGCAATTTCTTATGTAATGACAATACATATATGTTTCTTATCATTTCTTTCAATGCTATAAATAGTTATCTATAAAGTATATATGTCTATACAATATATGTTTTTGGACAGCTGCGTGACTACAGACATGTAGCAGCATGTCACAAAACCAGGAGTCACCTGCTGCAGTGGTTGCACCTTTGTCCAGATTACTGTGTTCCCACTGTTTGCCAGCTTTATGATCTGCAGCTCACACCACAAACAAGCCAAAGATGTCCGTTTATAGTATAACGGTCCCTGGCTTCCCTATTTAACATATCCCGGTAAATTCCACATCCTTTTCGGGATTTTAACATCTTTTACTTTTTTCTTTTCTTTCTCTCAAATCTGCATCTTCTCCTCGTCCGACTGGCTGTTTGATAGATAGATAGATAGATAGATAGATACTTTATTCATCTCACAGAGAAATTCACAGTTCCAGCAGCTTGAAAGATGGAAACACACAGGGTTCAAGGAAATAAAAAATAAAATAGGATAGAAAATAGAATATCAATAAAATATAAATATCTAGCACCAAAATATATAACATAATAGATACAAAACAGGAATGCAAGGTGCAGATTGTGATTAAGTCCGAGAGATTAATACAAGGTGCAAATTATGATAGAGTATGAAATAGTACCGGGTGTAGTTAATGATAAACTATGATTGATAAAAATAGAAATATAAAAGTCTGGCATAAACAGTGCAGTAAGTGTAGTATACTGTTTGTTTTTTTTTTGTTTTTTTTACACGTTGTGGAGTCCAGTTTGTAGATGTTTGTTTACACTTGTGAGGCCATGTCCCTGAATGCAACGCAGTGCCCAAACCCTATTCTGCTCAGGCCTCTCAGCCTGTGACTAGCAAGTGGAGAGAGACAATCGGCATTAATTCATTACTTGTACTTGTTGTTGTTGTGAATAGACGGCAGGCCTACGCTATGTAGTATGTAATTCATTACTTATGGGAAACGTTTCAACTTCGAAGAGCAGCAGACCATCAACTTACCTCCCGGCAGCACAGCAGCACAAGAGAGAAGTGGGTGTAAAGTGGAAGGCGTAGGTCACACCAACCAATAGAAACCCTTCTGTCATTCACCAGCGTAGGCCCCGCCCACTGAGCAGTGAAATTCACAAGCAAAACTTTTCAACTTGCATGCAAAGAGCACTGATTTATAAGCAAAATGACTGTATGTGTTTACTCACAAACATTCGTTTTGATTGAAGTTGAAGAAATATGCTTTCAAAAAAATTTTTTTTTTTAAATTGCAACCTGTTCAGTTTTGATCTCAAAAAATATTTTTGATTGCCACTTATTCTCTTTTGCTCTTAAATCTCTTGTTGGTTTCAAATCTATTTTATTTGACTAAATAATAAAGAAACAAAATTCTCTCCATAAGCTGTCCACATAAAGAGCTAGTTTCATTCACAAAAGCAAGGGCATGTAATTAGCTAGTTGCTTTGTGCATAACTCTCTATGAATACAGATTATGTAGGACTAGAAGATCCAGTTTATATGTGCTGTGCAAGAACAAACAGCTTGCCAGGCATAGAATTAGTAACTAAGGGTGAAATGGTCAGTCTTGAAATAGTGAGTCTGATTTGTGTGTGAAGCACAGTGGAACTGATGTTAACCAGTAGCAGCAAAGTCCTACTAAGTGATTTGAAGGTCTTAGTTTAAATAAGCTTTCTGCCACTTCAGGTCAAGGTGATGACTTCAACTACTATTGTGGAAAGGAACTCACATCATTGTATTATCTTTAGTCACGAAACAGTTCAAATTGTGCTCAAATCAATCATGCAATTAAAAGATACTAAGGACTGAAAGGTACCCCATGTTCTCTTGTACAAAAACAAAGGCCATTTTTTTCATTAATTCAACCTAATCACCACTTATACTAATCAGGGCCTTTGGGGGCCTCGAGCTGATCCCAGCTGACATGGTGGGGTGGGGGGTTCACCCTGGACAGATCAGCAGGCCATCACAAGACTGATACATGAAGTCAAACAACCAACTGTGGGTGTGAATTCACAAAAAGTGTATCCAGGCTGTACTGTATTTTGGCTTTCATTGTATTGCCAGGCATTAATACACAGGCAGTTTTGGCGACGGCACGATAACGCTTGCCACAACGTAGTATTTCCGTCTACATGGGAACACGATAACGAGTGACAACGGATGTAATACATGTTCCGCATTGATAGATGACACTGCAAAGAAAAACAGAGAGATGAAAATGTGATGAGCATGCGCATGACGTCCTTGTTTACTACTACTTCTGGTCACGTGAAGATGTGGCATCATTATTAGCAACAACACAGAGTATGTGACCCTTCCATGCTGGGAACCCACACGCACTATTTAGGAGACAGGTGAACGGTGTAACAAAAGCATTTCATTGATACAGGCAAGAGGCAGACAGGCAGACTCAGTGCTTCCAGGCAGGGAAGGGGAGGGCGCATCTCCAGCAGGTGGAGAGCGTGCAAGGGTGTCCCTACTCTGGCTGCACTGATCTATCCAAAAGGGGAAACTCAAAACCACTCAGATAAGCTTAGGGAAAACACCTAACTGACTAGAAATAAAAGGCACTGACTAAAGGCTGTAAAACTTAACTAAGGATCAATGCTACTGTGGCTCTAAAAGTTACAAAAAAAAGGCGAGCACCTGGCTGTGAAAATTAACCAAAATCAAAGACACTTTAAGGCTGAAACTAAAGCGCTCACAAGGAGGATAATCAACACTAATCACGCTAACAACAGTAAGGCACTCTAAGGAGGCTATGAAAGGTACAAACAAAAAAGCCGACACTCATACACAATGAGGTGGCTCACTCAACTGGAAACAAAGGAATCACTCCGACTGAGGCTGTGAAAGTTAACAGAATAATAATCACTCTAGCTCTTGAGGAAAACATGACTAACGAGGAAAATCTACTCACAAAAGAGGAATACTAACAGAAAAAAAATAATCAACCTAATCTATGAAAATTAACAAATCAAACTACTCGGGAGCACGAGGGAAACACTGGAAGACGCTGAGAAGAACAGGAATGGCAACATGGAACCATGATCTCATGATGAGACAGGGGAGACAAGACTATTCCCACATAGAAAAGACAGAAAAAACGTATGACTAACTTATATGATTTACTCTTGAAAGTGGCTACTTGTGCATTCTTTTCATACAAAATCATAAAAAGTATCAGGATGTTGTATTGATAAATATATAAATATCTGGATTCACTGTTGTATGCTTTACAGTGAGACAATCACAGGGAAACACAGGAGGGTAGGAAGCAAAAACATCTGAAACAAGAGGCAGACAGGGTTATTTCAAAATAAAAGAGGAAAAGACAGGACAGCGTCGTCAGATCTTCTCACTCTGGAACCCGTTGTTAGAAAATACAGTTGTGGGTCTCCGACAATGCCGGAGTCATCTGTACACAAGGCTGAATCGGAATTAAAGTTTGTCGGATTCACATAATTCTGTTGTTGTGTAGATGGCACCAAAGTCTTTTGAGTGCCTTGTTCTTTCACACCTCAAAACCATCACAATCCCCCTCCTGGAACCTATGCCACGATCCTGTTCATGGACTTCAGCTCTGCCTGCAACACCATCATCCCGCTCTATTGCAGGACAAACTCTCCCAGGTGAACGTGTCCAAGTCTACCTGCAGCTGGATCACAGACGTCCTGTCTGACAGGAAGCTGTGACGATCTATGGTCTGTGTGAACGCAGATGCACGACTTGGACCACTGTACTCCTCAGAAAACAGTCTTTATTTGAAGCAGAGAACAAAAGGGCAGCAATGGCGGAGGACGTCGGGATCGGCTCATGCGTGCTCCATGGCTGGTGGAGCTCCACTCTGCCACCTGGCTGCGCTGCACTAGAAACAAAAAATTGTTTCGCTAAGAACATAAATCAACCCCTGACCTAGAAAAGGACAGGCTTCGACTCTACCTATCTGAGGGAAACTGATTTAAGAAATAAACCAAGGGTGCTCGACCTATACAGTACCAGGCTCAGACAACTTGCACGGAAACAAGACAAACTCACACTGACTGGGGGGAGACAAGACTATTTAAACATGAGGAAGAGGGAAACTGCTGGTGGAGCAGACAAGCATAATCATGTGGACACAGGAGGGCAGGATGCAAAACCATTTGAAATGTGAGGGAGGCAACATTACAACAAAATAAAACATGATCTGACAGAACAACATACAGGCACGAGACAAAAATGGGTAACTGAACAGAGCAAACAGACAGAGCATGACAGAAGCAGCATGTCAAGCTAAGGCAGTGGTTCCCAAACTGGGGGAGCTGTGTGTGTGTGTACTGAGTGAAAAAGAAAATCAATTGCTGCCTATGGCCCATTGCTGCTGGCCTGCACTCCTACAGAGACTCACGGCTGATGACCCTTTAGCAGTCCTCAGAGCCTTCAGGGCGCTGTGCACACTGGGTGAAAAATGCGTTGACTTCCTGAGGAAGAGAGTATCTAAAGAGGTTTTGTCCAAGCTAAGCTCCTGTCATATGTATGACATATGTCATAGGTATGACGGGGGGCGCGAACAACCTCAAGGGGGAGGGGGGGACGCAACGTTTTCTGGATATGGCGTTGCAAGGAGACGAGAGGCATACATTTTTTATTTCAAATGAACCTGAGGTTAATTGCAATTTAGCTTATTGCAATTTATTTTCACTTTGTTCAATGTAGGGCTGTCAAAAGTAACGTGATGGTAACTCTACTTGGACAAACTGCCTGAAATGTGTTGCCAGAGACGTGCTGGCAGAACTCCATTCAAAAAAATCGAGGAAACTAACAACACGGTCACACCTAACGATCAAACATGCTGATGATAGTAAATTAACCATCTTTTCTGGTTCTGTCTAAGCTTCTTCTGTAATTCGGCAAACAAATAATCCATCAAAGAGCATTGTTAAAGTATTAATTTGTATCGTGAGATGAATGTAAAGGAAAAGAGCAAGAGATGTTCTTTTCATAAACATATGCTAAAATCAGAGTGACATCACATTAGCTCTAACAAGCACTGTGTTTTTTAGGGGATATATCTGTACTGAACATATTTATTAAACACCAACAGTTTCAACAGCACAACTCTGCTCCACTATACTTGTGGATCAGGGTGCTGCGTCACCTCCAGCTGGAGACTACAGAGGTGGATATTTGGTGACTGTGGAAGCTCCTAAACTGCTCAGGAAGCCTTGATCAGCAACACGTGTGCAGCCACAGAGAACAATGTTGATGTTTATTAGTCAATATTAGTCAAACATTGGATGTTTTTAATACAAAAGCTGCATCGTCTCTAGACAGACACAGTGCCAGCAGCGCGGACCAACCGCTGAGGTGCATCACCACATCTGTGCAGAGGTCTGCGACAACAGAGCTCCACGTAGCCTCGGCTGAGACGAGACACAGAACTGGATCCAGAGACAGTCAGTCATTGCTGAAGATATTTGTGTTAAATTCTTTAATCAGAGTAATTATGATGATGGATTAATGATATCCACCCATCCATCCATCGATTTTCTACCGCTTATCCTCTCATAGGGTCTTGGGGGGCTGGAGTCTATCCCAGCTGTCTTAGGGTGAAAGACAGGGTACACCCTGGACAAGTATCCAGTTCATCACAGGACACATAGAGACAGACAACCACTCACACTCACATTTACGCCTACGGTCAATTTAAATTAGCCAATTAACCTAATCCCCATGCATGTTTTTGAGTACCCGGAGAGAAACCACGCAGACACGGGGAGAATATAAAAACTCCATACAGAAGGGCTGGGGAATTGAACCCAGTACCTTCTTGCTGTGCTAACCGCTACACCACCGCGCCGCTCGGATTAATGATGATGATAAACTAACTTCCATATTTACTTGCTATTCCCTGACTGTAAAAATAACATGTGATTCAACTGTTTAATGCATATACTGAATTAGACTCATACACTGTCTGTAGCTATACCTATGAAAAGTAATGCACTGGAATTTGCATTTAACCCACAACACCAAGTCCAATCCATTCTTATCCCCAAGGTGTCAGATACCAATGCTTTGTCACAGTGAAAGAATTGTAAAATAACATTACAATAATTTCCTAATTCAGTATAGATGGGTCTACTGTTGCTGGTGTCTCTCTCTCTCTCTCTTGCTCTCTCTCCCAGTGGAGGAGGGGTTTGAATGGTTGCAAACTCCAACTTAGAGTTTTTATATATAACCCCCAAAACCACTTTTTTCAGCTGAAAACATCTGAAAGTCTAAGGGCGTTTTCATACTTATGGTTTGTTTGCTCTGGTCCGAATCAGGGCCCAACTTGTTACAATGTTGCAAATAGCCTCATGTTTGGTTTGTGTTCACACGGCAGCATTCACAAGCGGACCAAAATGTGTGATGCGCAAGGAAACTGCTCTCTAATTGGTCAGAATTTCCTTGTGGGAAAACTCCCGGAAATAAACAAAGAAGAGCAGACTCCAGACACCACTTTTCAATTTTACAATGGCTGTAAAGCTAGGCAGGTTGCTCTTGGTCCTGGTCATCGTGTATTACGTCAGTTGCACTAATCACTGTTGGCAAATGGTACAGTTTGAAAATGAGGCAAGACTGAGGCTGGAAAACAATAGCATGATGCACTGGAGTCGCCGATGATGCATATCAAGACAGTTCAGGCGAAGGCGTGCCGTAATCCTCCTGAAATAATGCACAGCACAGCTGGCTACGGGAGGCAGTTTAGTCCAAAACAGGCAATGCGCCCTGCAGTTGGGTCGGATCGAGGCTGGATCATGTTCTCACCACAATTGAACCGCACCAGAGTTTGTTTGGAACTGGACCAAGAGCACCTCTTCTTTGGTCCGGTTGTTTTGGTGCGCACCCGAGTGCGATTGATGTGTTCACACCTTCCCAAACGAACTGCACCAAGGGGGTAAATGCTCCAGGATTCGATTCAACCAAACTAAAGAAGGCAGGTGTGAAAATGCCCTAAAAATGCCATGGGTATTTAGTAGTATTTTGATGGATTCAGGTCAAAAGATTTACATTTAATGCAAGGTATTTGAATTTCATGTTTTGTGTTAGAAATATTCAGTGTCTGTGTCTACTGGTAGAAACAATTCTACTGCAATTCAATTTTGCTGATGCATATGGAGGCACCACCCCAATATTCACAGGGCTTCACTTTTTCCACATTATGTTATATAACAGCCTTATTTCAAAATGGAATAAATTAATGTTTCCCTTAAACTGTACGTACGACACTCCATTATGACTACATGTTTTTTTTTTTTAAATATTGGCACATTTATAAAAAAGAAAATAAACAATCACATGTAGGCTACGTAAGTATTCACAGCCTTTGCCATGCTCTCAAAATTAAGTTCAGGTGATTCCTGTTTCTGCTGATCATCGTCTAGATGTTCCTACAGCTTAATCTGAGCCCACCTGTGGTAAATTCAGTTGATTGGACATGATTTAGAAAGACACACACCTGTCTATTCCAGGTACCACACCTGACATGCAAGTCAAACCAAGCATGAGGTTAAAGGAATTGTCTGTAGACCTCAGAGACAGGATTGTCTCGAGGCACAAAACTGTACAGAAAAATTCTGCAGCTTTGAAGGCCCCGGTGAGCCCAGTGGCCTCCATCATCTGTAAATGGAACCAAGTCTGGAACCACCAAGACTCATTAACACTCCATATAACAACAGTTAATACAAGTGTCCAAATTCAAATGACAACAGTTAAAGGTCTCCTATTATACACTTTTTCTGCAATTTTATATAGGTCTCAATATTGTATTCAGAGTGTATTACCCCAAACTCAGCCCTGGTCCTCCACCCACTTAAAAATCACAGTATTGAGCTCTGCTGAGAACAGTCTGTTTCTTTGTCTGTGCCTTCAAATGTTTCTGAGCTGTGTCTGACCACGCTCCCTCTCTGGAGAGAGGAAGTGGCTCTATCTCTCTCTATCTTTCTCATAGTGTGTACTGGCACTGGCTAAAGAGGCTATCGTTACTCTGCAGAATGACTCTCTGAATGTCTCCTGATAGCATGTTAGCACTGCAGCAATCACAGCTCCGTTGCAGCTAACGGAGCTAGCTAAGATGACAAGTATATGTAGCCCTGTGCTATATTCTGTGTTTCAATTCACACGATGTTTCAATTTATGAAGGTTTGGGAATAATTAAAAAGTGTTAAAATGTTTAAAAACGTTTGTAATACATTTTCAAGCACCTGTAATAATCCTATGCCTAATGTTTTTGTTTTCTACCATTGTGTATTTTATTTCTGTTTTTAATACTTGACGAAGTATTTTCCTAATTTCTCATTGGTCGAGGAGTCTGACCCCTGAACTGTTGTGTAATGCGAAGTAGAGAGCTCAAGTGTATTCAGTTCGTGGAAGGATGGTGAAGGGGGCAGTCCACTCGTTTGTCTCCTCCTGTTAGCTCATGCTTAGCTCAAATTTTCCCAGGCTATGGGGAAGATTCTGCGGCAAAGTGTTCGGCTAGAGCTCTTAAGAAAAGCAGTGGACTTTGTTATGTGCTTCGGGACACCTTCTTTCGGTTTGTTTATGTGAGTTTTAAAGTTAGACCGTCGTGAAATCCGCAAGTGAATAGCACGAAAGCACGAGTGTTCCAGAGACATTGCAACGCTGCTTGTGCTATTCAGTGGCTTGTGGAACTATCTTTTCAAGTGCGTGAATCGTCCTGAACATCGGAGAAGGTGGGGATTCGTCTGGAAAAGACAAGTGAGACCGACGATACGGTGGGGACCGGGAGATTAATCTGCGTTAACAGTCCATGCGGGGAGCGCGTGTCCTGTGAGGATAGCGAGCCACGGCTGGGTCCATGCTTCAGCGGCGTGATCGCATGCAGTGAGCACGTGAACACTCCACTCTTCTCTTCTTGTTGCAATAGTACGGTAAAGACCTCGTTTTCTTTTATTTTGCTCATTGAGTGAAACGGCCAGTGTTAAATTTCCAGGCCCAACGCACCCAAGCGACGTTCAGGCCTGCAACTGGGTACTTTAGATATTTTAAAGCTGGCATAGCATAGGATTTAAATGTGACTTTTATATTGAACTGAAGGTTTGCCTATTGCATTCACAGTGATTTTTATGGACACAAAGGACTTTTTTCAAGGTTTACAGGGTAACTTTGGAAATTTAAAGGGGAACTTTGAGTTTCCTGGTTTTGTGCTAAAACACATTTATTTTGATTATACATTGCTTTAAGGGCAATCCGAGTTTAATTTGAAGCTTTGAACCCACTCTAAGGAGTGTGATTTTATTTTATTAAAGGGTATGTCATTTTATTTATTTAATTCATTGTAATTTCATTTAAAACCATTTTGAGTAAAAAGTAAAAAGACAATTCATTTGTTATTCTTCATTTCATGGTGACATTCGTACTTGGTTAAAAACACTAAAAAGGTGTATTTACAGTATATTTACAAGGCGCTAGTACTCATAACCAATCCGATAAAAACTACTGCTGTTTTATCACCTAAACTGATAAGAACTCAGGGCGTCCCATATTTGAGTGATTTACATGGTTTTAGATGTTATGCCAGTAATGTAGGCATGCCCCCCCCCCCCAGCCCCTTTGGTTGTCTGTCCTCTTCCAGGGGAAATAAAGTACTGGGAAGTACTGGACTGTATAGAATACATTATTTTATGAAGAAGCCATGTGCAGTGCTAACTGAGCTCCGGAGCTCGGTTAGCTGCAGTGCTAATCGTGGACTGCTTTGTAAGCTTGGGCCCATACATGTTATACTTGGATACTGAAGTTGAAGCATGGATCTGTACCATCTGGGACACAACTACAGGTGTGGCAGCTGTAAGTTATTCCACTTTGTGTTGCTTTACTGTGAAGCTCTACTTCGTGCTCCGGTACCTGCAGTGCTAACGCTACGGGTATGTTTCCAGACTATCACGCCAAGTAGATCTACACAGTAAAGCAACACAAAATGAAATAACTTACAGCTCCATGTTTGTAGCTGTGTCCTGGACAGTTGGTGCCGATCCATGCTTCATCTTCAGCTGGTTAGTGAAGCCTGCTTTGTGAGAAGGTGGGCTCTTGCTACATTTCTAGCTAAAATAAATTGATCCACTGGGTCTTAAGAGGATGAACAGAGTAAAAATAGCCTCCTGTGCTCATTGAAGCAGCCAACATACAGAGCAGCTGCTGTGCTTTGCTCTAGGGCTGTGACGGTATGGATTTTTTTTTTTTATTACTGCGGCGATAAAGCACCCAATAAATGCAGTATGGCAGTTTGAACAGCTGTTTATGCAATGCTTCTGTCTTTTATGCCATGCATGTTTTTGGATGGTGGGAGGAAGCCAGAGTACCTGGAGAAATTGTGATAATATGAAAACAAGCTTTAAAAACAAGATGGTACAAAATATTACTGGTTATATTTTGTATAGGACACTGGCTCAAAGGCAGTGTCCTCTACTGGAGGGAGGGGCATCAACTCGCCTGTTTCAGCACCATTTGGCTTTGAAGAGGAGCAAGCAATGGAAGGAGGTGACAGACTTTTTTCACTCCTGGCACCTCATTCACAGGCTATGGGGACACATACTACTGTTAGAACTCCTTTATAAAGTGAATTTTGCATAATAGGTGACCTTTACTACATATAGAGATGTGCGAAAGTGTCCAAAGGGATGAAGAGCATCATTAAGCTGTCTGCAATGGACTCTGAGCAACACGTCTTCCTCCGGACCACGCCAAACACAGATGGAGCATAGCAGCATGTTCTCCTCTCCACCACACCAACTAGAAGATGCCTGACAGCACGTAATTCCTCTCCACCACACTGAACAGGAGCCTCAGCAAGATGTCCTCTTCACTACCACGTCACTCAGTACCAAAAGATGAAGCCAACCTCTACTCCACCAGGTAAACTGGACCCATGGATACCTGGGAGATGAGAATGCACAGGGACTACGAGGCACAAAACTAATCTGCAACATGTGTTAAATGGAGTGAGAGGAAACACATCAGATATGCCAAAGAGATGAAGCCTGGATGACACCACCTCCTTCCCACCATGTAGCCTCACATCATGGGAGATGAAGAAGCACAAGAACTCCAGGGAAGGTGAGTTTGTGAAATGATTTAATGGAGGCATTCAAATGAGGAAGAAGAGAAGCTCAGTGTGTCAAAGGAAGTCCCCCGGCAGTCCAGACCTATAGCAGCATAACTAAGGATTGATCCAAGGCAGCCTAAGTCAGCCTTGGGTCAGTCCTAGCTATACGCACTATCAAAAAGGAAAGATTTAAGCCTGCTCTTAAATAAGGGCTGCTAAGTGTCTGCCTCCCAGACTGAAAAGTAGAAGTTGGTTCCACAGAAGAGGAGCTTGATAACTGAAAGCTCTAGCTCCCATTCTACTTTTATAAACCCTAGGAACCTCTAATAGTCCTGCATTCTGAGAGCGCAGAGTTCAAGCTGGATTATAAGGCACTATTAGCTCTTTAAGATAAGATGGTGCCTGATCATTCAGTGCCTTATAGGTGAGGAGGAGGATTTTAAATTCTATTCTAGATTTTACAGGGAGCCAGTGCAGAGAGACTTTTCCTGGTTCTGGTCAGAGCAGGTGCTGCAGCATTCTGGAACAGCTGGAGTGTTCCAGTTCCGGATAATGTGTCAGCTCCAATTTTGCACTTCAGCAAGAATGGAATAACATCCCATAGACCACCATAGACAACCTGGTGAACTCCATGCGAACGAGATGTGTTGCTTTGAGAGAAGCAAATGGTGGACACACAAGGGCCAGTTAACTGTTCCAATCTCTGTAACAGGATATGGTGGTCAACAGTGTCGAAGGCTGCACTAAGATCTAACAAGACAAGTACAGACACAAGTCCGTTGTCTGAAGCAATTAGCAGGTCAGTAATTTTCTTTTTTTTTTCATTAGTAATATTCACCAGTGCTGTCTCGGTGCTATATTTTCTGAATCCTGACTGAAAGTCCTCAAATAGATTATTGCTCTGGAGAAAGTCACACAACTGCCCCAGAATTTACCACAAGATTGCTATTCAGATAATAAAATTTGGACACATCAAATCTTATCTTATTTGTACACTGCTGGGCCTCTGTCTGATCTCTGCATCTCTGCATACTTTCAGTACAGAGAAAACTACTCCAGATAGTCAGGGTGTGTCATGGGCTCACCCATGCTCACCAGAGGTGGAAAGCAAAGGTCTGACTTCTGTCACAGGGACGGCATCTAGACATTGATATGTGGATGAGACTTGGGTAAAAATAAGGACCTAAGAAGTGGAGGCCTTCACAGCCCACATTAATACAGCACACAACATCAAGTTCACCCGTGAAGATGTTAAGGACAACATCCTTGCCTTCTTGAACTGTGGAGTTCACCTTGAAATGGCCCGGTGTCTCAACAGTATCTTCACTTTTTGATTCTCACCACCCACTGCAGCACAAGTTAGGCGTCATCAGGAACTCGACTCATTGGACTCAAAACTTCCCCACTAAAACAGAAGGAAAGGTTAAAGAACACATAAGGAACACACTGAAGACGTGGCTATCCTTTGGCCTTTGTCAAGACCAATAAAATCAACAACAAACAGGAGAGGGAAGACAAATGGAAACCTGTTGTCATCCTCTGCATTGCTAGGGACAGAAGTTTGTCCACCCAAAGGACCAAACACCATGACACAAACAGAGTAATGTGTATCAAGTGTAGTAAAGACTGCAGTGACTTGTACATTGAGGAGACCAAATGGGTATAATATGGGAGAAAAGCAGTCCAAGTATACATCAAGTTCTTCAATGGGTTCTAAGCTTTCTGTGTTTAGAGACAAATCAGATTCAGTTAAAGGCACAGTGTGACTGATTTTTTCCCTAATAGTTATAATCTTCTCATTAAAGAAGCTCATGAAGTCACTACTACTGAGGGTTATGGGAATAGATGGTTCAATAGAGCTGTGGCTCTCTGTCAGCCTGGCTACAGTGCTGAAAAGAAACCTGTTTTTATTTTCCTCTATTAATGATGAATAATAAGCTGCTCTGGCCTTATGGAGAGCCTTCCTATAAACTTTCAGACTATCATGCCAGTCCAGGCGAGACTCTTGCAGACGGGTTAAACGCCACTTCCTTTCAAATCTTCTTGCTACTTGCTTTAAACTGTGAGTGTGAGGGTTATACCATGGAGCCAGCTTTCTATGCTTTACTATCTTCTTTTTTAGAGGAGCAACAGAGTCTAGAGATGCTCGCAGAGAGTCTGCAGCACTATCTACCAAATTATCAATTTGACTAGGACTGAAGTCTGACCCCTCAAGTATATTGAGATTAGGTATTGAATTAAAAGCTAATGGAATTATATCCTTAAACTTGGCTACAGCACTATCAGATAAACATCTAGTGTACATGGATTTACCTGGTGAAGTCCAGAAGAAAAAATTCAAACGTCAAAAGTAATGGTGGGGCGGCACGGTGGTGTAGTGGTAGTGGCGCCTTTCTGTGTGGAGTTTGCATGTTCTCCCCGTGTCTGCGTGGGTTCTCTCCGGGTACTCCGGCTTCCTCCCACCATCCAAAAACATGTATGGGGATGAGGTTAATTGGCTAATTTAAATTGACCGTAGGTGTGAATGTGAGTGTGAATGGTTGTCTGTCTCTATGTGCCCTGCGATGAGGTGGCGACTTGTCCAGGGTGTACCCTGCCTTCCGCCCTAAGACAGCTGATAGGCTCCAGCCCCCCCGCGACCCTATGACGATAAGCGGTAGATAATGGATGGATGGAAGTAATGGTCTGATAGGAAGGAATTCAGAGAAGTGTGTTAAACTACAACTCTGTCTCCTGGTCTCAACCCCGGGTTGTCACGGGTTTGGTTGACTAATAAACTTGGCCATGTTTTTAGAAATGAGATCTGCTCCTTCCAAAGTAGGATGGATGCAGTCTCTCCCCATCAGACCAGGTTTTCCCCAGAAACTGCTCCAATTATCGATGAAGCCCACATCATTACCTGGACACCACCTCAACAGCCAGCGGTGGAAGGATGACATGTGACTAAACATGTCATCAGAGGCCAAGCTAGGGAGGGGACCAGAGAAAACTACGGAGTCTGACATTGTTTTATCGTAAGCACATACCGACTCCACATTAATTTTTGTGACCTCCTATTGGCGTAACCGGGTGTCATTATCGCCAGCGTGAATAACAATAGTCCCATATTTACGCTTATCCTTAGCCAGCAGTTTCAAATAGGATTCAACGTCGCCCGCTCTGGCCCCCGGAATGCATTTGACTATGGTTGCCGGTGTCGCTAATTTCACGTTTCGAAGAATAGAGCTGCCAATAACCAGGGTTGGCTTCTCAGCGGGTGTGTCGCTGAGTGGGGAAAACTTGTTAGAAACGTGAAGGGATCGGTGATGAGCCGTGGGCTGTTTAAAACTACGCTTCCTTCGGACAGACACCCACTCTCCCGGCTGCTCGGGAGTTGCCGGGGGACGGCCAGCAGGAGCTACGCTAGGTCGGCTCGCACCGGCTAGGGGCTGGCTAGCTACGGAAGCATAACTAGGACTTTGGATGGTGCGGAGCCGGGCTTCTAACTCGCTAAGCCTCGCCTCCAAAACCGCAAACATGCTACACTTATTACACGTACCATTATCACTAAAGGAGGCAGAGGAATAACTGAGCATGAGACACACTGAGCAAGAGAAAGCAGGAGAAGGAAGAGGAGAAGCCATGGCTATTCGCTGAGATAGCTGCTAAGCTAGGCTATGGAAGCTAGTTGTTAGCCGAAAAGAGCCGCTGGAAAACATCAACGAGTGACAGGGAAAGTCTAGGGAAGTTTTAGAGTGCTTGATAGGGTTAGTACACTACAAATGTACGGCGGGACGTTACCCACTGTGGATTAAGACAGTAACAAAACAATTTTTGTGGCAGAGCAGCTCAGAGTGTTGTAGGAAACAACAGAGTAGCGGCTGAGACCGGAAATGATGCAATACGCATACCGTATAGGAGGAGCTCCGTCAATCAGAGGCCACTGCCTGTGTCTGGCTCCATATGGAGCCTAACCTATGAAAAACAAAAACTAATGCTAGGTTTAGGCAACATATGGAGACAAACCTTTGAAAAATAAAAACTTATGCTAGGTTTAGGCAAAATGTAGACCGTCTGAACAATCTACACTGTATTTGACCTAGATCCTCCATTAAGGCTGTTGTGTGTGTGTGTGTGTGTGTGTTTTTTTTTTTAACCACAGACAGAGCTTGCAACGTGAGAGCTTGTCTGTAAATTCAACCCACAAGGCATTCTCATCAAATATTTATCTTCATTTTGAATTCAGAGCTGTAACTGTGAAGAGAAATATGTGAGTGCCTGTGTGTAGATGTACCAGCCTTTTTCCTCTCGCTCACTCTGTGTTTGTGTGTGTGTGTGTGTCTGTGTGTGTGCGTGCATATCCATCAATCAAGGTCTCGGCCAGGCTGC
Source organism: Synanceia verrucosa (assembly GCA_029721515.1). Taxonomy (NCBI): domain Eukaryota; kingdom Metazoa; phylum Chordata; class Actinopteri; order Perciformes; family Synanceiidae; genus Synanceia; species Synanceia verrucosa. The sequence goes on from CM056563.1 coordinate 1,599,958, forward strand.
TTTTTGTCAGATTAAAGAGGGTCTGATGCTGAGAGTTAAGCAGCCTGGTGTCTGGTTTGGTTTCAGTCACTCCTGTGAATATCACACTGTGCTCTGCCCTGAGGGTGGGAGCATGCTGCTTCTCTGGTTCACTCCACATCTGTCTCTCTCCATCACAGTGGTTTTCATTCTTTGCGTCTTTCTCACACTTATTTCCCATGCAGAACATTGTGCAATGATGTAGTTGTCTTATGTCTGTCACTATTTGACTTTGGTTCCATATTTTATGTATGAGTAAAAAAAGCACCTGAAAAATCTAAAAACTTGCGCAGAGCCCTGACCGAGGTGTTGGATGGGGTTAAACCTTTGGTGTTGGATGGGGTTAAACCTTTGGTGTTGGATGGGGTTAAACCTTTGGTGTTGGATGGGGTTAAGTGCTCGTCTGACCGTTGGTTTCAGAAAGAAAAGGAACTTTCGTCCATGAAGTTTGTCATCTTCATCTCTCTGACACAGTTGCTTCTTCTTTCAAATCTCCTCTTCTCACCTCCTACATTCCCATCCTCCCTCGCTCCCTCGTGCTTTACACACATCCTCAGCTTCATACACACACATACACACACACACACACTCTTCTATCTCCTCTCTTACCTGTACTCTCATTTCACTCTGGAGAAATCCTCGTAACCCTCCTTCCTCTCTAGCTCTAGTTTCTGCCTCTTCCTCTTTTTTCTGTCTCTGTCTTTTCCTAACTCCCTCTATTACACTCTTTCCTAGATGTATGATAAGCATTCAGTGGCAGTACCATCTGATCCCCCCCAACTCACATATCCAGCACCAGCTCTCCCTCCATCTCACTCCAGCCTACCATTGTATCCTAGCAACCTTGACTCAGATTACTAACATGAGTCTGGCATCCATCCTCAGCACACATCTCACTGTGCATTTGAATTCCTGTATTTTAACAGTATTTTAACAGTAGATGGTTCTACATATTAAGAAACTTGTTCAGTATTTTAACATTTAATTGTGAATGTTTTTCACTGTCATTGATGTAAACCTTGAACCAGGAAGCAATAAAAGCAAATTCCTTTTAAGTTTCCACAAAATCAGAGTTCACATTTTGAAGTTATTTGTATGCTAAAATTATATGCCACCAGAATTATAACACCATGATTCACCAAATGCTGTGTAGGAATGTGAGAGGATGCATCACACAAAAATCAAGCAAATTTCATATCCCACAAATAAACAGGTATTTATACTGACCAAAACTTCCAATGCAACACTCCCATGATGAGAAATTTTGGGCACACAAAGCCAAACAATGAATTTGAGTTATAACACACGCAATATCACATGAAATCTCAAAGGATTTGCTTTTGTTTGCTGTGTGCCTCCATGTTGTTCCACTTGACTGCACATCTTCAGAATTTGTCACTGCACATGAAACTGAGCAGATCTTTTTTTTTTTTTTTTTTTTCTTCACTGAGCAGACTGAGCAGATCTTAATCGCCAATCCTTTTAAAACCTGGTCAATAAGTAGCCATACCAATGGTGAGTTTTAGTGCTCATTTGCATTGTCCTGGTGAAACGTTCGTCCATGGCACGATTACATCAAAATCAGAGAGAAAGGACCATTGGTATGCTGACAGCTGGAATGGCACAGAGACATGTTGCCAGGGCCTTGGGCATTCATGTGTCAACCATTTCACGTCTATGGAACCGGTATAATCACACAGGGCACACTGGGGGCGGCAGTAGCTCAGTCTGTAGTGACTTGGGCTGGGAATCGGTGGGTCGCCAGTTCAAGTCCAGGGCGGACCAAAAATGTGGAGAGTGGACTGGTAGCTGGAGAGGTGCCAGCTCCTCCTCCTGGGCACTGCCGAGGTGCCCTTGAGCAAGGCACCGAACCCCCAACTGCTCGGGGCGCCTGGCCTGGATAAGGGGCAGCCCCCTCACTCTGACACCTCTCCTCTTGTGGTGTGCATGTGTGTTTCATAACTTCTGTGTGATGTGCACAGAATATTAACAGAGTGAAAAAATGTAATTTCCCCATTGAGGGATCAATAAAGTAAGTCTTCTTCTTCTAACGACCAACCACGAGCTCCCAGGCCACGTGTCACCACCCCTCGGCAGGACCGCCATGTTCATCTTCAACATCTGAGAAACCAGCTACCAGCTGCCAGCTACAGTGACTGCAGCACAGACCAGAGGTTGACATCAGAATAAAATCGGCGACCAAACAGTATGCAAGCGCGTGCGTGAGGCCGGGTTGCACAGCCAACGTCCCCGCCGTGGTCTGCTGTTGACTCCAGCATGTCGCCATGTCCGTCTGCAATGGGCAAGAGCGCTATTACACTGCATTCAAATTAAAACTTCATATCTGATATGTGTTGTTAGCATGTCACTTGAATTTGGTACAATATGCATAGACCATGGGAAGTTGCATTGGAAGTTTTGGTCAGTGTATAAGAGGAGAATGTGCGCACCTCACACCACCCAAATACATGTTTTTTTGGTTACTGAGTGTGTTAATATAAAGTGGAAATAAGACAGCTGACTACTATTAATAACAAATTATTCACTCAGTTTGATGGCCAATTTCACTGAACATACACTCACCGGCCACTTTATTAGGTACATTTTGCTAGTAAAAGTTTGGACCACTTTTACCTTCAGAACTGTCTTAATTCTTGGTGTCAGAGGCCATTGGAGACATTCAGAAGATGGTCCACTGTGATCATAAAGGGATGGACATGGTCAGCAACAATACTCAGGTAGACTGCAGCGTTTAAACCATGCTCAGTTGGAACTAAAGAAAACCTCCCCCACCATTAGACCAGCAGCAGCAGCCTGAACCGCTGATACAAGACAGGATGGATCCATGCTTTCATGACTCTGCCATGTGAATGTTAAGCTGAAATAGAGACTGGTCAGATCAGGAAACGTTTCTCCATCTTCTAATTTCCAGTTGTGGTGATCCTGTGTGAACTGTAGCCTCAGTTTCCTGTTCTTAGCTGACAGGAGTGGCTCCAGGTGTGCTCTTCTGCTGCTCTAGTCCATCTTCTGCCAGATGATATTCTGCTTTCCTTGGTTGAACCAATGGTTATTTCACTTCTTGTTGTCTTTCTATCATCTCCAACCAGTCTGTCCATTCTCCTGTGACCTTTCTCATCAACAAGGCATCTTTCTCACTGGATATTTCCTCTTTTCTGGACCATTCTCCGTAAACCATAGCGATGGTTGTAGTGAAAATCCCAGTAGATCAGCAGTTTCTGAAAGAGTCAGACCAGCCTGTCTGGCACCAACAACCATGCTACGTTCAAAGTCTCTTAAACCCTCCTTTCTTCATCATTCTGATGCTCAGTTTGAACTCCATCTAGTTGTCTTGACCACATCAACATGACTAAATGCATTGAGTTGCAGCCATATGATTGGCTAATTAGCTAATAGCAAATCTCATACTTAATACCTTATAAAACTGTCAGGAAGACGATACAAAGGTTAAAAAATAGACCTTCTATCTGGAAAAAATACCCCAATCACACCATCCACAGGCAAGTATGGAGAAGAAAAACAGTGAAGTAGTATAGTTCAGATCTTAAAACATTTGTCTTTCCTCTCATCACATCCACATTTTACAGCACAGAACACAAACAAAACACAACACAATCTATGCAGCAGACACAGGGCGGCAGGAGAGGTGTCAGCCTCTCATCCTGGAGTCTGCTGAGGTGCCCATGAGCGAGGCACCAAACCTGCTCAGGGTGCCTGCACATGGGCAGCCCGTTGGCTCTAACATCTCTCAGTTTAAGGCATGGTTTATCGTCTCGTTCTTAGCTGGAAAAGGAGAGAAACAGTGATAGTGCTTTGCTGCTATCTGGTGGCAGAGTCAAACAAGGAGTTCTCTGCTTCCAGCATGTTCACTATTGTTCAGAAGGCAGGGGTGATAGAAATGTAAATATAGTACATGCAGCATTTTTACCTGTAACATTTGCAAAACCCAGAGACAACATATAGATATACATTATCTATCAACACCCATTAAGCTTTTTTTCTTCTGTCCATCTACAATAGGCTTCTCAATTATCATATATAGAGTACAGAGAGCTCAGAGTCAGATATTACTGAATGCACAAGTAAACTAGAGAGACTAAATATCTCTGACTCTTATCATGCCTCCCGTATTACTTTCACCAACCTTGAAAAAGTTTGTCAGTTGTAGATGTTTCAAAATCTCTTGTCTCATGAATCATTATTAGAAATTACACTATGCTCTGTTCATTGCTGTAATCACAAGAACAGAGAGCACACGTGCAGACATATCGTGCATTGAGTTTTATCTGAAGGAAGATTGAAACAACTCTGCAGACAAACATTTTTATGTTGCATGTACTTGTTGGTGTGTGAGCAATGGGAAGCACCGCAAAATCCACGCCATAATACCTTGGTTTAATATGTATTTAATGAAAGTACAACTATTCAGAATCATAATAAAATCATGTAAAATAAATCAGATATAAAGTTCAGGGAACACTGGATTCTCTACCTGATGAAAAGTGGTCGCTGCAGGTTCCCAACGCTCTGTTTTCTTATGATGGCGTGTTTCATGACCGTTATCCATCTCTGTCTTTGTTCAAGATCTTTGGGAATCCTGTAAAAAGACCTCCCCTTTGCTCGTCCTCAGCTGTTCTGGCATCCGGAGCACAACAGCTGTCCACCATATCTCCAAGAAATGTTTACAGGCGTTTCACTACAAATAGTGAGATCCCTGGCAGTAGTTTAAACAGAATGCTGTACTGCCAACATGGCGGTGTTTTGGTTTTGTCTGTTGCGTGCCAGGATTGTGTGGCATCAACTACTGGAGCTCTATTGGGCCATCTCACGTGTTAATGAAGGGTGCACGTCATATGGCGGGGATTAAATGTTTTACCTTTTATATATGGTTTCATGTTAGAACGCAGGCAGGTGTACAGAACCCAAATGCGTGTATTCACAGACTGATTAAGATCACTTGACAAACAAGGAAAAAACAACTATGACCAAGAAAAGTAATAATGAATATACTGCATGTAATTATCTTTAACAAAACAAAAGCAATCTAATTCACTAAACTAAATGACTGTAGGCTATACTTTTTTGAGAGGAGCGCCATCTTATGGTGATACCCTGGAATCGAATGAATGGGTGTGTTTAGAATTAAAATAGTAGAGGGAGGGGATATGAGCCCTGGCTGGCAGCTGCTGGCTTTTAGCTGGAAACTGCAAGGAAGTCACAGCAGTCACCCGGCATGCCGCTGGAATAGGAAAAATTCACTGGCACTGCTGTACAGATGGAGTCTCATTATTTATTGACGAGTTATTGAGAAGGTGTCAGAGTTAAGGCTTTTGGAAATCACAATAGATGGAAATTTGACATGTAAATCAAATGTATTAAATGTTAAGTTTAAGTATGTTTTAGATTACAAAACAACGAGAATGTTATACTGTTCACTTATACTACATTGTTTGAGTTATTGTGCAGAAGTGTGGATTAATACATACACTATATTGCCAAAAGTATTCGGTCACCCATCCAAATAATCAGAATCAGGTGTTCCAATCACTTTCATGGCCACAGGTGTATAAAATCAAGCACCTAGGCATGCAGACTGCTTTTACAAACATTTGCGAAAGAATGGGTCGCTCTCAGGAGCTCAGTGAATTCCAGCGTGGAACTGTGATAGGATGCCACCTGTGCAACAAATCTAGTCGTGAAATTTCCTCACTCCTAAATATTCCACAGTCAACTATCAGCTGTATTATAAGAACGTGGAAGTGTTTGGGAACGACAGCAACTCAGCCATGAAGTGATAGACCACGTAAACTGACAGAGCGGGGTCAGTGGATGCTGAGGAGCATAGTGTGAAGAGGTCACCAACTTTCTGCAGAGTCAATCACTACAGACCTCTAAACTTCATGTGACCTTCAGATTAGCTCAAGAACAGTGCACAGAGAGCTTCATGGAATGGGTTTCCATGGCCGAGCAGCTGCATCCAAACCATACATCACCAAGTGCAATGCAAAGCATCGGATGAAGTGGTGTATAGCACGCCACCACTGGACTCTAGAGCAGTGGAGACACGTTCTCTGGAGTGACGAATCACGCTTCTCCATCTGGTAATCTGATGGACGAGTCTGGGTTTGGCGGTTGCCAGGAGAACGATACTTGTCGGACTGCATTGTGCCATGTGTAAAGTTTGGTGATGGGGGGATTATGGTGTGGGGTTGTTTTTCAGGAGCTGGGCTTGGCCCCTTAGTTCCAGTGAAAGGAACTCTGAATGCTTCAGCATACCAAGACATTTTGGACAATGCCATGCTCCCAACTTTGTGGGAACAGTTTGGAGCTGGCCCCTTCCTCTTCCAACATGACTGTGCACCAGTGCACAAAGCAAGGTCCATAAAAACATGGATGACAGAGTCTGGTGTGGATGAACTTGACTGGCCTGCACAGACTCCTGACCTCAACCCGATAGAACACCTTTGGGATGAATTAGAGCAGAGACTGAGAGCCAGGCCTTCTCGTCCAACATCAGTGTGTGACCTCACAAATACACTTCTGGAAGAATGGTCAAAAATTCCCATAAACACTCTCCTAAACCTTGTGGACAGCCTTCCCAGAAGAGTTGAAGCTGTTATAGCTGTAAAGGGTGGACCAACGTCATATTGAACCCTATGGATTAGGAATGGGATGTCACTTAAGTTCATATGTGAGTCAAGGCAGGTGAGTGAATACTTTTGGCTATATAGTGTATATATAGCTATACACAGACCTGCCTTTTTGTTAGTACACCTACCTACATGCTCTGATTACATGGTTCATCTGTGTTGTTTAATTTCAATTTAATTGGTCAAGTTGTGTTCTGTGGTTTTCTATCATACAGGTTTTTGGTGTCATTTCAACAGTTGAGAGTGAGAAGCTTTCAAATAGAGAAGATTTAATAATGTAAAACACAGTAGTACAAACATTAAAGTTAAGAAAAGGAAACTTCAGTTACAGCTCAAGTGGGAGTGGTTACACACACTGTAGTCTATAAACTCCAAGCCTCTCCCCCTGACAGTCTGCTCTGTGCTTCTTCCCGCAGCACTTCTCTGGCTCCCTCTCTCCCTGGTGCTGAGGAAGGGGGGGGGGGCAGTGACCCCACAGACAGAGAATGCTGCCCTGCCGTGAGGATGGCCTCCTCAGGCTCAGCGCCTCACGCCATGAAGAGACAGCCCTCCAGAGATTCCAACATGCTCCAAATACGACCATATCCTGCATCCAGAACGTCTCTCTCATCATAAAATGTGAGTAAGATCCTCTGCCCGACACAGGCTGTAGAAATGACTCCAGGCTCCATGAAGAACCTTTAAGAGAAGAAAAGACTGTCTATAGCAGACATGAACCGGTGTGATGCTGGCAGACCCTCTGGCTACAAAAATTAATTAATGTTTTAAAATTAACTAAAAGAGGTCACTGGAGAGCCACTGGCCACAACAACATGCAGGGAACGAGTGGAGAATGGCAATTGTCCTTTTTATTTAACACGCTAAAATATTATAAACAAAACTATTATTAAAAGAAAAAACTCAGCCCATGAGAGAATCCACTGTGGTGGTTGGTGAGCTGGAGGTCGAGGAGCAGACCCCACAGTTCAACGTCCTGGTGCATTATCCAGACACTCGATCACCTCCAAATTATACAGAGAATGCTGTCAATACTCAGTTTTATGTGTGGCGAAACCCCGTAGGCGATAAATAACAATCACTACATGCATGTAACAAATGCGAACAGATAAAACACAAAAGAAACTAGAAAAGCACTCAGAGAGCGCAGACTTCCACCAAGGCGGAGAGAGACCAAGGAGAGAGCATATACTCCTGCAAGTCCACAACGCCTAAGAGAGAATGTGGTGATTCTGAGAAAATTTCTGAGCCGTGATTTTGTCCTCTATGCACAGTTTTTCGAGATTATCGCGGAAAATATCAATATTTGACAATAAGAATGTCTAAGATTATAAATTGAGAATTCTTTTCCGTATATTTTAGCTAGACCAGTTGCATTGGTCTAGCTCCTTCCAACATGAAGTTAAAAACGCATATTTGACCTTGGTGACCTTGACCTTTTACTGATCTTGACCAAACTGAATCGTGACTTCTGGATTCCTATATTAGTTTATATACCAAATTAGGTGATGATTGGCTGAAAATTGTACACTTGGAGCGTTCAGAAATATGCAAAAGTTTGGCCACTTCTGACCAATCCTGAAAATTTTGTCAAAATCCACCCATAACTTTTTGAGTTATTTTGTAAACCAACAAACAAATAAATAAATCAACGAAACCTGGTGAACACAAAACCTTCTTGGCGGAGGTAATCAAAACCATGCAGCATGCAATTAGAGTTCAATTAAAAACTTCCTTCAGCTATTCAGCAGACAGTTGAGGGGAGTGGGATAAAAGAGGTACTTAGCTCGGAGGAGAGGTGCAGCTCACTCCTACCCCTCCACATTTCCCACGATGCGTCTCCCCTTTGTCTGCAGTCGACAGCTCTGCTTGCTCTCTCTCCACCAGAGACAATTCAATTGATTAGTTTGTTCAGTGGTTTTTCTAACATATCATGTGTTTGATGTCAACAGACTTAATAAAATAAAACACAGTAGTACCAACATTAAATAAGTTAAAAAGAATATCATCTCAGTTAATTTGTTGGATGGGGAGTGACCAGTGGTTATACACTAAAGACCATGTGCACCAAAAATATTTATCCTATGTTTACATTAACATACTTTACTAACCTTTTTGCGGGACAATTGAGGCAGCCATCCACCTATCACGGTGCAAACAGGAAGTAAACAGCTCTGGTCATGTGACAATTTCTTCAATGTGACACTGCATACATTTCTTCCCAGTACTGTAATCTGTCAGTATTTACTGAAAATAAGTAAATGATTGCTTTCGATCGGTGGGTTGAAATGGTTTCGGAGAAAATGGCGTGAGATGAAAATACTTCAGTGGCATTAGAGCAAATATGAGAAATAGTTATATTTGATAAAGTACTGACTAGTTTTAATAGTTCTCCTACTAATGAAGTCACATTCAAAAAAGCTTCAAATCTTTGAGTTAAAGTACACATTAATATATAAATATATAATAATGTATTTTAATGGGGATTAGGTTAATTGGCTCCTGTAAATTGCCTGTAGGTGTGAATGTGAGTGTGAGTGGTTCTCTGCCTCCATAGCCCCTTTCACACTGTTCGTGCAGTGTGAAAGGGGTCGACACGGCATTTTGACACAGATCAACGACTCGGGAATCGACCTGGGAGTTTATCGGCTCAGATCGGATTGGCTACAGTGTGAAAGTCGAGCCGTGTCGACCCGCGTTGACTCGCTATTCACCCGATGGTGAGACCAAATGCTGATCCGAACAGTGACGACGCGGGTTAGAAAATCCCGCATTGACAGGCTAATTTCAGTGTGAAAGCTGTATATGTGTCCTGTGATGAACTGGAGGCTGGGTACACTCTGGAGTGCCTTCCACCCTTAAGCTTGGTTTATGCTTCTGTTTTGCGGCAACGGCGTAGCTACGGCGTAGACCCGACGCCATCGTTGATCATTCGAAGCTCTGCGTCGAGGGAACACGTTGCTCTGCAATTCACCGCCAAGTCGCTAGGGGGGTGTGGCTGTGTCTTTGTGTGGTTTCAGGGGGCTCGTATCGGATTCCTTGGTTTTCTTCCTGTCAGACAGTAAACAATGGCAACTGAGATGGAGCAGGTGACAATTTTAGCCTCGGGTGGAACCCAGCAAGCTGTGGCGAATAGCTACAAACTGGCACCGAGCACTGTGTCCAGCATTTTGTCCGAGGACTGCAAAGCATTGTGGACAGCCCTGCAGCCAGAGTTTTTGCCATGTCCTTCAACCAGCCAGTGGGAAGCCATGGCAGCAGATTAATGGCGGCTGTGGAACTTCCCAAACTGCGTTGGAAGCCTCAATGGTAAACACGTCACCATAGAAGCACTGCCACATGCAGGAAGCAACTACTACAACTACAAAGAGACCCACTCGATTGTGCTGATGGCAACGTGATGCCAGGTAATCCCACAAGTTAATTAATTTAAAACCTGCTTGTTTGAGCAAATCACTGTACAAATCCATAAGTAACCACACTATCATCGTGCATTGAATGTGCTTTACGGATACCATTTCACAATGGTGGATGTGGGAGGATATTTAAGAGAGAGCGATGGTGACATTTTCAAAGAGGGTCAATGCTGCTCGACCATAAACTCAATCTGCTCCCACCAGCTAAACTTCCAGGGACCACAGTCCAGATCCCTCATGTCATTGTTGCTGATGCTGCCTTTCCCCTGCACTGCAACATGATGCATCCCTTTCCAGGTATGTAGCAGTATTACACGTAACATATTTTCCTTTTTTTTTTTTTTTTGGTTTTCAATGATTGGGAATAGTTATGAATTAGTTAATATTGTGCTTTCTACCGCCACTCCAGGGCCAGGCGGGTAATTGAAAACTGGAATCATGGCTATGCAGTGGAGGATTCTTGGGAGACCAATAGATATCCAGCCTGAAAAAGCTGTGGCTGTTGTCAAAGCCTGCATGGTCCTACACAACTACCTCACCTACACAGATGAAGTGAACACCTCAGACAGCAGATACATCCCACCGAACATTGTGGATAGTGACAGTTCTGAACTGGAGCAGCTTGGTGAGTGGAGAAAAGTGGTGGCCAATGACTCAAACCTCACCAAACCTGGCGATCCAGGGCCCGTTCCAACAGAGCTGCCTTGGCTGTTCGGACTGACCTGATGGCTTTCTTTCAGTCATCTTAAGGCAAAATGGCAAAAAGATGCTGTGTCGAGACACACTCAATCAGTGATGTACAGTGTGTTTTCTGAATGATTCATGGTGTGTAGGGTTAGGGGTTAGGGTTGTTTATGTTGTTGAAAATAAACATCAAAACAACTCTTTGAAAACAAACCTGTATTTTATTCTTTAATATACATACATTATATGTCATAAGTAATAATAAAAAGTAAAAATATAAATATTATATAAAAAGTCACAGCAAAGTGCACTCAAACCACACAAAACAAAACTATTTACAAGAAAAAGTCCAAAGCTTTGATTTCAACTACTGTCTACTCATGAATCAAGCTGCACACGTTAAACATAATGTCTGGTCTCCGGTCCTCTGGCACTCTGCGCAGCAGGTCAGCCACCATCTGCCTGAACCTGGAGCACTAATCAGTCACCTGCAGAATCTTCTGTTGTAGCTCCATCCTGCGTTCCTCCAGGTTTGCCATCTGCTTCATAAACCGGTCATCCTGCTGATCCCTCTTCCTTTTGGGCCGAGACACAGGGGCCTCGACTGGGGCAGAAGCCGGTGAATGGATAGGAGATGCAAGAGGATCAGGAGATGCAGGGGGAGCAAGCAGTTCTGTGATAGAATACCGGGGGGACAGTGGTGCAGACGAGGAGGTCGTGTCGCTCTCTGATGAACTGGGCGCCGTCTGTTTTTAATGCAAGACTGGATGCTTGATTAAATATGTGTTTGATTACAACCACTAGTCAATATTATATTGTTATATATGTTGTTTGCACACAAGCACGCATACCTTTGCCTCGTAATTTGTCTCTGTTTGGCGGTGCTTCACATGCGGTGCCAGCTATGATAAAACGTGATAAAAAGCAGGCACTTTTTGTCCACCTGGGTCACCGCTTTTTGTGGCCAGTTTCCTCCGTAGCCGAACATACTTGTCGCAGAGGTTCTTCCACCTCTTCATACATTCGGCGACCTCCAGCCCCGTATTTTGGGATATTTCCCGCCAAGAATTAGATGCCATTTGGCAGTCCTTGTAGTGTTTTGAAGAGGAATTGTACAGATGATTGTATTTTCTGACCTCCTCGATTAGTCCCCTATCATTCAATAATCAATCAATGATGGAGCATGTCATTGTTCAGCTGAAGTGAAACAGTGATCAAGGTGAACAATATCACCTCACCACATCACTCTACTATGTGGAATACATGTGCAATAACTATTCAGTATGAACTCATGTATTGCAAGCTGTGCAATAACAGTGAACAACAACAACCCTTAAATCAATTAACATGCAATAAATGAACTGCATTAAGTGGAATATCAGTGTACAATAACTATGGATGTGCTTTACAGAAAAATACCGAAATATTACTTTTATATTTTCTACCAGGTTTTTTTTTTGATTGTTTGAAAAATAATATAATGACAATAAAGGCATTTGATTTGATTGATTTTTATTTGAGAAGAGAAAGGAGGAAGACAAGTAAACAAAGTCAACAGGACACACAGAAGACTTGGATTAATGAAAAGTGAGTTTATCCCAATGGGGAATGAATAAAAACTATTATGTTCTATTCTAGATGATGTGAGGCGATGCGACAGCCGGCTGTTGTCACTGCCAGTTCTCTGACGTTGGTCTGTTTGTGAAGAATTTTCAAACTTTAGCGTACGCTTGAACAGAAATTTACTTTTTTAGGTGAGCCTTCCTTCAGATGGCCATGTTTTCTGCCCACAGCAATGTATTGCTTTGTTCTAATTGTCGGTTCCTTGTTTCATTCTCTCAGCTGGGGGCAAGCTGACCACCATCTACTGTACCTTTCACTGCAAAACAACAAAATTATTCCTTAAAAATTACACCTAATATGGAGAAAATACTAGGAAAGTGGACTCACTCCTATTGGGTGTTGAAACTTGATTGAATGAATGACTTTTTTCTCACTTTCTATCACTGAACTGAGCAGCACTCTTAAACCACACCTCCTCCACCTTCTCCTTTCCGAGCTCCCAGAGTTGACTGAGAGCCTGAACGTCGCCCTTCCTGATCAGATATTCTACATTTTCCGGATGGAAGATCAAACAGTGACGAGTTAAAAGCGCAAACTGGCAGAGACGGGATAGCACCAGCACATACAAGCAACTTTTCTCTGTCTCATTGAGGGGAAGGACACTCTCCCAGCCTGCAAGGATGGGTCCAGCCACCTCGATGGGTTCAGGGTGCCCCAACATCATGTACATGATAGTAGTAGCTAACTCATGGATGTAGTAGCCACTGATCATGTCCCCAAAGTCAAGGATACCAGAAATCCTGTGACCGCCACTCTCATCCGGTTGTACAAGCACATTGAGGTCACTGATGTCAGCATGGTTGATGCCTTAGAAAAGGAATAATTCAAACATTGTTTAGAGGAACCATAACACATTATCACAAGTAGATTATAGGAGTGTTTACTGAGCAGTTCTCCACTCCAAATATTTAACAGTAAATACTCACACTTGCGGAAATTTGGGCATTGAGGAACTATGTAGGTCTTATACTGATGAATTACAGACTTCACAGTTTCCTGAATAGGATCTCCATCTAATACATCGATGAATGCTTCTAAGCCGGGAACATTTGAAAAACTCCAATTGTAGTTCTCTCTCTGCAGCACACCAAGATGAGGGTGCTCCATCTGAAATAAAAAAAACTCCACTTCAAAACAGCACCAGTAGTGGCTGTACAATCACGTCATCAAACAATCTCAAAGCTTTGTCTCAAGACAATAAACCTTCACATATTACAGCACGTTGGTGGGACAGCAATTCAAGAATTCAGATTTTATGATACTGAAATAAAGTAAATGATTATACTTCTTGAAGGGTTTTGTCCATTGTGGCAGCCATCTTGCCAGTTTCATACAGTATCTGTGGTGTTGAAGAAACCTTGGAAATTGTGGTTCCAGGCAAATAAGTGAACAGCCTCACTAGGTACTCCTGACAGCCCTGGCCGCAATCTGCCAAAGGTAAAGATGGGATTAGTGTCGCTCTTAGCCCTCATGAAGCATGATTTGTATGCCATGCCTTGCTCAGGGGCATTCATGTGGAAGTATTGTAGTGTTTTAGCCCAACAGCGCACAAGCCTGATTTCTATACTTCCTTTACCAAAAAATGCAGCACCGATGCACAGGTCTTTTATAGTATGAATTATCTGCACAAATATTTATTGGTTCAATCTAGACAAAGACAAAAGCAAATAAAACCTACTTATTGGTGGTGGTGGCCAACTGAAGCTTCAAGAAGCATTTATGATTTTTGTACTCCTCTAGATGGTGCTCTTGGTTAAAAATTAAGGTTAGTGTCATGGAATTCCCATTAAACTAGCCTTTTTATTTAAACCAAGAGCGCCATCTGGAGGAGTCAAAAATATCACAAGTGCTTCATGAAGCTTCAGTTGGTCATCCCTACTTATTGGCATGAAAACGGAGTGATTCTGATGCAATTATTATTTTTGGTTTAATTCAAATCAGTGCAACTTTGTGAAAATCAGGGTTCATTTTTGATTTTTGAAGTCTTCTTGAAAATGTGCAGATTTCAGAGTTAGACAATGCAACTCTCAGATCTGTCTGAACAATTAAAGGCTACATCCAGCATGGGGTAAAATTATATGTAATGTTGTGGCATTGGCTGCTTTGTCAGCATTCAACTTGTTTTTGTATTGGGCATGTTTTACCTTTTAAAGGTACTAGCATAGAACATAATAACCATGTGATTCATTTCATTAAAAGTAAACAGAATCTCAATCTAAGCTTTTGATACAATTTTGCCTTACATGTACACCTTAACTCTTTGAGAGCCATAGATGTAGCTATATCTAGTGATGGACAAATGAAGCACTGACACTCGGAGGCTTTAGCAGGAATGCATTAGCATCTGTACATCTGTACATCTGAAGCAAAAGGCCTTACATTATGTCAGAATGGGTGTGTTGCACCCCGCCACACCAATGTCATGACCACAGAGATATTGTGCTGTTACCTATTGCCTCCATACTCATGACTTGCCCCGTGGTTGTCGGTACTGCTGTCTGAACAGGAAATCCATGCTGCTGTAGAAAGGACATGGCAAAGGTCTGCACCTCGAACAGGGTGACTTCCTTACTCTCTTTTGAGTTAATGATCTTCAGGATGTACTTGGTACCCTCCTTGTCCACCACAAGGAGGTTCTGGTCAATATAGCTAGGCAGTGTGGAGATCTCAGTTATGGTCACTCCATAAAGTTGCATTAACAGCTCGGTTGCTTGCTGCAGGGTGAGCCTGGGCTTTGGATCAACAGCTGCGGTATTTTCTGAAAGTATAGTGAAAACAAAACTCACATCACTGCTCTGCACAAAACATTTTTTTTAATTGTTCAATTAAAATTAATAAAGACGTCATGGGAAAGTCCTGTGGAGGAAATGCATGAACTATTATTTATGACAGTTTGACATCTGATGCTTTTTTTCAGGACACATGTAACATTTTCCTAAGGGGCTCTGGTGCTCAGATACACTACCGCCACAGAGACCAAAGTTTACACAAAATTAAAGTTGTCATGTTATCTTTAAATAAAAGTATGCATACTGCGACGAACTGGAGACTTGTCCAGGGTGTAACCTGTCTTTCACCCTAAGACAGCTGAGATAGACTCCAGCTCCCCTGACCCTGTGTGAGGATAAGCGGTAGAAAATGGATGGATGGCAAAGTATGCATAATCAGAAAATGTACTTGACATATTAAAATAAAAAGTACTCAAAGCAGAAAAAGGTCACTGTGAATGTCATTCTTGTACAGCGTCAAAGTGTGAGGTACGCCATGAGAATAAATAAACCTCAATAAAGTGTAAACATCTGGTTAGCTAACTGCAGTACATGAGAGGGACTCAATGGATCGATTTTTAGTACCTCTAGTGAAAGTTAGAGAGGACACAGTGTCTGGGGAGAATAGAAGACGGACTAAGTATGACCCTGATTATTTCAAGTTTGTATTTTAATCAGGGCCATTTCAAGGTATTTGGGGGCCCAAACCTTTTAAGGCATCCTGCCGTCTCCTCCTCCACTAACTCAACAGTCGTTGTCTGTTGTGCTGTGCAGGCTGTCTGATGGAGCAGCTGGACTGAACCATTTTGCGTAAATAGAGAGGGGGAAGTTGAGAAATCTTTCCACAATAATGAAGTTGGTCTAGAGACCCCCACAGATGGAGGATTTTAGTGCCTTGATGGGAGCTCATCCCCCTCCTTGTGGGAGCTCAGCTTCCACTGGCTCCCACGTAATTCAAATGGTGTGTATGAGACATGCGCACACAGTCTTTCTATCTTCTCTCCCATTTAAAAAAAAAAACAAAGGCCTATAAATAATATCATAAAATACATTAAAATTGTAATCCTGTGAAGTAATCTCTATTTTTCCTAAATGTACCTGTCATCTGAATACGTCCTTTTTTTTGGATCCTAATTACGTAACGCCGTTACATGTATTCTTTACTCCCCAAGCCTAATTATTGGTCAAAAAAAGTCATCAGCAAGACTAATTATAATGTGTTGAATGATTTCATAGCACAACAAGTTGAAAAAAGTTGTAAAAAAAAAAGAAAGCAATTTTATAACATATTGAAATTTGTCAAAAAAAATGTCATACCATAGCATGTCAAAATATTCAAAAAACATTTTTAAAAGGTCAAAAATACAGTCGTCAGAAAGCCTTATTACAGTGTGTGGAATGATTTCAATCAATAGTCTAAAATTCAAAATGAATTAAACCAATGAAAAGCCATGAAATGGAATGGTTAAACATGGTAAAAAAAAAAAAATCTGAATACGTTCAATGTTCCGTCAGTCAACTAATACAATTACAGCTATTAGATTATTGCTGTTTTTTTTGTTGTAAAAACCTTCATTTATAAAGAAGTGGTGGAGTATTAGAAGAAAGTGGCATGAGATGAAAATACTCAGGGAAAGTACTTAGTTACATTTGAGCAGATATGACAAAAAGATCAACGCACTGAACAGCTATAATTATTCTCCTACTAATGAAGCCACATTCAAAAAAAGCTTCAAATCTTTGAGTTTAAGTATACATTAAGGCCTACTCCTGGCCTAATTTAAGCCGACTGTAATACCAGCCCAACTAATGGCTATAATAAAACTTTTAATTGACACTAATTTCCGTCACAACCAATATGTGCACTTACCCATTGTCTTTCAGCAGATAACAGAGAGGAGGTGAGGAACAGTAGAGGATGTGAATGTGCTAAACCAGCTTATCTGCATTTATGTCCTTGTTTGAGGAGGAGCTTAAAGGATAATCAAATACATCAGCCTCCTCTGTCAGCTGTTTTGTTAAGGAACACTCTCTCAGACAATGACAAGACCATTATCTGCAGACTTGAAACAGGTTTAACTTGCACAGGCTGGACAGATAAGCTTCAGTTAAAATATGTAACTTAGCTCGACAAATCCCTCAGGGTGGAAGCAATTAGTTAAATGACATGAGCTCACTACTTTCAGAGTCTAACTGCACTGGCAAACAAAATGTAATGTGTAATGAGTGTAATGAGATCCTGGACTAACATTTACTGCTAATGTGGTGAAGTTACCAGACATCACAGACATGCTTAACAGCATTTTCCAATGGATAGTCAGTCACACATTCAGCACTAAGTGGCTCCAATATTACCAATATTTGTGAACAGCTGAATGCTTTTCAGGATGTTTATTGAGCCTTAAAAGCATTAAAAGTTTAAAAGAGACATATTATTCTCATTTTCAAAATCATATGTATTTTGGATTTCTACTGGAACATGTTTGCATGCTTTAATTTTCAAAACACACTGGACGCCCAGTTAAGATTACTCTTAAGAGATAAGAGTGAGTGAAGTTCTGGGTTTTTTTTTGTTTTTTTTTTGTACAAATTGGACCTTATTTCTGGGATAAAATACTGTCATTCACTCACCTAAATCACTTTGGAGTCATTTGGAGTATTTCTGACGATATTTGGATTTGATGATATCCATTTAACAGGAGTGAATGGGGCACTGAAATGCAGCAGGTAAATAACACAAACTTGACCATTTCTCAAATAACAGATGTTTAATATTAATTAATTCACTTATTCACTCGAGACACTATCACTATTCTTAGTTGTCCGTAACTTCCAATCCAATCCAAAACTTAAAATCCAATTGGTAACCAGACTCTACTTCCTGTGTGCTACAGATTATTAAGGGCACTGTGAAGGCCACATAGGTGGACACTAAGGGTCCTTAGTAAACTAGGATACACAGGAAGTAGTCTCTTTACTGATTGAATTTTCTCAAGTTACGGACAACTCAGGACTCAAATGAGAAATAGTAAGTCCAGTGGCCCATCTTATTACACATCTGTTACTTGAGAAATGGTCAAGTTTGTGTCGTTTACTGGCTGCATTTCAGTGCTCCATTCACTCCTGTTAAATGGATATCATCAAATCATCAGAAATACTCTAAATGACTCCAAAGTGATATGGGTGAGTAAATGGCAGTATTTTATCCCAGAAATAAGGTCCAATTCATACAAAAATAAGAAAATAAGAAAAATAAGAAAAAATTGCAAAGATAAGTGTGTGTTTCCCTGATGAGTTCTTAATGCCCTTCTTAGGATCACTCTTAAGAGCGTTCTTTAATGCCTTGTTCACACTATGCGATTTTAGGCTAATCGGCATGTCAGCAACTTTTTTTGACACCCCTATCCCAGATGAGGTGAGGCAGTCGTCAGTTCAGCGAGCTTGGGTCGTTAAGTGTGAACACCAGTCAGAAGCTCGCTGATGTCTTGATTGTTTGTCGCCGATGAAAACTGAACATTAGCCTGCTAAATGTCCAGTCGCACTGACGTAAAAAGAGCTGCAGCCAGTGAGAGCAGACATGGTTGAAAGGAGCAGTGGCTGCAGCAGAGCAGCAACATCAACGACAGCAAGACCTTTTCTCTTTTTTTTCTTTCACTACATGGTAAAAGACAAACACCCTGGAGGGCTGTGTTCTGCTCCGTGTCCATGTTTACATTGAAAAGCTCTCTGTTAACTATGATCCAGTCAGCCTCCTCTCACTAATCCCTGGTTAATAAATGAGCCGCTCGTTGTTTTCTAGTGTTAACAGTGATCACTGAAACAGCTGAAATCCATCTTCAAAGATAGCAGAAGAGGCTTCGTTCTAGTGTTTGGAAGGCAATATGTCCATATATTCATTAATACCGTCACTCATATATTTACAGTAAAATGCCACAGACTTTTTCTTTATCCCACAAGTTTAATAAATGATGTTCTTCGATAAACTTTGTGGAAAAAGAAAAGCTCCTGTCAGCCTCAGAGTCGTTTCAGTGATCACTGTAAACATGCAATCATTTGTGCACTAGAAAAAGAGGAGCAGCTCAAGCACCAAGTTCCTTTTGGTGGAAAAGGGGTATTAGGGTGAAAGGCAGCACCCTGACAAGTCTCCAGTTCATCACAGGACACATAGAGACAGACAACCACTCACACTCACATTCACACCTATAGTCAATTTAAATTAGCCAATTAACCTAATCCCCATGCATGATTTTGGATGGTGGGAGCAAGCCAGAGTACCTTTCACCTAGGGCCCCACCTTGAAAAGGCCTTGGTGAACACTCCCGTCACCGACCCGTCATGTAGTGTGAACACCCCAAAACTCTGACCAGGGAGGAGAGCGTCATGTAGTGTGAACAGCAGGAGAGACTCTGACATTTGTGTAGTGTGAACAAGGCAGAAGATGCTTTCAACAGGAGCTGCCCACTAACACAGTGCTGAAACTAAATCAACCAATGTCAGGCAAGTCTATCAGCCACCTACTAAGAAGACAAATATTTGTTAATGACCTATTTTCAGGATGAAAACAAGACTATAACTAAGTAAGAAGTAGTCTTAGTAAGAGAATCATGAGTAAATGTATTATGTTCAAACAAAAATATGAAAGAAAGATAAAGCACAAACAAACAAATGGACTTAATGAGCTTTACTGCATTGTATCCTGACCACTTTGTATTGTGTGGTGCAGGAAGAGGGTGGGAGATGGCACCAGCCATGGCAGGGTATCTGTGGTGTGTGAGGGAAGGAGGACCCAGGAGCGGAAGCGGTACAGGTGAGTACAAAGGTTTATTTTCACAAAAAGCAGGTGATAGTTTCAAAAACAGGTCCACAAGTGAGGGGAAGACACAAGGGTGAGTGCTGGGCTGTGAGGGCAACGGGAGGCACTGGAAAAGAAAAGAGACACGGGTGAGTAAAAATGTTCACAGGAAATCACTAGGTAAAATCTTGCAGTACACAGAAAAAGGCCAAGCTGCTACCACAGAGGATAACTGGATACTCTGGCGCTGAGGAGTGTCACTGCAGGTCTTAAGTAGACGGTCTGATGATCCAATCTGATGCAGGTTTGTACAATTACTCCTCAGCGCCGTGGGGGAAGGGAGCCACCGGGAACAAAACCATACAAGAGAAAACAGGACAGCACAACTCCAAGAAATAAACCACCAAAATAAAGGCACAAAAAACACAAACCACCACAGCATCATTGTCACGGAGTGTGGCAGCCATGACACTGATGCTCTGCTGTGGCACGAACCTTCTCCCACTACCTTCAGGAAGCACCCTACTGCCAGGCTGGGTTGCCCTCTGGATGTGTGGAGTCACCATGGTGAAAAGGCACTGGATCTGCTCACGGGGCAGTCAGTCCCTCATTTGGATAGGCGGGTCTGACACCACATCTAGTGGGCGAAAGTGCTGACTCACAAATGCAGTAATGGAAACCTTCTGGCTTTGGTTGATTTGTAGCAAAAATATGCTGTAAAGCAGCCATTGTATCTCACAAGTGTATGATACTAGGGTGACACTCCCCAACCCTGGACTGAACCATTTTACGTAAATAGAGGGGGGGAGGACGTTGAGAAATGTTTCCACAACAGTCAAACACTGACAACCGGGAGAGGGGGGGCACAAACAGAAGGAAAACCAGACATTATCATTAGTTTATAAAACCCCCCGGATGGGACTTAAAAAGTAGACATGTCCGGGGAAAAGAGGACGTTTGGTCAGCCTACTTTATATAGAGTAGGGCTCAAGTTTGGTGAAGTTCTGCATGGGTCCAAAAACATGCATGGGGGTTAGGTTAATTGGCTGATTTAAATTGCGCAGAGGTGTGAATGTGAGTGTGAGTGGTTGTCTGTCTCTATGTGTCCTGTGATGAACTGGAGACTTGTCCGGGGTGTACCCTGCATTTCACCCTAAAGCCTGGTTTATGCTTCTGCGTAGCCTGATGCGCACCTCCAAAAAATCCTGACTACGCGTCGCGTCAACGCGTTGAGACGCAAACAGCAAGGACTGTGATTGGTCCGCTCAGAACGTAATTTCCGGTGGTTGCTTTTCCGGTCAACAGCTCAACAACACTGCTATTTGTGGAGCGGCACGAGCGGTAAGGAATGGTCGGACAGACCACCTCCGCAAACGTCTTCTGTGCTTCAACATTTGTAGTTACAGCATTTCTTTTTCAATTTTATGAGCTCCATCTCCAGAAACACCCGCTCCATCTCAGTTGTCACTGTTTACTGTCGGAAGAAAACCAAGGAGTCCGATATGAGCCCCCAGAAGCCACACAAAGACACAGACACACCCCCCCTAGCAGCTTGGCGGTGAATTGCAGAGCAACACGTACCCTCAACGCAGAGCTTCGAATGCTCAACGACGGCGTCGGGTCTATGCTGTAGCTCTGCCGTTGCTGCGACGCACAACCATAAACCAGGCTTAAAACAGCAGGGATAGGCCCCAGTCCCCTATCAATCAATAACCAATCAATGATGGAGCATGTCAGTGTTCAGCTGAAGTGAAACAGTGATCAAGGTGAACAATATCACCTCACCACATCACTCTATTATGTGGAATACATGTGCAATAACTATTCAGTATGAACTCATGTATTGCAAGCTGTGCAATAACTGCATATATATAAACAACTGTGCAATAACAGTGAACAACAACAACCCTTAAATCAATTAACATGTAATAAATGAACTGCATTAAGTGGAATATCAATGTACAGTAACTATGGATGTGCTTTACAGAAAAATACTGAAATATTACTTTTATATTTTCTACCAGTTTTTTTTAGTCTTGATTGTTTGAAAAATAATATAATGACAATAAAGGCATTTGATTTGATTGATTTTTATTTGAGAAGAGAAAGGAGGAAGGCAAGTAAACAAAGTCAACAGGACACAGAATACTTGGATTAATGAAAAGTGAGTTTATCCCAATGGGGAATGAATAAAAACTATTCTGTTCTATTCTAGATGATGTGAGGCGATGCAACAGCCGGCCGTTGTCACTGCCAGTTCTCTGACGTTGGTTTGGTCTGTTTGTGAAGAATTTTCAAACTTTAGCGTACGCTTGAACAGAAATTTACTTTTTGAGGTGAGCCTTTCCTTCAGATGGCCATGTTTTCTGCCCACAGCAATGTATTGGTTTGTTCTAATTGTCGGTCCCTTGTTTCATTCTCTCAGCTGGGGGCAAGCTGACCACCATCTACTGTACCCTTCACTGCAAAACAACAAAATTATTCCTTAAAAATTACACCTAATATGGAGAAAATACTAGGAAAGTGGACTCACTCCTATTGGGTGTTGAAACTTGATTGAATTAATGACTTTTTTCTCACTTTCTATCACTGAACTGAGCAGCACTCTTAAACCACACCTCCTCCACCTTCTCCTTTCCGAGCTCCCAGAGTTGACTGAGAGCCTGAACGTCGCCCTTCCTGATCAGATATTCTACATTTTCCGGATGGAAGATCAAACAGTGACGAGTTAAAAGCGCAAACTGGCAGAGACGGGATAGCACCAGCACATACAAGCAACTTTTCTCTGTCTCATTGAGGGGAAGGACACTCTCCCAGCCTGCAAGGATGGGTCCAGCCACCTCGATGGGTTCAGGGTGCCCCAACATCATGTACATGATAGTAGTAGCTAACTCATGGATGTAGTAGCCACTGATCATGTCCCCAAAGTCAAGGATACCAGAAATCCTGTGGCCGCCAATCTCATCCGGTTGTACAAGCACATTGAGGTCACTGATGTCAGCATGGTTGATGCCTTAGAAAAGGAATAATTCAAACATTGTTTAGAGGAACCATAACACATTATTACAAGTAGATTATAGGAGTGTTTACTGAGCAGTTCTCCACTCCAAATATTTAACAGTAAATACTCACACTTGCGGAAATTTGGGCATTGAGGAACTATGTAGGTCTTATACTGATGAATTACAGACTTCACAGTTTCCTGAATAGGATCTCCATCTAATACATCGAAGAATGCTTCTAAGCCGGGAACATTTGAAAAACTCCAATTGTAGTTCTCTCTCTGCAGCACACCAAGATGAGGGTGCTCCATCTGAAATAAAAAAACTCCACTTCAAAACAGCACCAGTAGTGGCTGTACAATCACAATGTCATCAAACAATCTCAAAGCTTTGTCTCAAGACAATAAACCTTCACATATTACAGCACGTTGGTAGGACAGCAATTCAAGAATTCAGATTTTATGATACTGAAATAAAGTAAATGATTATACTTCTTGAAGGATTTTGTCCATTGTGGCAGCCATCTTGCCAGTTTCATACAGTATCTGTGGTGTTGAAGAAACCTTGGAAATTGTGGTTCCAGGCAAATAAGTGAACAGCCTCACTAGGTACTCCTGACAGCCCTGGCCGCAATCTGCCAAAGGTAAAGATGGGTTTAGTGTTGCTCTTAGCCCTCATGAAGCATGACTTGTATGCCATGCCTTGCTCAGGGGCATTCATGTGGAAGTATTGTAGTGTTTTAGCCCAACAGCGCACAAGCCTGATTTCTATTCTTCCTTTACCAAAAAATGCAGCACCGATGCACAGGCCTTTTATAGTATGAATTATCTGCACAAATATTTATTGGTTCAATCTAGACAAAGACAAAAGCAAATAAAACCTACTTATTGGTGGTGGTGGCCAACTGAAGCTTCAAGAAGCATTTATGATTTTTGTACTCCTCTAGATGGTGCTCTTGGTTCAAATCAGTACAACTTTGTGAAATTCAGGGTTCATTTTTGGTTTTTGAAGTCTTCTTGAAAATGTGCAGATTTCAGAGTTAGACAATGCAACTCTCAGATCTGTCTGAACAATTAAAGGCTACATCCAGCATGGGGTGAAATTATATGTAATGTTGTGGCATTGGCTGCTTTGTCAGCATTCAACTTGTTTTTGTATTGGGCATGTTTTACCTTTTAAAGGTACTAGCATAGAACATAATAACCATGTGATTCATTTCATTAAAAGTAAACAGAATCTCAATCTAAGCTTTTGATATAATTTTGCCTTACATGTACACCTTAACTCTTTGAGAGCCATAGATGTAGCTATATCTAGTGATGGACAAATGAAGCACTGACACTCGGAGGCTTTAGCAGGAATGCATTAGCATCTGTACATCTGTACGTCTGAAGCAAAAGGCCTTACATTATGTCAGAATGGGTGTGTTGCCCCCCGCCACACGAATGTCATGACCACAGAGATATTGTGCTGTTACCTATTGCCTCCATACTCATGACTTGCCCCGTGGTTGTCAGTACTGCTGTCTGAACAGGAAATCCATGCTGCTGTAGAAAGGACATGGCAAAGGTCTGCACCTCGAACAGGGTGACTTCCTTACTCTCTTTTGAGTTAATGATCTTCAGGATGTACTTGGTACCCTCCTTGTCCACCACAAGGAGGTTCTGGTCAATATAGCTAGGCAGTGTGGAGATCTCAGTTACGGTCACGCCATAAAGTTGCATTAACAGCTCGGTTGCTTGCTGCAGGGTGAGCCTGGGCTTTGGATCAACAGCTGCGGTATTTTCTGAAAGTATAGTGAAAACAAAACTCACATCACTGCTCTGCACAAAACATTTTTTATTAATTGTTCAATTAAAATTAATAAAGACGTCATGGGAAAGTCCTGTGGAGAAAATGCATGAACTATTATTTATGACAGTTTGACATCTGATGCTTTTTTTCAGGATATATGTCATTTGTTACATGTCACCCTGCTGACGTATAATGTAACATTTTCCTAAGGGGCTCTGGACCTCAGATACACTACCGCCACAGAGACCAAAGTTTACACAAAATTAAAGTTGTCATGTTATCTTTAAATAAAAGTATGCATACTGCGACGAACTGGAGACTTGTCCAGGGTGTAACCTGTCTTTCCCCCTAAGACAGCTGAGATAGACTCCAGCTCCCCTGACCCTATGTGAGGATAAGCGGTAGAAAATGGATGGATGGCAAAGTATGCATAATCAGAAAATGTACTTGACATATTAAAATAAAAAGTACTCAAAGCAGAAAAAGTTCATTGTGAATGTCATTCTTGTACAGCGTCAAAGTGTGAGGTACGGCATGAGAATAAATAAACCTGAATAAAGTGTAAACATCTGGTTAGCTAAGATAAGATAAGATAATCCTTTATTTGTCCCACAGATGGGGAAATTTGCATTGTTACAGCAGCAAAGTGGATAGTGCAACATTACAAGGAGGGCATACAAAAGGGCATATAAAAGTGAGTGAAATGTTTGGGACAAAAATTACTGAACACAGCAGATGGAGTGGCATGATAAATATAATACAGTGAATGGTATGGTGAAGGAAGTGAAGGAAAGTATGATAATGACATCACACAGGATAATTTAAATATTGATTATTATATATTGATTATTAGATATTTATATTTATTTCACAGATTATTTATTGCACATGTCCGTGGGTCAAATTTTAATTTATAATTAATACATTAAAATTGTAATCCTATGAAGTAATCTCTATTTTTCCTAAATGTACCTGTAATCTGAATACATCCTTTTTTTGGATCCTAATTACGTAACGCCGTTACATGTATTCTGTTACTCCCCAAGCCTAATTATTGGTCAAAAAAAGTCATCAGCAAGTGTTGAATGTGTTCATAGCACAACAAGTTGAATTTATATAACATATTGAAATTTGTCAAAAAATGTCTACTATAGCATAAAACATTTTTAAAAGGTCAAAAATACAGTCGTCAGAAAGAATTATTACAGTGTGTGGAATGATTTCAATCAATAGTCTAAAATTTAAAATGAATTAAACCATTGAAAGGCCATGAAATGATATGTTTAAACATGATAAAAAAAATCTGAATATTTTCAATGTTCCGTCAGTCAACTAATTCAATTACAGCTACTAGATTATTGCCATTTTTTTATGTGAAAACCTTCATCTCTAAAGCAACCAAAGCTGACAGTTGATGCAGTCAAGTAAAAAGTAGGTTCAGTTTTTCCCTCTGAATTGTGGCGGAGTATTAGAAGAAAGTGGCATGAGATGAAAATACTCAGGTAAAGTAGTTAGTTACATTTGAGCAGATATGACAAAAAGTCATTTGATCAACGTACTGAACAGCTATGATTATTCTCCTACTAATGAAGCTACATTCAAAAAAAGCTTCAAATCTTTGAGTTTAAGTATACATTAAGGCCTACTCCTGGCCTAATTTAAGCCGACTGTAATACCAGCCCAACTATATAATAATATAGGTGAGGTGGTGAGGAACAGTAGAGGATGTGAATGTGCTAAACCATCTTATCTGCATTTATGTCCTTGTTTGAGGAGGAACTTAAAGGATAATCAAATACATCAGCCTCCTCTGTTTTGTTAACCCTCTTGGCTCAATTTTTGGCCACGTCACATTATTTTTTGGACCATTTTAGCTGTGCCAACTGTGGCCAACTGAAATCCATTCAAACTACCTTTTTAATTCCTTGTTACTGATAGCATTAAATCATCCAATTTAGGTAAAATTGCTTTCACTCTGCACTCAACACTTGAAAATTATAGTTTTAAATGTTTACTATCAAATTGTGTAATCTGTCCATTTTTGACTAAGAGAGCAATTTCATGTAATCTTCTTAGTTTCCAGTTGAGGCGTATAATGGCTTACTGCAATCCAATGGAGTGAATGAATTATATAATTTTCACACAGGTGTGATCTTAAGGATGTCAGATAATGAATCTCCTCATTGCAGCACAAATATGTTTTTTTAAAGACAGACTGAAATAAATGATGATGTATCATAGCTCAGGTATCAGTATTCACTGTGCCTGTAGTACACTGAATTTTTGTTGATGCAGGCTACTGAGCTTTGGGCTTCCCAGGCAAACTTGACTCTGATGTACATGTTAAAAGTCACTGTAGCTTCATTCTTTTCATAAAAAAATGATATACACAACTACACAATAGCCCTACAACACCCACAAATCTAGACTTAAAAAAGAAATCACTGGACATCTTGCAGAGGTCAAAGATGCGGCTGAAGAGGAAACAAAAAAACCATCTGCAACAGTTTACAGATCTGTCCTGGAGTTTCTGCAGATGCAGTCAATACTAATTCGCCTCCCAGCAACAACAAGCAACAGAAGAAGAACAGCAACCACTGGATCCAGCTGTGGAAAATGTGTCTGTAAGCACCACTGTACTGTGGTATTCATATCCTGCTGCACATGAGAATGCATGCACATACAGACTCATTGAAACACACGAGGTAAAGCTCTCTCTCTCTCTCTCTCTCTCTTTCTCTCTCTCTCTCACACACACACTGTTGTTGTTCTCTACAGTGAATGTTTTTCTTGTTCAGAGTAAACAAGTAAACAAGTAAAATTCTGAAATTGAATGGTCATGGTAAGATATGATACTAATATAAATGGTTTTAAAAGCAGAAAATTATCTTGATATGTGGTATTTTCTGAAAATAAAAAGTAATAAAAACAGGAATTGGCCACTTTCATGAACAAGCTGAGAGTGTTTTTGGGTCACTGCACAAAAAAGTATGATGATTTTATGTGCTCTAGCAGGCATTTAAAGGGTGAAATTATGCTTTGCATGACCAGACCTGATGCACATTTAAAGAATCAAGTTGGAAAAAGTGGACAGATATTGTAATATATTTAGTTTATAGCATTTGGGGAATGCAAACAGGAGGTGGCCATTTTTTAAGTTAAAAACTTAAAAACTATACAGTGAAAGTAGCAAAAAACATGAGAAATCTAAAAAAAAAAAAAAAATTACAGACGTAATCTGTTAGTGGACACTTTTGGCAATGAACAAGCTGAAAGTGTAGTAAAAACGAACAATGCCAGAGGGTTAAGGAACCATCTCTTAGACAATGACAAGACAGTTAGCTGCCAAAGACTTGAAACAGGTTCAACTTGCACAGACTGGACAGATAAGCTATAGATAGAATATTTAACTTAGGTCAACGATTCCCTCACTGTGGAAGCAAACAATTAAATGACACTAGCTCACTACTTTCAGAGTCTAACTGCACTGGCAAACAAAATGTAATGTGTAATGAGTGTAATGAGATCCTGGACTAACATTTACTGCTAATGTGGTGAAGTTACCAGACATCACAGACATGCTTAACAGCACTTTCCAGTGGACAGTCAGTCATACATTGAGCACTAATGGTGCTTTTCCACAGGCGCAGTAGAGTAAAAAGACAGCTCAACCCCGCCATTTTTAAAATGGCACCGTAGAAAACAACGCCATGGTCTCTTCTTTCGCTCTCTGTGACAAAAAGCCACAGAGCAAGCAACAAATACATGATCGCTTCGGTGTCCTCCATTGTTTGTGATCATAGCGTTGTTGTTTGTCTTCATCTTCACGGTTTTCTGTGTTGCATGTAAATGACATCTTGGCTGTTTCACGCTGGCGTATTACGACTCCACCCACGTCGAGGAGGTACTATGAGGTAGTCAGTTGTAATGGAAAAACACCCAAACTGGTACCGTGCCATGCCGTTACTGTAGTGGAAAAGCGGCATAAGTGGCTCCAATATTACCAATATTTTTTCAACAGCTACATGCTTTTCAGTATGTAAACTTTTGTGCTAGCTAGGTTTCAGAGATGGTGGGATGTATTTATAAGCAAAGCGCTTGGGGTACATGTTAACAACTAATGATGACTAGCCAGGTGTGTGTTCCTTCGGTCAGTTCTAGAACCCAAAATGCACGACTCAGGGACCGGCAGTCTCCAACACAGGCAGGATTTTATTTACAGAATGCCAGAGTGATTTACAGAGGGCTAATACTGAGCATAGTCTTGTCCAGGCAATAGAAAGGCGCGCCACCCTGACGCTAAGGACCTCAACTATGTAATACAGGAAGTGGCCTACTAGGGGAAACTAAGGGGAGAAAATAAAGGGATTAACTATAACAACTAAAAGAGCTCTACCATAAGGGGGAGAAATACAGTGTGGGGAGTACTGGTAAAGGGAGGAACTAAAGAGAACTAAGGCAACATACTCAACCTAAAGAGCGAGAAGAAGAAAACTAAACTAAACTAAACTAAAGAGCACTCTACCTAAGGAGGGAGATAACAAACAGGAACCAGAAATACTATTCTCGACCTAAGGAGGGAGAAGGGGAAAACTAAACTAAGAAACAGCGCTCAACCTAAGAAGGGAGATGGAAAACAGGAAAACAGAAACACTACTCTCGATCTAAGGAGGGAGAAGAGGAAAACCAAACTAAATTAACTAAAGAGCACTAATCTAGGGAGGAAAGGAGACAACACATCGGCTAAGGCTAATGAAACACTAATCTAACCAGAAAACAGGGTGTAACCAACCAAGCTATCTTGCTCAACAGCGCAGTAGTAACTGGCAGCAGGATCGAGGACAAGGCACACAGATAAGACAAACTCACACTGACTGGGGGGAGACAGGACAATATATACATGAGGAAATGGGGAAGAGCTGGAAACAATTAGGGCAGGGTTTGACAATCACAGACGCGGGAACAGGAGGGACCAAGAAGCAAAACCATCTGAAACAAGAGAGAAACAGTGTTACTACAAAATAAAACAGGAAATGACAGGAAAACATTCAAGCACAAGACAAAAATGTACAACTTAACCAAACCAGACAGACAGGTCTTGACAAGGTGCCCCTTAGCTGTGCCCAATTAGTCAAATAGACAACTGGACATTGGATATTTTTCTGCACTTTTCGCTGCTGATTTCATCTCCTCTGCTTTATAACCACACGGAAATGTGCACATTCAGAGGCAAAATATCTGGCCATAATGGAACAGGATGGATCCAGCAATCCTCAGGTGTACTGGGACAAACAAGATCTGCTGGTCCATGATGATGACTGGCTGATCAGCCTCTAGACTCCCTGAAGCTGCTCTCAGAGCTGTGCTGAAGGGTCCAGCTTTGGAAAGGAGACTCCACCACGTTCTCACATCTGTGACCTCCAGCCACTCTGTGTTTTTTTTCCTTTGTTACTGAGACCGAAGCTCTGGCTGATAGAGGAGCTATATTTAATTTCCTACATTATACTCTGTTTCTCTGTTATGACTCTCTAATTGTTCTTAGTTGTAGCCTCTGTTCTTATTCCTAAATGAACCACAGGACAATTAAAGAAGATAGATCAGCTGTAGCAGTAATCAGACAGAAACAGACAGTGCAAATACCTGTCAAAGAGGACTTTTTTTCTTGCCTGCACCTCGCCATCAATATATATTGATCTCTAATTTTTTTGGTTTCTTCATTCTCATCTAACAATGTCACTCATCACAGAGCGCAGATGATTACTTTATATTCATGTGATAATTTGCATTGACCATATAGGGTTGTGTTTGGATGTGTACAGGGAGGGATATGAGAAGTGCTAATATCCACATTTTTCTCAACTGTGTGATTTATCAAAGGAAATTACACGTATCTGTGCATACACAGTTTCATACATCTGAAAAGAGTGTATATATTAGTATGTATTCCATTTTCGGATTTCCCGTGTACGTCAGTCACAGTCACCCTCTCTTTGGTGAAATAAGCAACAACAAGGGAAAAGTCATAATAGGTATGCTCTGTCGTCCCCAGATGCTGATCTTGACACAAAACTGGAGGAAGTGTTATAAATGAGACCCAAGATTTTGTCTGCTGTGCATTTTTATTTCTCCTTGCTATTTGGGATAAGTAAGACCTAATATGAATAATAAATAAACTTGGTCTTTGTACAGGAAGTGTTTTCTGAAAAAAAAGAAAAAGTCCTCATATGTTAGGGTGAGCACACACTTAATTTCCAAAAATGAGGACACTCAGTCCGGCCAGAAGATAGCATACTTAAATGACACTCGCAGTTTACTCAAAGATTTCTTAAAATTTTAATATACTTAAAGTTTATATGTATGGACATGTCTGGGGAAAAGAGTATGTTTGGTCAGCTTATCATATGTGGACAGTTGGCTTATCATAACGACTTAAATTCATAATAACTTAAAAAAGTCTTTGCTGTTTGGGACCAAAAGGGCCCAACTATTATACATACAAAATTTCAGCCTCCTACAATAAGTAGTTCTCCCAAAAACGACTGTTCTCATGTGAGTGCAATGGGTTAATCTTACTGTACTGTGTCTTACTGACACCAAAAGACAATACTGGTCAAAAAAGTTTATTTCAATATGTAAAAGTTCATTTCAAGCCCTAAGCATGGCTAAATGAAATGACAAGAGTGCAAATACTTCAAATATTACCCACTGTCTTTGTCATGGTGGATTCGCTAGCCTTAATTTCCAGAAATCAGATGTCAAAGTTCATAACATTCAATAAATCCCATTTGCCATGTAAAATGGTGCTTAATACTTATACATTCAGTTAAATTTCATTTTAATGTCTGAACACATCTTTTAACTCTTTGAGTGCCAGTCGTTTTTTAAAATCAAAAGTGCCTTGTGCCAGCGTTTTTGCCTATTTTTTGCCTATTTGTCATATTTCAAGATCTACAGAATATTTTGTATATGTAAACACAGAGTAGCTTAAATAAAAGAACAGTCATGCTATTTCATCATGAAAAAAAAACTGTTTGTTTTTATCTTGTTCCATTGTTGTTTTATCAGAGGTAGAGTAGAGGACACT
Source organism: Synanceia verrucosa (assembly GCA_029721515.1). Lineage (NCBI taxonomy): Eukaryota > Metazoa > Chordata > Actinopteri > Perciformes > Synanceiidae > Synanceia > Synanceia verrucosa. The sequence goes on from CM056563.1 coordinate 1,631,804, forward strand.
TTCACCAAAATCACCACTTTTTGTCCAAATTCTGTTTGTTTTGCTCTCTAAATGCAATCATCTCCACTTCCTGCTTTGATCGCTGGGGTGCATATTAAGTCTTTATGTTCTGGCTACAAATCACAGAAGCCCCAACATTACTCACAGGCTATGGGAGACCGTGATCAGTGACCCGCTGCAAAAAAAAAACACTTTGTCATCGTATTACGTCAATGGCACTCAAGTGTCTGGTTTCGAATGACGTTGTATTACGTCAATGGCATTCAAAGAGTTAAGAAACAAAATACATAAAATCACTATCACTGAGCAGACTTTTATCTGTAGCTTTCCTCTGGCAAGCATCTCTCCACAAAGCTGTCTGTTTGTGTATCTGGAACAACCCTGTTGGCTTCTATGAAATGCTGCAAAGCAGGCATAGCAGGTGCGTTCACCTCGCAGGCAGAGGTAGACATTGCATGTCATGAATGGCCAGTGTAGTGTAGGGGAGTAACGGAATACATGTACTGGTGTTACATATTCAGAACATAAATTACGGGTAACTTTATTCCGTCACAGTTACAATTTGAATAGATGGTGTTCACAATATCGTTATATTGTTGAAATTAATAGAATATATGATGGCACTTCTCCATTTCACAAGTTTAGTCACTCTCTAAACAAAGGCAGCTCAATGCATTTCCAGAAAGGAGAACAAAACATAACTGTGCAGTGCAGCCTCAGCTTGCTGGCAACAAAAATTTTGTCAGCGTCCAAAGACTCCACCTCCAACCTAAAAAAGCATCTTCAAGTAAAGTTATTTTTTTAATTAGCCAATGATAATGATGTTTGTCGAAAGTTATACAGAAGTGCAATGTCAAAATGTGCTGCAATTTGGAAAAAGGCTCATCACTCATCAGGTGCTGCTGATGCAGCTGAGGAAATTGCCCAAATGAGATGCGTGGTACCTTCAGTGACTAGGTGGAGCTCAGAGTATCATGCAATTGAGAAGTTAATGAGTCTCACCAAGAGTCACCTCAACGGAATCTGTGATCATCTGAAAGTGGCAAAACTGCATTCTCAAGAGACAGTGTTTTTAAAAGAGTACACAGCCATTCAGTGGTGTACCCGCTGGTCAGCTCCTTGTGCCAGAGGAGGTGGAAAAGGTAAATTGGCCACTCAAAACAAGGTCACTCTCCCTCGCTATGATCCGCTGTCTTCTACCAGCACAGGTTCCAGAGATGAAGCCCGACTCAAAGTCAGGCTCGCTCGAGTAAAGCTGGAGGCTCAGGAAAAGGCAGAATGCCGGAAGGCACAGCTGCACTTATAGCTCGAGGAACAGAAGGCTGGAAATTGAGGCTGATAAAGCTGTCAGACTGCGTCAGCTGGAAATGGACTCTCAGAGGGGACTGCCGGCCCTGAGTGCACCTTTAGATGCAGGTATGTCTCCCTTTTCCAATGCCTCACCTCACGGTGGATTCGATATTAGTAAGCACGTTTCTTTAGTACCCACATTTCGTGATGGAATTTGATGCATATTTTTCGGTTTTGAGAGCATTGCATCTGCACCGCAGTGGCCCCCTGATGTTTGGCCATTATTATTGCAGTGTAAGATTTATGGTAAAGCTCAAGAGGCTATTAGTGCACTGCCCTGAGAGAACAGTCTAAATTATGACTGTGTGAAATTGGCAGTTCTGCGTGTACAAGCTGTTCCCTGAAGCCTACAGGCAGAAATTCAGGAATCACAAAAAAGCCCCAGCCCAGACATATGTGGAGTTTGCTAGGGAGAAGGGGACCCTTTCTGTGGAGTTCCATGTGTAAAGTGATTGTAACTTGTTGTTCATTCTTCTAGAAGAGTTTAAACATTGTTTGCCCGATCATATTGTGGTTTACTTAAATGAGCAGAAAGTAAATTCACTATTCCCTGCTGCTATGTTAGCTGATGAGAACGTGCTCACACATGAGATTATTTTCCTCAGCCTCTGCCGAGAAATCTCGTACTGCAGCTCCTTCGAATAACTTGCCAAAACTCCCGGCTCAGAAGGAGGAACGGGAATGTTTTTTTTTGCCACAGACCTGGACATATCATTGCTAACTGTTTGACCCTCAAGCGCAACGAACAGCATCAATTTACACAAACTATGACACAGCCGAAAGGCATTGGTTTAATTAAATCTGAGACGCTCTCTCAGGAGAGCAGCTACTACTTGATAAAACACCTTTGATCTTTTCAGCAGTATCAGCCAGCCAGTTAGAATGGAGTTCAACCGAGCAATTGACAATAGCTGTTATAAATTGAAGAGATTCGGGAAGCAAAGTAGGAGAGGAGCCAGTTGAATCTTCAGAATAAAAAATGGTGTTTATTGTAAAAAATACAATGAAACACCATGAGTCATTCCCGGAGAAGCCTGACATTTTATCTTTTGTGCCTTCTGCTTATATAGCTGTTGACCCCAGAGTACGCCCCTTGCCCTCATGTAACTTTCCCTTTGCTCCAATCATATGTTCAACTGTTTTCCTATTTTTAGCCTGCCAGTTCCGTGCCCCCGGTGACCTTAGCATCAACTTCTGGTCATATTGCCCACTGTAGGTAGTGTTGGTGCATTCTGCCCAGAGCACCAACTGCACCTCAAGGCCACAAAATTCCCATGGACAGAACCAACCAAACTTTTAATCTTACATTAGCATACAAGTTATTGTGAAATATTCAAAAACATGCAAACACTCTTGTACACTCTTCGACCTTGACACTACAGTCTAAACTTCATGATTTGTTCAAAAGGTTACCAGCCAACCTTTGGCATATCTTACAAAAGGTGAACCCCTGGCACTCTTATTATTTATTTTTGTATAGCATGGAACCCCCCCTTTGATTACTATTGTATTCTTATTGAATACTGGCCCTTAGCAACAAATGCATTGTGGGAAATACTGCACAGTGCCTCCACAACATCATAGGATTATTCCTTATAAAATTTACTCTTAATAACACCTCTAATTTGTGAGTAATCACCCCATTAATTGCCTACAACTGCCTGAATGTTTGTAAAACACAATGTACACCATTTCTCTGGGGTATGAGAGCTCCTCTCTTGGCTTTGTATAGTCTCCTTAGCCTTCTCCTTGTTCAGACTCCTCGTATACTCTCTTCTCCTGATGTTCTTGATCACCTCCTGGCCTCTGGGCATCAGCTCTTTTAACAGGCTGGAATAGCATCTCCTTTGCATAGCCCCTATGTCAGACACAATGTCTGAACATCTCACAGAGACTGTGTGAGATAGTGGTCCAGCTTGTCCTGATCGTCTTGGACAAGGTCAGAGGGACTGCTTAATCGTCAGCCACAGAGTCATTGAAGTCGCTGGTCTCCTGCATCCTCTGGCATCTCGCCACATTCTTCTGGAAAGTCTGGGCTGATTGGACTGTATTCAGGTGCACCTTGAGTAATGGCCTCATCTGGTAGTTGAACTGGAACACCTGGCCACTCGTATGCCATCGGATGGACCAGACCTCCCGATGAACAGGCTGAGTGTGAGATCCTGGCTCAAGAAACACCTGAACTGGCAGAGCTTGTCATCCTACTTGCAGCAGCAGTCTACCCCCTTTCCCGTCTGGTCCTCTATGGTGTATGTATAGCCCCGTTCACACTGAACGAAAAACTTGTGTCAGTTTTTCTCATGCACTGTGAAAGGGGTCAGCGCGGCATTTTGACGCGGGTCAACGACTCTGCAATCGACCCGGGAGTTTATCGGCTCGGATCAGCTACAGTGTGAAATTCGAGCCGTGGCGACGCGCGTCAACTCCCTATTTACGCGATGACATTGATGACTCTGCCTGTTGCATTCTCCTTTAGTCACTAAGCAGCCTGTCAGGCTGTCAGTGTGAAGCTCCAGGGCTGCTCGGTCTTCCTGTTTATCTCTAGAGACTGATCTCGGAAGGGCAGAGACTTTATTTAATCAAATAAATCAAATGTGTAGAGACATCATCTTTAATAGGAGCGCATCTTTAATAGGAGTGCCTGTATAAACAGCCGTAGCCGGCTTGTACAGCGATCTGGCACACTTTTTTTATTGATCATGGTAGCATGCATTAGTACTAGCATTAGCATTAGTACTGCGCTGGGTTTGTACACTTTGCAAAAGGGATAAAACTGCAACGCAAGGAACAACAACAACGTGCTGTCCATTGTTTTACCTCACTGTGTTCCGGCGCTCTGAAATCTGTAATGATGACGTTGTCAACATGATGACGTATGGGAGGGAGGAAAAAAACAAGCACGTAGCTCTCACAGCTGGAGGTCAGAGCCGAGTCAGCTGGCACTGTGAAAGAGGCCAAATGCCGAACCGAGCCGGGAGGGGTACAATCCAGTGGAGCGTGAATGGAAGCCGGCCTCCTTCATATTGGATAAGACCCTCATCAGAGACTTTTACAGAAGACACCCGGAGATTCCTGGGCTGTCGGGTGACGACCCTTGAGGGGGGGTACTGTCATGGTGTCCTAGTCAGGTCATGTATTTTATTATTTGTCTTGTCATTTAGTCTTGTCGTTTCCTGTTTCATTTTGAAATTATTTGTCTTTCCTTGTGTTTTCAGCTTGACTCTTCCTGCCCTTGTGTCTCCCACCTCTGGTGATTGTCAGCCCCACTCCTGATTGTTTCCAGCTGTTCCCCTTTACCCAGTGTATTTATGTCCGTGTCTCCCATTATCATGTGCCACTACGTCTTGTGTCATGTCACCAAGCTACCAGCCTTCATTCTCATCCTCGATCCCGTCCATGTCAGGCCCTTGTTGTATGAGCTGTTTTGTTCCTTTATTACTTTGTTTGTTAACCTCGTGTAGTCTGTTGTCTAGCGTCTGTTCCCCATCCAGTTCTTGTCCCCTGTAGTTTTTCCCGTCACTTTAGGTGATCGTTTTTAGTTATTAGTATAAGCCTTTCTGTTTAGTTTGTATCCTCTTTTAGAGCGCCCTTAGTTTCCTTAGTGTTATTCTGCCTTTAGTTTCTTCTTTACCAGTTACATAGTTGCCTGAGTATTTCTGTTAGTTAGTTATATCCATCCATGTTTTATACAGATTAGGGTGTTAATTCCTCTCTGTACTGTTGATAATTTTTGTAATAAATCCTTGGTTGTTACTTTGATTTTTGGAGTCCTGTGTTTGTTTGTTTTTTTTTTTTTGTCGTGTCTGTGCCACATTCTTACACCAGCTGATTTAGGTGTGAAAGCGGTATATGAAGCACTGGCTACTCCAAATGGTCGGTCAAGTAGCTGATGTCTCTGTCAACCTGGATGTGGCGGCTGGCCTGTGCTTGTGCATAATGTCTGGTCCATTAGGTCTTGGGTCTATGTCAGCTGGCATGTATGGCTCCACCATTTTCAGTCTATAATGGAGATATGACAGTTATAATGGATAAAATAGTAAACTAACACATGGGCATATTTACCTCATTACTTATGTTTATGCATGTATTATTATTTACAGTTAAGATAATGTAGTGGTATGAGGTACCACTGCCATATTGCACTTCTCTGGCTGGCTGAGCCAATCATGTTTAGGAGATGGGATAAAGGTAGGCCCTGTGCCACCTCCCGGCCTCTCGCTTCCTGCCCCTTCGGCCCGCCCCCTTCCAGGTCATTGTGTGCGCTGCGTGCCTCAGAGCACAGGTAGGCATACCTTAGCGTGTTGTCCGTGTACATTTATTAGCATTTTTGTAACTCAAACCGTAATTCTTTCATAGTTCCAACGTCTCCATTGTGGCCGAGGTAATATATTGCGGTTGCTGTTGGAGTCCACCAGAGCATAGGTGAGTTATAGAGAGCTTCTGGCGTTAATTATTGTTAACCAGGTGCTAAGCCCCCTTTTTGTTTTCTTTTGCTCCTCTCCCTCTAATAGTGTGCTGGTCGTGTGTTTCCCCCGCTGTGCTGTTCCTCTTCACCCCTCTCCCTCTTTGGAAGGAACGACAGGTAACCGGGCTGGGAAGTGAAGTTTATGGACGTCGACATCAAGTTAAGAGGGTATTGAACGATCAAGGCTCTTTATCCACGGATTTTTTGTCTTGCTGTTACTCTGCCACTGTTGCTGCTGCGCGGCCGGGAGCTTCGCTACTATTGCTGTGCAGCTGCTGGTCTGCTGCTGCTACTTTATTGCCGCTGCTACTTCATTACTGCTGTTACTCTATTACTGCTGCCACTCCAGTATTGCTGCTTCACTGCTCACTTTGAAATCTTGTCGGTGGCCTCTGGCCGGCTTACTTTCTGGTGCTGACGCTGTTTGTCGCTGCTGCTGCGTGTGGTGTGTGTGTGTGGGTGAACGTTTTAAAGGCAATCTGTCTGTGTAGTGTAGTTTTGTTTATTTATTTTTTTAGTGATAGGATTTCTTTTGGTAAATTTTGTTTGCATTTTGGTTGCTTTTTGTTTTGGCGATCTGTTTACTTTGGGGAGTTTATTGTAAACGTTTATTTTTCATTATGGAGGGGAATTTCTCCATTTGAACCCCCAGTATTTGTGTTTATAAGGGATTATGGTTAACCGTTGAGTTAATATCTCTGGCCAGAGTCTGTTTAATTTTTTGTTGTTAGGTTGATTTAAATTAATATTTTGCAGTTCATTGATTGTTTTTCTTTTTCTTTATTAGTTTGTTAATATTATGGGATGTTGTATGTGATGGTGAGCACTTTTAACTGTGTCCCTTGTCTTTTCCAGAGCTGAAGGTTGCAGGTGGTGGTGGTGGTTTCCTCCGGGTGGTGGTGATCCCCCTATGTGAGCGTGTTGTTCGTTCCAGATTTTCTTTGTGTGCACTTCACGTTTCGTTGCTGTGTGAGTGGGGTGCTCTTTTTGTTTTTGACGTCACCGTCCCCTGTCGACACCTCCCCCAGCCGGTAAGCCTCAGCCTGTACCCCCTTTTCCTTTTCCAGTTGGGCTCTTTTATTTTTTTTGTGCATATCATACTGTGTATTTAGTGAATAAAATGTTATCTATGATAATTGAACTCCATCTCTTGCCCTCCCTGAGTGAACGAACCTGAGCGTCCTTTTGTAAGGGCTGATAACTGATTGCTAGTACGGGTCCTTGGGCCCTAACCCGAGGTGGCGTTGTCGGTAACCTTAACTTAGTATTAACCCTCGTATTGCCACAATAAGATAAGATATAACTTTATTGATCGCCTAGGAAATTATTCACATACACAAAATTTAGAATATTTAAAGTTTTTCAAATATATACACTACAGAAAAATGCAGAAGTGCAGTGTTGTGCAAAACCAACAACTAAACAATACAACAATATACAAAAAAAATCTACAAAAATTTTAAGAGCATAAGTATGCAAACATAAGTAAACAGTAACCTGGCAAGAAGTTTATACACTGACCAAAACTTCCAAGGCAACACTCCCATGGTTTATGCATATTGTACCAAATTCAAGTGACATGCTAACAACACGTATCAGATATGAAGTTTTAATTTGAATGCAGTGTAATTGCGCTCTTGCCCATTGCAGACGGATATGGCGACGTGCTGGAGTCAACAGCAGACCACTCACGCAAGCGGTTGTGTACTGTTTGGTTGCTGATTCTGTTCTGATGTCGACCTCTGGTCTGTGCTGCATTCACTGTAGCTGGCAGGAAACGGTTTCTCAGATGTTGAAGACGAATATGGCGGTCCTGCCGAGGGGTGGTGACACATGGCCTGGGAGCTCGTGGTTGGTCGTTAGTGTGCCCTGTCTCATTATACCGGTTCCATAGACGCGAAATGGTCGACCCAAAGCCCTGGCAACATGTCTCTGTGCCATTCCAGCTGTCAGCATACCAATGGCCCTTTCTCTCTGATTTTGATGTAGTCGTGCCATGGACGAACATTTCACCAGGACAATGCAAATGAGTACTAAAGATCGCCATTGGTAGGGCTACTTATTGACCAGGTTTTAAAAGGATTGGCGATTAAGATCTGCTGAGTTTCATCAGCGGTGAAAAATTCTGAAGATGTGCAGTCAAGTGGAACAACATGTAGGCATACGGCACACAAAAGCAAATCCTTTGAGATTTCATGTGATATTTTGTGTGTTATAACTCAAATTCATTGTTTGGCTTTGTGTGCCCAAAATTTCTCAATCACGGGAGTGTTGCGTTGGAAGTTTTGGTCAGTATATATCACCTTTATTTAACTAGGAAGATCCCATTGAGATTAAAAACCTCTTTTTCAAGGGAGACCTGGGCAGCAGCAAATACAAAACACAGTTACAGATTACAAAGATAAACACACAAACAAGTTTACAATTTTTTTTTTCTTTTTTTCACTTTGTCTGCATTGTTCTCATTGTTCAACACCACAAAAGAGAGTCGACCTTTTATGAGATTATGCATATTTTAGTCTTGCAGCAAAAGCTATTAATATTTGGTGCGTGTATGTGACCATCACCGGCCCTCCCTGGAATCTAATCTTACTTTATTTATTGGAATTTCCTGTTATAAGCCAGAGAGGGATGTGCTGCACCTGGGTGATAAGAGGGGGAAATAAATGACAGACAGGGAGATAAGACAAAACAAAAAGGGAAGTTTACAGACAGGCAGTGCTATTGGAATAAAAAAAACGTGTAAGCTACTGTGTCATTCCTAACACCTTCATCCCAACACCCAACAGTATTGAACACCAGAGTAGTGGAGGACCTAACCGTATAGAGTAGGCTACCGAGAACACAAATGAAAGAAGCATGTGGAGAAAATATGACCTTAGTGAGAAGTCGGACGAATGATTTGGCACATACTAGCAGTTCACATCAGTACTCATCAATGTGACTCGGGAGGAGTTAATAAGGTCTGGATAAAGCATGCACGTGTGTAGAACACCGAAGCCCAGAGCGTCTACCACGACCCCTCATGGCCAGATCGGCCAGGTGTCCACAACAACCCGGGGAAGTGGGAGCATCGACGATGCCAAACCCAGAGAGCCACCCGGGCCACCGAGAACCACGCAGATCCAACGACCAGGAGGAGATAGAAACCACCACCTCCCAGGAGGCCAGGACAGGTCCAAGGGGCCAGCGACACGAGGGCACACCCATCTCCAACCACCCCACCATCCACCCCCATCCCTAACCCCCACCCCCCGCCCACACCCCCCCAGCCACCCCAACACCCGGGGAGACAGGAGGCCACCGCCGCCCATGAGGCAAGACCCGCGAACCGAGCGCTCCCCTCCGGAGGGAGGGGGGACGAGAGAGCGAGGGAGCACCGGGCCCGCACGCAGCAGGCCATCACCGGGCGGCAGCCAGAAGGCGACCGAAGCCGGGTCCGAACGCAAACCATGGGGCCAGTGTGGGCGAGGAGGGAAAGGGAGAGGGAAAAGCGGGGGGACGGACCAGCGCCAGTATGAATCCGGCAGGGAGCCCCACCCCACACACAGAGACAACCGAGAGCACGGGCGAGAGCAGGCCGAATCCACCAATCAGGGAGCAGCAACCGCACGCGCCGACCCCGGCCAGCAAAGAGCCCACCATCAGCCCCCCGACCATACTGACCAGCCGCCACACCCCCAAAACCCAGCTGCCGTGGCACCGCCACTGAGGCCACAGCATCAGGGGGCCCACCATAGCTGCAAGGGGACCCCCCAGGCTCAATCCCCCTACCGGCGGACCCAGATCGCTCCCCCCCAAGCCCCGGGATGCCCCCTTGTGTGCGAGGGGAGGCCCCCCCCCCCCGACCCACCGTAACACTGATCCGCCCCCCCCCACCCCCCCAGCACGAGGAGACAAGCTCCGCTGGGAACGGAGCAAGCCCCCATCCGGCTTGGCCCCAAGCCGGGCAGGCCTCTCAGAATCGTAGAGCAACACCAGGGACAAGAGGAAAAGTAATCCCCTTGTGCCAGCACCCAGCCTTGGAGTCCTTGGATCCATCATTCCTTAATGAAGAGATGGTTATTCAACTGCAATATAAGAGAAGAGGAGACAAGTTAGGGATCAGAGCAAAGGCACAGAATGAATATTTTCTGGAACAGCTCAAATTTATGAGGGGGGTCGGCATATGCTAACAGACAAGAGCAGACTATGAATTTATATTAAGAGCTCTAATAAATAGAGATTTTTCTTCTGCCAAAAAATGTAGGACAATGTTTTAAAAAAAAAAAAAAGGGAAACAAGAATAGACTATAGATTTATATTGAGAGCTCTAATAAATGGAGACCATTTTTCTGTAAAAGATATCAATTGGTTCTTTCGGGAAGCAGATATTTTCTCAAGTGAGATATGCTCAAAGAGGAGGTTTAGCCAATGGGTAATGTTGATTGCTCTCTTATCCTTCCAATTAACCAAGATGGTCTTCTTAGCGATGGCGAGAGCTACAAGCGTGGGTTGGAGGTGAATGACTGGCACTGTCGCTGTAGTAAAATCGCCAATTAAGCATAAGTTTGGCGATTGTGGGATCCTGCAGTCCAAAATAGAAGAGAGTTTCTGTGTTACTGTTGCCCAGAACTGAAATACAGGAGAACATAGCCACAGTGCATGAAAATAAGTATCGGTATTTTTTTGTGTGCATTGGGTGCACAAGTCAGACTGTGAGAAACCCATTTTATACATTTTATACTGCGTTACGTGTGCTCTGTGGAGAACCTTAAATTCAGATCAGTTGTAGGTTAGTATTTTTTGTCATGCTAAATGTGTTTCCACAGATCTGAGTCCAAAAATCATGGTCTAAGGGCATGGATAAGTCTTTCTCCCATTTTGGGATTGGTAAATGTATAGAGTCTGTCTTTGAGAGGAAACTATACATTTTTGAGAGGTTTTTCTTATTTTTGGGCAACAATTTGGTGATGTATTTGATAAATTCAGGTGGCTATAAATCAGGTGGCTGAGAGGTGGACTGAAGTGTTGGGATTCTCTTTGTAATTGTTTTCTTTACCTGCAGGTATTGGAGAAAATTTCCATTCCTTATTCCAAAGGTTTGGAATAAGTCTGTGTATGTCATAAATATGTTATCTTGGAGGAGGTGATGGAGATGGGTGACCCCCTTCTCTGCCCATGTACTGAGATAGAGAGGGGTTTTATTGTTTACAAAGTCTGGGTTGTACCAGATTGGTGAGAGTATACTGTGTTGAAGTGGGGAACCTGTGATTTCAAGGGCTCTCCACCATGCAGACAGTGTGGAGGCGATCAAGGGATTCTTGAAGCAGGAATGATTTTTAAGAATAGAGGTAATAAAGGGTAGATCAGCGAGTTTAATATGGTTGTTGTCTAACTGTTCTAGTTCCATCCAGGAGTTATATTCTTCCTGTGGATGGATCCACTTGATAAGGTATTGTAACTGATTAGCTAGGTAGTAATGCAGAAAATTGGGAGTCTCCAGTCCACCTTCAGACTTATTCTTCTGGAGAGTAGCCAGGCTGATTGTAGCCTTTTTGTTCTTTGAGTAGAATTTACCGATAGCTGAATCTAATGTTTGGAACCATTTTGTTGTGGGTTTAAATGGGATCATGGAGAAGAGATAGTTGATTTGAGGTAATATTTTCATCTTGACAGTAGCTATTCGTCCCAACAGTGAGATAGGAAGGTTATTCCAACGGCTCAGATCACCACACACTTTGTCCACAAGTGGTGTGAAGTTCAAGTGGACAAGATCTGAGAGTTTGGAGGAAATATTTATGCCCAGATATCTGATGTTGCCTGTAGGGAAAGAGTAATGAGTGTTTTGGATTGCAGGATTCCATGAGCTCTCTGTTAATAGAAGTATAATTGATTTTGACCAGTTGATGGAGTAATCTGATAGGCGTGAGAAGGTTGTGATGAGTTTACATACTTCCTTCATTGATGTTTTTGGTTTTTCTAAATAAAGTAAAATGTCATCCGCGTATAGATTTTGTGTTCAGACTTCAGAGAGCAGATACCTTTGATATTGTTGTTCTGACGTACCGCTGCAGCCAATGGTTCGATAAAAATTGCAAACAGTAAGGGAGAGAGTGGACATCCTTGTCTAGTTCCCCTTTGCAAAGTGAAGCTTTGTGAAGTGATCCCATTAGTCGTGACAGTAGCTTTAGGTGAGTTATACAGAGTTGAAACCCACTGGATAAATGAGTCACCGAAACCAAATTTATGAAGTACAGAGAAGAGAAAGGACCAGTTAACTTTGTCAAAGGCTTTTTCTGCATCGTGACATAACGATCGCTTCTCTATTGCAGCGCTGTGTCAAATTGATCAGATTTAGAAGCCTTCTAAAGTTGTTAGTGGAGTGTTGGTCTTTAATAAATCCTGTTTGATCGTTGTGAATTATAGCCGGGATAATTTTCTCCAACCTGGAAGCGAGTGCTTTAGATAATTTTGATGTCAGAGTTGATTAGCGACAGAGGTCGATAGCTAGCAGGCTGCGTGGGGTCTTTATCTGGTTTCAATAATAACTTTATTGCAGCTGTGTTCATGTGAGCGCTTATATAGCCTTTATTTTTAATCTCCATAACTGTTCTGAAAAAAAGGGGTGCTAGCATTAGCCAGAAATGTTTGAGAAATTCAGCAGGGAAACCATCCGGACCAGGTGCTTGCCCGCTGACATACTATCTAATGCACATTGTAATTCACTGATAGTCATTGGAGCATCTAAGATGTCTCTGCATTCAGATGTTAGTTCAGGCAGCTTTAGATTGTTGAGAAATGTGTGAATATCATCTTTGTTGGGGTTAACTGTTGCTGAATATAGCTTGTGGTAATAGCTATAAAACATCTGATTGATTTCTTGAGGTGATTGAGTATATTTGCCAGTAGGATCCTGTATTGCTGTTATAAAAGATTTTTCTCTGTTGCGTTGTACTAAATTCGCAAGAAATTTGCCTGATTTGTTGCTATGCTCGAAATCACTGTATCGCAGTTGTTGTAGTAAAAAATCTGTTTTCTTTGATAAAATGTCGTTGAGGCATAACTTTGCATTGTGTAACTCAGATTGTAATTGTTCGCTTGGATTTAATGCATAATCCTGCGAAAGTTGTTTAATTTTTTCCTCAATATCTGTCTCCATTTGTTGTTCCTTTCTTTTCTTGTATGAAGAGTACAATATTATTTTACCTCTAATTACGGCCTTCCAGGTTTCCCAAAGTAAAGAAGGAGATGAATCTGGAAAGTCATTATTTTCTAGAAAGTCTGCCCACTCTCTCCTTACCATTTGATCAAATTCAGGATCTTTAAGTAGAGATATGTTGAAGCGCCAAGTCTGAGGGGGTTTACGGTAAGTGTCAGTTTGCAGACTGAGGGATATAGGTGCATGGTCACTGATGATGATTGGGTGAATTCTAGTGGTAATTTTGTGTGTGATGGAGTTATTTGAAAGAAAAAAGTCAATTCTTGAAAATGACTTGTGTACTGCAGAAAAGAAAGTATATTCCCTTTTTGTTGGGTTTTTGAGTCGCCAGACATCATCTAGTCCAAAATCTTTCATATAGTCCCGTATGGTTAGGACTGATTGTAATTGTTTCGTCTGCATTGGCATGTTCGATCGGTCTACAGAGGGATTTAAGACTATGTTAAAGTCACCTCCAATAATAGTAGTTGAGGTAGCATTTAAGTCTGATAAATGAAAGAAAACTGTATGAAAGAAGGCTGGATCATCACTATTGGGAGCATACAGATTGGCAATTGTGTATTGTTTATCAAAAATCGTTGCTTGAATAATAATGTATCTGCCCTCTGGGTCTGTTATCAAACAGTTTAAGGTAAACGGGACTCTCTTGTGGATTAGAATAGAGACTCCTCTTTATCTACTGTTATAACAAGATGAAAATCTAATATTATAATCTGAATCTGTAAGAGATTTCTCTTCTGATTGTAGTAGATGTGTCTCTTGCAAAAGAAGAATATCTGCTTTTAGTTTAGAGACATAGTCCAGGATTTTAATTCTTTTTGTCTGTGAGCGTATGCCATGTACATTCCAGGAAACTAGGTTTAACTTAGACATAAGACGAGACGATGTTCGGACACTGAGTTAGTGATAGTGTAATGTAAATAGAATGTTGTGGTTTGTGAGCTGTGAATGTCAGGATGGTGGGGTGTAAGGTGTTGCTTAAAGACCATGTAGGTGTTAGGGACAGATGTATACAATGAGTCATGGTATACATCATAAAAAGGCACTGTTACATCCCTAGAATGAGGGAAAAATCTAGGGGAACATAGGGAGGTAACAATTGAAAAAAAAAATACAATCCAAAACAAACCAAGAGCAAAACGGTGAACCAAGGATAATCTGCGAACGCAGGAATTTATTTAAGTAAAACAAAGATGCCAGCAAAACTAAAGGAACAATACAAAACGACAAGCTGGTCTGAAACGATCCACACACGCGCACACCACGACCCACTGGCAGTTGGTTGGCTCACAGGCAGCCGCGAAGCACCCCAGCTGGAGCCTTTATACCGCAGCTGGGTAATCAGCTGATCATCCTGAGAAGGTGGAGACGGGGCGGTACCTGACAGAAGGGAGGACACACAAGAGACAGCAGGCAGCACATACCATGGCCCGTAACACCCCCACCCATAAGAGTAAACCCCTACCCACGGGTTTGTCACACTAGTTCAACACGCATTTCACTAAAAAAAATGTTAGAAATGACTATGCAGTAAGAATACTGGTGACCTTACCCACGGGACAGCATATCGGCCACCAGATTGTCGGCTCCCTTCTTGTGCTGTATTTTGATGTTGTAGCGCTGGGCTTGGAGTGCCCAGCGCATCAACCGCTGGTTGCTGTTATACATCTGTGTTAGAAAAACTAAGGGGTTATGATCCGTGTATAGTGTAACAGGTACAGAAGTGGAGCCAACATAAACTTCAAAATGTTGCAGAGCAAGGAGCATGGCCAGAGTTTCTTTCTCTATGGTTGAATAGTTCAGTTGATGCCTCTTAAACTTCACTGAATAGTAACAGACGGGGTGGCACACATCACCCACACTGTCCTGTAACAACACTGCTCCAGCTCCCGTGGCACTAGCGTCCACCTCCAGCTTGAAAGGCCTGGAAAAATCGGGTGCAGCCAGCACTGGAGCACTACAAAGGAGGGACTTCGCAGCAGTAAAAGCATGGTCACAATCATCATCCCAAACAAAAGGAATGGCTGGGCTACACAGTTTGGTTAGTGGCGCAACCACCATGGAGAAGTTTTTACAGAAACACCGGTAGTAACCTGCCATGCCTAGGAAACGTCGGAGTTCACGCCGGGTGGTAGGAACTGGTAGCGCTAATACAGCCTCTACCTTAGCGGTTACAGGCCGAACCTGCCCATGGCCAACCTGCTTCCCCAAGTAGGTGACCATAGCCTTGCCAAACTCACATTTAGCAAGATTTAGTGTCAGGGAGGCATTTGCCAGCCACTGGAAAACCTCCCTCAGGCTAGAAGTGTGACTCAGCCAGTTCTTGGAATAGATCACCACATCATCCAAGTACACACTGCAGTCCGGCACATTTCCTAACACATGCTGCATGAGGCGCTGGAAGGTGGCTGGGGCATTTCTCATGCCAAATGCCATGACTGTGTACTGCATGAAGGCATCTGGGGTGACAAACGCGGAAATGTCAGATGCTCGTGGAGTTAAAGGAACCTGCCAGTACCCCTTGAGCAAATCTAATTTGGTGATGCATACTGCAGGACCCACACTATCTATACAGTCATCCATGCGAGGCAGAGGAAAAGAATCAGGCATGGTGACCGCATTCACCTTACGGAAGTCTGTGCAGAAGCGAGGTGTTCCGTCCGATTTAGGAGCCAGCAAGCACGGAGAACTCCAAGGACTACAGCTAGGCAAAGCAAGACCATGTTCAGCCAGGTAAGCAACCTCTTTTTTCATTAACTCTCTCTTGTCAACTGGACAGCGATATGCATGCTGCTTAATGGGAATATGATCACCTACATCAATGTCATGCTCTACAACGTTAGTACGGGAGGGCACATCACCGAACAAGGTGGGGTATGCAGCGAAGAGGTTGAGCACATCCTGACACTGAGCTGGAGGAAGATGGGACAAATAATGTTCTGCATTAGACAAAAATTCAGAGTTGGACAACTGGCCAGATTGCTGTGCATCACATGGTGAAACCAAATCATCTGTCATAGCTGCTACACAAGCAAGTGAAGGAGTAACGGCAACAGTGGTTTCTGTGGAGTTTTTAGCTTGCTTAGCCCTAGCCTCTCGTGAATGGTAAGACTTAAGCATGTTAATGTGGCACAAGCGGGTCTTCTTCCGGCGCTCGGGCGTTCGAACAACATAGTCGATGTCAGAGATTCTACTCTCCACTATATAGGGACCTCTGAAACAAGCTGTAAGAGCTGACCCAGGTGTAGGTAACAAAACCAACACCTCATCACCTGGCTGGAACTGGCGCTCAATTGCCTTCCGGTCAAACCGCTGTTTCATGCCACCCTGAGAGGAGGAGAGAGCCTCTCTTGCCAGCTTGGAGGCAAGATGCAGGCGCTCCCTGCATTTAGAGACGAACTCTAAGATGTTAGTTTGTCTTGGGGGGCGGCGCACTAAATGCTCCTTGAGAACGGCTAACGGGCCTCGCACATTGTAGCCAAACACTAATTCTGCAGGGCTGTACCCCAAAGACTCCTGTTTTGCATCTCTGATGGCAAACAACACAAACGGCACACCCTCATCCCAGTCTTTACCACTGTCACGGCAATACTTACTTAACATTGATTTTAATGTTTGATGCCACCGTTCAAGCGCTCCCTGAGATTCAGGATGGTAAGCACTTGACACTGAATGAGAAATACCAAGGGATCGCAAGGTTTCATTAAAGACTTTGGAAAGAAAGTTAGTCCCTTGGTCAGTTTGCACTACCTTTGGCAAACCGAAAGTAGTGAAAAACTTCAGAAGTGCCTTAGTGACAGCTGGTGCAGTAATACGTCGCAGAGGAATAGCCTCAGGAAAACGGGTAGAAACGCACATCACAGTCAGCAAGAATTGATTACCAACCTTGGTTTTAGGTAGCGGACCCACACAGTCAACAATCACATGCTCGAAAGGCTCACCAACCGCTGGAACAGGATGAAGAGGGGCAGGGGGCACAGGTTGATTAGGTTTACCCACCATCTGACAAGTATTACACGTCTTACAAAAGCTCACCACATCAGCCTTCAAACCAGGCCAGAAAAAATGCTTGAGAACCCGATGGTACGTTTTAGCTATGCCCAGGTGACCTGACCACAAGTGTTCATGAGCAAGCTTTAACACAGGCTGACGACATTCACCAGGAAGGACTATTTGGTGGATCACACTCCAATCCTCGCCTGGCTCGGCCGCTGCACTGCCTGGCTGCGAAACCCATCTGCGCATCAGAACACCATCATCAATAAAATATGGTTGTTTCGATGTACACTCACTGGGTTTCTTTAACGCAACGGCCATACAGCCAGCTAGGGACTGATCTGCTTTCTGGGCAGCAATGAGAGCCTCACGGTGCAGTGGCAAGGGAGCTGCAGGAGCAACAGTCACCTTCCCCCTTTCAGGTTTCTCAAAACCACAGTCCACTAAACCACCACCAGGGGGCAGCTCACCCTGAGAGAGAGAGGATACTAACAGGGAATCAGCTAAGTCAACCTCCTGAGCCTGTTGATGAGCCTTGGCTCTAGTTAACACACTAACTGCAAAAACATCAGGGTGTTTTTTAGCCAAGTCATCATGATCAGACTCTAAAATGGGATCAGCAACAACCTCTGGAACAGGATAAACCTTACCGCCCGCTATATCATTACCCATGATGAAATCAATGCCAGCAATAGGAAAGCAAGAACGGACACCCACAGCGAAATAACCAGTTGCCAAACCAGACTTCACATGGATTCGGTGCAGAGGTGCGGGAATGAAACCCATCTCAATTCCCCTAACCACAGCACTGGAGTCTGACTCAGTACCTGGCGGCAGCACACTAGACAAAATGAGGGACTGTGAACAGGCAGTATCACGCAGCACAGTCATTAAGCGCTGGTCCTCAGCCAACCCTGTTAGAGAAACAAAACAGTTAAAAGTGAAAGGCTTAAAACAGTCATCAGGCACCTCTGACACTGGGCCCTTGTCACTGATGGAAGTTTCAATAAGTCCCACACCCTTAGGCGGCTTCACAGCAGGCCTCTGATGACGCTTCCAAGCAATACAATCAGCAATCAAGTGACCTGATTTGTGGCAATAGAAACACTGCCTCCCGGTTTTGGAAGCTGACGGAGCAGCATCACCTGGCACCTGCGAAGCAGACTTCTCAAAAACCTCACGAGGAACCTCACGTTTGGCTAAAACACTTCTATGAGTGAGTGCATACTCATCTGCCAAAGCGGCAGCCTGCTGCAAGGTGGACACTTTCTGTTCATTTAAATATACAGCAGTACGCTCAGAGACACAGCTTTTGAACTCCTCCAGTAGTATTAACTCGCGTACTGAGGAAAAATCATCAGTCTTACAGGCTGCACACCATCGGTCAAAAAGAATGCCTTTCTCTCTGGCAAAATCGATGTGGGTCTGATTGGGCGCCCTACGAAGGCTACGAAAAACGCTGTCTGTAGGCCTCAGGTACCAGTTCATATGCCCGCAGAATAGTGCTCTTTACCTTATCATAATTGAGTCCATCCTCCACAGACAAGAAAGAACAGGCCTCCTGAGCTCTGCCTGTCAACTTACATTGCAGCAGAATAGCCCACACATCCTCAGGCCAGCGTAAAGCAGCAGCAATACGCTCAAATGCGCCAAAATATGTCTCTACTTCTGCCTGACGGAATACAGGAACCAAGGAAATGTGTTTGCTCACATCGAAGGCGACAGGGGGACAGGACACGGGTGGAGAATCAGCAGTCTGAACTGTGCGTGTCTGCAGCTCCACCTGACGCAGCCTAACAGCTGTGTCTGCCTCCAACTTTTTAAGCTCAATCTCCCTGCGAAACTGAAACTCACGCTCGCGCTCCTCCTTTTCCAGCTGTAAACGGGCTAAACGGACTTTCAGCCTAGCCTCCACTCTAGAACTAAGAGCTGACTCTACGGAAAGAGGAACGAAATGGGGCAAAGTGACTGGCTTCCCCGTCGTCCAAGCCTCTTTCATAGCAGGAGTAACCGGCTGCTCTGACACTTCCGCGGATGCCGGGCGGCTCTCTCCAGGAGAGGATGCTGCCCCTGAGTGAGCATCCCCAGACACCGGTAAGGTGAAAACCCCTCTGCTAACCAACTCATCTAAAAGGACGGCTTTGAGCTCCGCTTTAACAAGGGCATGGGAAACGGAAACCCCGTAATGCTCAGCAACCTCACGTAAATCACTTTTCTTACACTTATCAAACACAATTATTGATGGATCCGACACAAACGCTTCAAGATCAAACGTTGCCATCATCAAGCACACCGGGAGAAATTACGCAGCAGCGCCACGCAAACAAAAAGGCTGCCCTAACGATCACTGAGAACCACCGGAGACACACGGAACGTAAGATGTCAGAGGCCACACACAAACAGCCAAACAGAGGACACACTTCCCCAGATCCTACCTAATACAGACTTCGCCTACCTATCTTCTGGGAGCATGCCGGGCTCGAGGCGTCTTACAGGCAACACATCAGCGGCCGAAACCCTTAAACGCCAGCCCCCGTCGGAGATCGAAATCTCCGCCCAGAGTTTACCCCCGAAAATAAAAAAGGCAAAACAACAAAAGAGCACCCGAAGGAAAGGCTGATTACAACTCAGCCCAGCTGGGCACTCACCTGTCTAATCTGGAGAAGCTGCCACTGACGTCACTGCAGGCTGTAGGCACACAGACACCAATACGCACCGCAGGAACCACCGGGGCAACAACAGTGACAAAGCAAAAGATTGGCACTGGCACGATTGCGGGTAAACTGATCCCGGACGAGCCCCCAAAATTGTTACATCCCTAGAATGAGGGAAAAATCTAGGGGAACATAGGGAGGTAACAATTGAAAAAAAAAAATACAATCCAAAACAAACCAAGAGCAAAACGGTGAACCAAGGATCATCTGCGAACGCAGGAATTTATTTAAGTAAAACAAAGATGCCAGCAAAACTAAAGGAACAATACAAAACGACAAGCTGGTCTGAAACGATCCACACACGCGCACACCACGACCCACTGGCAGTTGGTTGGCTCACAGGCAGCCGCGAAGCACCCCAGCTGGAGCCTTTATACCGCAGCTGGGTAATCAGCTGATCATCCTGAGAAGGTGGAGACGGGGCGGTACCTGACAGAAGGGAGGACACACAAGAGACAGCAGGCAGCACATACCATGGCCCGTAACAGGCACCATAAAGCCTGTGAAACTAACACCAAACACATTGTGACACAGAGAGTCATGACAAACAGAGAAGGTACACAGGGTGGGAGGGGGGTAGGAGGACTGAGTGTGAGAGAGAGGGAGAGGGGTACATGGAGATTTAACACAGAGAGGGGGAGAAAAAAAGAATAAAAGAAGGAAGGAGATCCCTAGTGGGGGGTGACATTTGGTAAAGGTAAACATTTGAAACTTGTGAGATTTGATTGCTTTCTCTCTATGGGTTGATGGAGGATTCCCTGAACAGCTGGCCATCTATGTAGAGTTTGTCCACCACAAGTGCAGTCCAGAAAATCTGCTGGTGAGTAAACTCCAGGCTAGCCTTCAGGTCCTTAATCTCATCATGGAGCATCTTAAGTATGTCGAGCTTTTTATTGATCGAATCGATAAATCACGCTTATCTGGACATCCGTGGTCTCAAGGTCCTGTGTGTCAGTAGAGGAGTCTGTTTTCTTCCCCTTGAAAGAAATAGTCGTCGATGAAATTTTCAAGATCCTCCACCTTTAGTGAAGCTATGTACAGCGTTGTCGGTCTAACTTAATTGGTCTGCTTAAAGCACGAAATAAGTTGGCAAAGACTGTATTTTGCTAAATCTTAGTCTAGCAGCTGGGGGCCGCCATGTTGAATTTCGCAAATCTCACAGACTCTCGCGATCTCACAGCATCTCACCTCCTCCCACTGACTTGTTGATGGTTTACAATTTTTTAAATCTCTGGGCAGGTCAGATGATAAGTTCTTGTCATGTGTCAAATGGAGTTGTGGTTGTACAGGTTGTACAACAGTCATAGTGTAAGTGCATCTGTGAGAAATATCCAGCAGACTCAACACATTGTCGGATGTACTCACCCAGGAATGATCAATTGTTCCCAAGTCCCACACAGATGATAAACAGAGTAAAGTTAGCAAAAATGCCGTAACTCCACAACTCCTAACGCTTAGATGTAAAGAGAAGTAGATATCAGGAAACTGCACAGGTATGAGAAAGGAAAAAGCCTCCAGCAGACAGCACAGGCCTCAGTGTGGTGTAGATGGCTTCTGCTCCAGAATGCAGCACAGGCTTCAGTATGAAGAAGAAGGCTCCAGCTGAAAACACAGGCGTCAGTGCCATGTAGATGGAGTAGGCATGGTGAAGCAGGAAGATGATGGCGTCTTCTACCCCCAGATTTGGCTGGTTGGCAAACTGAAGAGGATCCAGTGATGTTCTAACCAGGGACCGTAGGTGTGAAAGGACCAGCCTCTCCAGAGACTTCATCAGATGGGAAGTCAGAGCCACCGGTCTGTTGTCGTTGTAGACACTGGGACGTGCCTTCTTCAGTACAGGAACCAGGCAGAATGTCTTCCACAGCACAGGGACCCTCTGCACAGGCTCAGGCTCAGGCTAAAGAAGTACTGGAGGACGCCACACAGCTGGCTAGCACATGTTTTGAGGACCTTTGGGCTGACAGGCAGAGGCAGAGATAGCTGAGGAGCTGGGAGAGGGGTAGACTTGGGCCCTATCATCAAATCTATTGAAAATACAGGTTCAACTCGTTGGCCTGCTCAAGTTTAACCAGGAAGATCCCATTGAGATTAAAAACCTCTTTTTCAAGGGAGACCTGGCCAAGATAGGCAGCAGCAAATGCAAAACACAGTTACAGATTACAAAGATAAACACACAAACAAGTTTACAATTTTTTTAAATCTCTGGGCAGGTCAGATGATAAGTTCTTGTCATGTGTCAAATGGAGTGGTGGTTGTACAGGTTGTACAACAGTCATAAGTGTATCTGTGAGAAATATCCAGCAGGCTCAAGACATTGTCGGATGTACTCACCCAGGAATGATCACTTGTCCCCAAGTCCTACACAGATGATAAACAGAGTAAAGTTAGCAAAAATGCAGTAACATTTTAGGGGTTCAACTCGTTGGCCTGCTCAAGACCTCCCCACCCCCCCGCCCCATTGTCTGACTAACAGCTCGTCTGTAGTCATTTGATATCCCTCATGCCACTCCACACATCCCTCATTTGCTGGAGTTTGTTTTTCAGCTTCCTCCTGTAGTCATCCTTCCCCTGTTGAATCCTGTCTTTAAGCTCCTTCTGGACCCCTATAATCTCCTCTCTGTCCCCTTTTCTGAAAGCCCTCTTCTTCTCATTTAAACGGACACTGTAATTTTTTCTCCCATCTAGTGGTTAAATTTGACTTTGCATGCATTGCAATATGGTTGGAACTACGGTCAGTGGAATGGGTCAATTCCCGGGTGGCCACTATCACCACGGATCCTTGGCCCCGGCCCGGAGTCCAATCATTTTTCCACAGCCCTTCTCCGGTCCGGAGGACCTCCCGGGCGGTCACTCACCGTGGATCCCCGGCCCGGAGCTGTGGTCATTTTATGGTGATGAGGATTCGGTGCAGCATAAGTATGGTCTTGTATTATGACCAAAAGTGCAGTGCAGGTTTTAGTTTAGTGCCGGGCAAATAAAACTGGCGTCTCCAACTTGCTTCTCTGTGAAAAGTGAATTGCAAAACACGGAAATGCATTTTGTCCTATGGGTACGAGCAGGTAGTGCTTTAAGTTCGTCTTGGCAGTTCGTAATTTTTGATAGACCGGAAAGACATGGAAGCCTCCATATGAGCGACCCGCTCTATGTAAAGACAGATAACTGAATCGGATAAGTCAGATTGTGGGCATAGGTCATTTTACACCAATGAGGATCTATTTATGAATGAAGATGTTGATTTGAGGTAATAAAATACTTTAAAAAATTACATAGTGTCCCTTTAAGAGGACCTTGATGTATCTGGTAAACCATGGTTTGCTATTGGGAAAACAGGGCACAGTCTCTGTAGGAACAACATTATCCACATAGAAGTTGATGTATCCTGTTATACAGTCCGTGAGATCATCAATGCCCTCTCCATGTGAGTTGCAGAGTAAATCCCAGTCCGTAATTTCAAAGCAGCCCTGCAGAGCCTCATTGGCCTCCTGTGACCATCTCCTCACAGTCCAAGTAGTCCCAGGCTGCTGCTGGACCAGAGGCTTACACAGGAGCTGCAGATGGATCAGGTTATGGTCTGATCTACCCAATGGAGGGAGGGCTGTGGAGCTGTATGCTTCCTTAACATTCGCATACAGCAAGTTCAGTGTTTTGTTCTCTTTGGTTGGACAGTCCACAAACCGCTTGAAGGTGAGCAGTGTAGAAGCCAGAAAAACATGGTTAAAATCCCCAGATATCACAATGAATGCGCCTGGGTGCTGCGTCTGCAGTCTCGCAATGACAGAGTGGATGATGTCAGTCGCGAGCGATGCATTTGCAGCTGGTTGAATGTAAAAAATCAGGAAGATCACATGGAAAAACTCTTGTAGAAGACAGTATGTCCGGGCTACACACACGTTCCTTCACGGTGATGTGTCCAGGGTTACGCCATCTGTTGTTGACAAAGTCCTCCACCTTTTATCTTGCCACTCTCCCTGTAACTCCTGTCCACCCGAACCGTCTGGAAGCCGTCAACAGACACATTAGAGTCAGATATGTCCTTGTGTAGCCATTTCTCTGTAAAACGCATCACACTGCTTTCATGATGGACTCACTGACTCCTCACCAGAACCACTACCTCGTCCATCTTGTTAGCCAGCGATCTCACATTTCCAATGATGACAGAAGGACGATACGGCTTGTATCTCCTTTTTGCTTCCTATTGTTTAAGTCCAGCCTTACATCCCCTGTATCTCCTCTTCACCTTCTTGGTATTTCAGGCCTGACTCGAGTCAGCACTTTTTCTTCTTTCCCTATTTCTCCTATACTGTATTCTCATATATTCTGTTAATGCATTGTCATTGAGTTGACTTTGTGAGTCTTCTTTGTCACAGCCGCTTAGTGCCAACAACACCGGGTGTTGTCCTACTATTGTCTTAAACCCTCGTATGATCAAAAAGCGTAATAATGATAAGACACAGCAGACTATTAACAATACCATCAAAAAGAAACCTCCTGTCACCATTCCTATCATCTTCAGAAGTTTAAGCCATCCCATTCCTCTTATCCAGTCCCAAAATCCCATTGTGTTCCAATTATAGATATTTACATGTGTAACAGCAGCATAATGTCATCATTATATTTTTATATTTTTATTTTGTGAATTTTTATCTCAATGAGTCAGTTTATTTTGTTATTTTTTTCTTGTTTCTGGTGGGAACATTAATCAGTTGCACATGCCTTCTGTTTACTTTGCCTATCATACCTTGATGAGGGTAAGTCGTGTTGGAAAGGAAGTGACTGTATGTTATTGTTATCGATGGAAATTATACTACTTATGTTATTAGCTGTTACTCATATGCATGCACTGATGTTATTGCTACATAGCAAATGCAGTTTTGTGGTGTTTTAGCCACTAAATCAGTTTGTTAGGGAGTTTTTTGCGGAGTGTTTTTGGCACGATGCGTATCATCGCACCTGTCATGTTTTCCCTACTTCAGGCAGTGTGCAGTAAAGTAAGAGTAAAGTAATAATTTCTCCATGTAACTGTCGGTGTTATGGTTTGTTTAGGAGGAGATGTGCAACATTACCGAGAGGACTTATTGTTTAAGTCAGGTATGTTCTCTTGCAAATTATATTAGCGTTTTCAAATGTTTCTGTGTGGATGTTCCATTATGTGCAATATAAACTGCTTCTTTGTCATAAAAAATAAGCTGTTAGCTATGAGTAGCACTGTACAATAAGTTAAATACCACTGTTATGTCAATATCTGATATAATATCTGTGTGTACTTGTATGTGTTTTAAACACAACGTAACATACCTCGATGAGGGAGGAGATCCATCCATCCATTATCTACCGCTTATCCTCATAGGGTCGCGGGGGGGGGGCTGGAGCCTATCCCAGCTGTCTTAGGGCGGAAGGCAGGGTACACCCTGGACAAGTCGCCACCTCATCGCAGGGCACACAGAAACAGACAACCATTCACACTCACACCTACGGTCAATTTAAATTAGCCAATTAACCTAATCCCCATGCATGTTTTTGGATGGTGGGAGGAAGCCGGAGTACCCGGAGAGAACCCACGCAGACACGGGGAGAACATACAAACTCCACACAGAAAGGCCCCGGGCCCGGGATTCGAACCCGGTACCTTCTTGCTGTGAGGCGACAGTGCTAACCACTACACCACTGAGGGAGAAGATGTGCAACATATTACCAAGAGGACTTATGGTTTATAATGTTCTCTGTAGGGGCAAATAAATGCTGAGAAACAGTTGGTGTCAACGCCTCAAATGACTGCAAACACACACTGTCACACTGATGAAGAATGGATCACATGAAAATAGTGACCTATTACACTGGTGCTGTGACCCTTCAGATCAGCTTGATACTCATCGCCGCAGATGCTGTGCAGATGTCCTCATCAACCCTTCAAATTTGTATTGAGGTTACTTCTGTAAAATAATATAGTTGTGGTTTAATTTTTCAAATTTGGTTAACTTCTGTAAGTTAGTAACTCCGAGTTGTTGGGAGTGTTTTTCTGTGCATGTTAATCTGAAAACACAACACTAGTAATTTGTACGGTCAAAAAGTACTCACTGTCCTTAAAATGGATGATTTCAAAGTCCTATTTTACCTAGTGGGTGAGGTGTTTGTCTTAGTGCTTTTGTTAACAGTAAGGAAGAGGGCTATTCAAAAGCAATATTGGATGGTCTTGCTGCTAATGGATCGGGTCAAAATCCTAGTTGTCCTCCCATTAAAGTGTATATGAGGGAGGGTCTATATACTTCCACCCCTGGTAGTGATGTAGACGCTATTCACCATCTCACAGACATGGTAGTTGGGAGCACAAATTGGTGAATCCATTGTAGCAAAGCTGATGTTGTAAATATGAATAGTGATGGTGACAAAAAAAACACACAATGTGATGCTACCAAACACGATGTTCCGCATGTGACAGTACAGTACAGTATGTTCATTCTGACAAGGAACTACTGACATTCTGAGGTGACAGTACTGACAAACTACCTGTCCAGGACTGGATTGACATGATTAAGGCTCACCTCCGAAAACAGCGTGTTCTAGAGCACGAACAAGCGGGGGAAATCATAAAGTCATCTGACAGATAAAGCCAGAGACATGGTGAAAATAAACCTGTGATGACATTTGTTTTCAGTATTTCAGTGATGCTTCATCATGCCTTCCTCTGGCAGACTTTTATGCTGCTCTGCCCAAGCACAGAGAGAATGTAAGTGGACTATTGAATAAGGCTGAATAAAGCTGCAGACCTGGCCTCTGAGGGCCTGCACAGACAAGGGGAGACTGAGGACATGACTGATGAGGTGGCTCTCATGTTTGTCACGCACTGCCCTGACCCAGAGCTTGCCTGTGTTCTGAAGTGCAAGCCAATACATGAGTGGACTGCACGTGCAGGGTAAATGATTATCAAAGAGAGCGGAGAGCTAACGGCCGAACGGCTAACGCTGGACAGATAAAGAGCCATGTCGCTGCTGTCATCATTCTATGTCCAACGAACCCTCCAACTCATCCGACCACACAGGTCGTTTGTACATGCCCTCGAATACGACCCATGGGGGCGTTTCTTACAACAGCGCACCTACCGGTGACAGGAGGAATGCCACAAATACTTTTTCCCTGAACACTGCACGGTCTGCGACATCGATTTTTTTCTACACGTTGTAGTTGGACCAACGAAGGTAAGTAACGTAAATACTGTTTAATTAACATTTGAGAACACTACAACATGTTGTCAGTGTGTTGTAGTGTTGTTTTGCCGTCTAGGTATAGTGTCTAGAATCACTAATGATGATAATTTTGATTTTTAGAAGATGTCAGGACATGTAAAAAAAGCCATGAATGTAAAAGAAGGACAGACAGGTAAGACAGGTGTTTGTTAGGGTCTGTAAGCCCATTTTCAAACGTTATTAAGTACTTATTTTACCAGTCACAGTACCTGTTGTCTTGAAGAGAAATGGTGTATTGAAGTAGTTAAGTAATATATTAATTTAAAACTGAAATCAGACATGATTCTGACAAACTGAGGCCCTCTGACAAGTCATTAGATCATTTACAATATCTGTCAATATCTTGTCTAAAACCTGTATATGCATACTGCTTGATATAAGCTGTCAAAATTAAGTAGGGATGAAAAACCTCTCCAAAAGCACTAAAGACAAAATCTGATGGATGACAGAAGTTTGTGCAGCATGACATGAGACAGATGCAGATACTATTAGCATACCACCTCACATGTACTTGTTAATTCTATAACAAGTATTTATGCTTGATTTCAGGCCTCTTCTAGAGTCCTCTTCCTAACAAGACTATCATGATTGTAGTTTTCATGTACTGACTTGATAAAACTAATTTGAGCCTGATTAATATTTTACTATACCATTTTACTTTGAAAACCATGTTGGGTGCTGTGTTGATAAGATTTTATAAGGTGAAAAAACACACTCCTGTATTCTTCACTGTATTCTTCTCTATTCACGATTATTTCCCCAAATGCCGACACAGAAAGATTGTGTGACGTGTAAAAGGAAGATTTGGGTGGCCAGCAAGACCTGCCAGCACTGTGGTGTCAAGCAGCCATATAAAGACAGGCTGGAGAGGCAGAAGGAGAAGATCACACAGGAGTGGAAGGAGCGGCAAAATAAAAGCTGCAGCATCAACAAAGTGTATGATGCAACACATCTATTGGTGAGATTTTTTTCTTTCAGATTGTTGTCATAGAATACATAGTATAATCATAATCTTTCCATGATCTCGCCAAACACATTGCTATGTTGCTGTTACTTCACTGAACTTTTCAGCATTCTAACATTTATCCTTGTTTGCCCTTGTGCATAAAATCCTGAGTTCTCAATGTACTTAAAGGTGATATAGAATGATTGAACGGGGTATTAATCCTTGTTCTGTGATGTGACATGTACCCCCAAAAAATTTGCTTGGGTCTGTAATGCCTCAGAAGTTTCCTAAAATGCCCTCTCAAAAAGCTATGTTGGGTTGCTGGGTGTAGAATGTGTCATTTGCCCTATTTTGCGTCTTTTCTTAGCTTATCTGACAACCTCATGAGGAAATGAATGCACATTGACACTGATAGGGGGCGGCACGGTAGTGTAGTGGTTAGCACTGTCGCCTCTCTGATACTCCGGCTTCTTCCCACCATCCAAAAACATGCATGGGGATTAAGTTAATTGGTTAAATTAAATTGACCGTAGGTGTGAGTGTGAGTGGTTGACTGTCTCTATGTGTCCTGTGATGAACTGGAGACTTGTCCAGGGTGTACCCTGTACCCTGCCCCGCGACCCTATGTGAGGATAAGCCATAGATAATGGATGGATGATGGATGACACTGATAGGCTGCCGTTACTGCCACTCAAAAGAAGGGCAATTTTGTGCCTGTTTGGGAATACAGACGGTAACTAAGCAACTTTCTGTAGCGATGGCACATTCAGAGATTAAACCGTACATGTTTGAGCCCGAATCGGAGGACGACACTGAATTGGAAGAAAAACAACCAGTCCAACAAAGGCTTGATGTAAACGCCTCTTTTTTTAAAAAAAATGTTTTTTTACCCAACTTGATAACCGTGTCTTATCCAAAGTGTCCTAATGAATTAATAGCATGAGCTACATGTGGACATTAACCTAATCATTTTGCAGCATTGCTATTGTCATAAGCTAATGTTTATGTTTTGTTGTAAAAAGTAGAAACATACAGGCCTCCATAAAGTCTTAGGACAGAAGCTAGAGAACAAATTTGAAACATCTGTACTTACCAATGTTTCATGTGTATGCTCATATACTGATCAATACCTCTTCTTCTGACGTAGGTCACAAGGCGATTGAACCAATGACCATGGTCGTTTGACACTGCGAGAGAGGGAAAGGTAGGCCAGAGATGACTGATGTGTGTAATTATACTACTAAACAGAACAGTATTAAAATGAATGTCCTTTATTTATTCCAGACAGTGTAGACACTTGGCCTATCGCTGGTTTGTCTCTTGGTGCTGGGGATTTCTGGGCCAGAGTGTATGCATCATCATACCGTCCTGTGTTGTCCATCGCATAAGGAGTTCCCAGACTCAACTGGACAGTATGTGGGATTCAGACCCCCCCTTGACTGAAGCGAAACCTGTGGGCAGCAACTGCTTCCTTCATAGTGGGGTGGTCAAGTGTGCTACAGAGGTTTGGAGGCACTGGTATTCTCTGTAGCTGTGTGATGAATGGAGATCCTGGACAACCTCATTGAAGACCAGCTGAATCAGTTTGTAGGCATAACCTGTAAATGTGAAACATGATTGCATTTACTGTATGTTGCACAACTATTGCATAATTATTTGTTCTTTTGATGCACATGGTCATTACACTGTAAATATATACTGTATTATCTCTTTCCACATTATAAATGCGTGAATAACTTACAGAATGTTGCCTCTGTTTTCACTGGCTTGACAACATGGCCTCCCTTTTTTGCCTTGGGAAAGGACAGCCTGTAGACCAGCTTTCCTTTCTCTGTTGTCCTCTGGGGATGCTCACTGTTCTCACTGAAGTGCATGGCAGCCAGATACAACCTAATACTGAGATATGTTTGAGATATTTGAGATATTATATTAAAAAAACAAGTCATGACAGTTATAGAACACATTTTACAGCATTTATGGAACATATGCATATAGCATATATGAATTTGACAGCCAAAACCTGCATGCCGATCTCACCCAGATCAGAGAATTGATCACACTGACCATTCATAACATATCCAGTGCTTCTGTGACACAGCCAAAATACTACAAGCCCTGATTTTAGTTAAAGTGAATTCATTCCCACATACACCTAGCTTCCGTTCAAAATTTGCTGCCCAAAAATTTTCAAAATAAAATACCCAAAGTACCCAAGAAGAAACCATACTTGCACAGCATTCCTATGTAGGGATACACCACATTCTTAGGGGGAAATCTCAGTATGACACTGTGAAAAGACTCCACAGTAGAGGTTTGGTAGCGTGGGCTGAACTTCTCCACATCACTGAGCGGTCGCTTGTTTGTAAGGATCCGATGAATTCGGTTGAATGCTGGTGAACCTTGAGAAAAGTATGAATGCAGTTTTGTGTTTATTTATTTGGATATTTATACACTGACAACATGTAAAATGTACTTTTGTCACCCTTCAAAAAATATAGCTGCAAGCAAGGGTCTAGCAGAAATTATAGCTTGACCAATATTTCAAGAGTTCATGTAGCAAATTCAGCAGCTTTGCTGCTAGAGGACCAATTACATACCTGGTTTGAACCACTGTCCATGGGCCTTGGCACGCTTTGGAGGATGTGAACATTTGGGAAATGCTGGGTTGGAGTGTTTGTGGATGCTTTCCAAGTGATTGACTATGGATGTCCATTTGGCTACTTTTTCGGTTCCAGAGGTGGAGGATGTTGCTGACCAGTAAAGGTGATTGGTGATACTGCGATGCCATTTCTTGACCAAATCCAAATCTTTTTCCTTGGTGATTTTGTCAATCTTCTTGGACAACCCTAACAAACAAAAGAAAAGCAGATCACATATTACAATTCCATACTTGTAAAATTAAGTAACCAGGTCCCCTTAGCAGTTGCTCGTTATTCATCTGGTGCTTGTGCTACATGTGAAAGTGTGAGGTAATCATACTGGTGTTGTGTTTCTGATTAGAATGGGTGAACAGTCTTTCCATCAGTTGCTCCTCAGATCATTCTCCCAGGCCAAAAGTTAGAAAAGTGACAAAAGTGGCTAGTATACAAATAAGGGTATTTTAAATGTTCTTGTAAAACAATAGTAACCAAAATTCATTTTAATACCTTTTGCCACATGCCATATGTCAAAGTAGTGGTTGATGTTCTGATCCCTCAGAAGCTTTTGGACCTGAAGATGGTGGTCACTGACAACAGTGTCCACCATCACACCGTTTGCCTCCAGAAGGTGTAAGCTTCTTCTTAGGCCTTCCTTCTCCATATGATAACTCCCTCCCACCTCATTACTCTGGAAGTATGAAAACACCGTAACGAATATGAATCCATGTGAACGGCAGGTCTAAACAAACAGCAGTTGTGGTCTTTACAGGCTACATACATGCGTACCATAATCAACACTTTCATGTAACGATTGTTCAACAATTTATGCAACAATTTTGATCAAAGAAGAAATAAGTAATGAGCCAGAAAGTGTTGTGAATGTGTAACTACCTGCACAAGTTGCAAGTCAATGATCTTGTTTGTCTTCAAGTTCATCATTGTGTAACTGCCATACTTGGCAGAGTGTCCTGAAATGAAACGTTACATTACACTACATTTAGCAGACTTTTTTATCCAAACATATCCATGACATACAAAGAGGACATAAACAACAAAAACAGAGTGTGGGGAAATACAAATTACCGCAGTACAAGTCATATTACAATACAATGTAAAGTAATATACAAGTTATGGGGGCCTTTCAGAGTGCAGGCTTAACAAAGTTAGTGCACAGGGTTATACAGGGTTATGGATGAGTAGAGATTAGTTTATTTTGCAGGTAAACTGTCTAAACACATTTTTACATAACAGTTAAAAATCACACCTTTGGATCTGCTGGTCCCATGACAACAAAGTGCAACACTGTCAAGGTAGTGCTGGAGAATGTGTGGAATACACAGCAAAGAATTGAAATTGCAGCAGTTGAGACCCCTGCAATTTGCTGTTATGAAGGTGCCTGCAATCTGCTGTTATGAAGGTGCCTGGAGAGCACATCAGAGGAGAATTCAAGAGGAGAGGTCTGCAGCTGGCAGATTTCCAGTTAGATGGTGCTGAGGACCCCGAGCTGTTGGTCTTAATTGGAGCTGACTTTTACTGGAAGGTGATGACTGGCAAAGTGGAAAGGCTAACAGAGTCACTTGTGGGCTTAGAAAGCACCTTTGGATGGACTGTCCAAGGGCCAGTCCCAATGTCTAGTGTAATAGACACAATCTGCATGCACATCAGCCTAGATGAGGACACTCAGATCTCAAAACAGTTGCATGCCTTTTGGGAAATAGAAACACTGGGCATTGTAAATGACAAAGCTGAAAACCCAGAAGATACAGAGGCTCTTCAGAGCTTTGAGCAGACAGTGACATTTAATGATGGTCGCTACCAAGTTGAATTACCATGGCGACCGGACAGCCCACCTCTACTAGACAACTTCAGAGTTGCAAAGAAAAGATTTGAGAACCTGAAGAGGAAGCTGATTGCTGATGCCACTCTGTACACAAGGTACAACAATGTGATGGAGGATTACCTACAACAGGGAATTTGTGAGGATGTCTCAGAGAATGAATTAGCAGCAGAGTCAACAGAAACTGTGAAATATTACCTACCTCATCATGCTGTACTCCGGGAGGAGAAAGAGACGACCAAGCTGAGAGTAGTGTTTGATGCCTCATCACATGAGGCTGGAAGCCCCTCACTAAATGACTGTCTGTTAACTGGGCCAAACTAAACCCTGATCTGTTAGATGTGCTTATCAAATTCAGACTGCACAAGATAGCTTTCACTGCAGACATCACCAAGGCTTTCTTGCAGATAGCCCTAGCAGACAAAGACAAGGATTCAGTCAGGTTCTTGTGGATGCATGGACCCCCCACTAAGGACTGTGACAATGAGCTGCCCATCATGAGAATGAGTAGAGTGGTATTTGGAGTTTCACCAAGCCCCTTCCTCCTAGCTGCAACCATTAGGAAGCACATCCAACAGTATGATGAAGCCCAACCAAAGGCAGTGAAGGCACTTAGAGAGTCTTTGTATGTAGATGATCTGATTTCAAGCTCATGTGACGTGGAGGAGGCCTATTCAGTCACAACAGGAGCTAAGAACATTCTGTCTGCTGCTGGAATGAACCTGTGCAAATGGGCCACAAACTCACCAGATCTCAAATCAAAATGGGCAGAGAATGGATTCGAACAAGCTACAGAACCTGTCATTTGCGGGAATGTACTCAAAGTGCTAGGTCTAGTATGGAAACCAGAGGAAAATCACTTTGTGTTTGACTTAAATGGACTTTTAGACATTTTGAAGGACAAGCAAAACACAAAGAAAAGTGTGCTGCAAATGTCAGCTCGCATTTTTGACCCTATTAGCTTCCTCACTCCGTTCACCATTAGGGTGAAGCACCTCTTCCAGCGACTGTGGGAGAGGGGAATTGGTTGGGATGACCAGTTACCCCCAGACTTGGCAAGGGAATGGAACCAATGGTGCTCAGAACTGCCACGGCTCCACCTTGTGGCGATTCCCAGGTGGTATCACATTGAAATCCAACCAAACATGCAGTCACTGGAACTACATGTCTACTGTGATGCTAGTGAAAAGGCGTTCAGTGCTGTTGCATACATGCAAGGAAAGAACCAGAACGGGGAAATTGTGACAAGCCTTGTAGCATCAAAGTCGAGAGTTGCCCCTCTAAAGAAACTAACTTTACTACGCTTAGAGCTGATGGGAGCCTTGATCGGAGCCAGGTTGGGAAAAAATCTGCTTAAGTCTCTGAAGATGGAAAAGAATCAGCTCAGGATGTGGACAGACTCGATGATCGCCTTGCACTGGATACGCAGCACAGCACACAAATGGAAGCCCTTTGTGGAAAACAGAGTGACTGAAATCCAAAATTTGACAAACCCAGAATCATGGTCACACAATGGCAAAAGGAACCCTGCTGATCTACCCACCAGGGGCCAGAGTGTTGACAATCTCATCCAGAGTCAGCTGTGGTGGAACAGGCCTGCTACGTCACTGACAGCTGAACCAACAGACACAACTGAGACTGAGGAGGACTGTACTGCTGAGGAAGCAAATGTTGAGCTTAGGACTAAGTTCACAGTAGCAGTACAATTTACTAGCACTGACCCAGCTGAACCACTGTTAGACCTTGACAAGTACAGTAGACTGAGAACAGTGTTCAGATTAACTGCATTGGTGAAGAGGTTTGTGAACAATGCCCGCTCAAGCCAAAGGACCCATGGAGGGCTCACTGCAGAGGAGCTCACTGCAGCTGAAATGTACTGGATAAAGGTGACACAAGAGCAAGGTTTCAGCCAAGAATTAAATCTACTGAAATCAGGACAAGAACTTGACAAAGATTCAAAAATCAAGGACTTGAAACCATTCCTTGATGAGAACAGCCTTATCAGTGTGGGAGGAAGGCTGCAACAGTCGGAGTTCAGTTTCAGAGAACAGCACCCTTGGGTGCTCCCCCCAAAACACAGATAGACTGAGCTCTTAGTTCAAAACTACCATGAAAAGGTGATGCATTCTGGGGTCAGGGATACTCTAGTGCAGATAAGGGAGAGTGTCAGGGACCGAGCCAGCCAAGACAAAAGGACACAGGAAAACTTTATCAAAATAGGGGTTTTATTCACCCAAAATATACAAATCAAAGTTTCTCAACCAAAAGTAATAACAAATTGGGCCCATAAAAGAGGCCAAATTAACACAAGTCAACTGAACAAAGTAACAGAAGACAAAACAGACCTAAACTGACGAAAGACAAAGGGGAACTTATATAGTGGGTGATCAGCCCACAGTAATACAATAGGGGATTAACAACACTGAACACAAAAGACAACAGCTAACTTGTAAACAAAATCAAAGGAATTAACTTATTAAAAAAACACAATCTCTACTTAATCAAATACAAACTGAGTAATTAACTATTTAAAGAAAAATAATTAAAGAACTAAATTCCTCAATCTCCCCCCCCTGCGAGGTGCCAGCTTGGTTCGGACCAAATCCGCCCCTCTTCACTGCACCACCAATGGCTGGGCATACAGGGCGGATCTCCTGGCCCAGCCTCCCCAGATCCCCAGCAGCAACCCCAGAGCAGCACCACTACAACTCAAAGAACAGAAATTAGAAAACCATACAAACAAAAGGAACAAAGACTGTACAAAAGTTAACTAAATGTGCGCGCTATAAATAGAACTAATGTATGGTCAAATAATACATGGAAAATGTGTTAAACAATACAAACTCTAAATAAACTGAATGAATGAATAAGTGGATAAACAAAATATAACACCTTAAAGCAAATAATGTGGGTGCACGGGGTTACCACATGTTTACTGTGTGGCCTCAGCTGTGGCCATCACAGAGAGCTACTGGATATTGAGAAGCAGACAGCTGGTTAAGCAGATTGTGGCACGCTGTCACATCTGTAAGAGACTAAAGGTGAAACCAGCTCAGCAAGTTACTGCCCCTTTACCAAGAGACAGGATTACAGAGTCCCCACCTTTTGAAGTCATGGGCATTGATTTCGCTGGCCCGCTGTATGTCAAGTCAAACAGCCAGACAAAGAAGGCATACATTGCACTGTTCACATGCGCTGTCACTAGGGCAGTGCATTTAGAGCTTGTATCAGACATGTCCACAGAGAACTTTCTCTTAGCCTTGAAGAGATGCATTGCAAGATGTGGGCTATGTAAGGTCATTTATTCTGACAATGCCAAGACCTTTAAAAGAGCAGACCATGATCTGAAGGAGCTATGGAAATCATTCAAGGAACCGGAACTCACTGCATTCTTCACCAAAAAGGGCATCTCGTGGAGGTTTATTGCTGAGAGAGCAGCTTGGTGGGGCGGCTTCTGGGAAAGACTTGTGAGGTCAGTGAAGACATGCCTAAAAACAGTCCTAGGAAGGGCCTCACTGAACTTCGAGGAGTTGACCACCACTCTCACAGAGGCGGAGGCTGTGCTGAATTCTAGGGCACTCTCATATGTGCACAACGATGCAGATGAACCCACACCCCTGACACCCGCTCATTTTCTGGTCGGCAAAAGACTGACTTCCCTGCCACCAAAAACTATGATTCCAGAAATTCAGTCAGCCAATCTAAGCAGAGAGAACATGGGACGCAGATGGAAGTACTGCCAGAGACTCCTAAATACCTTCTGGACCCGCTGGCGCAAGGACTATCTACTGGATCTGAAATCAGCACATAAGTGTGATACATCCAAACCCACTGAGCTCAAAGTAGGAGACGTCGTGCTGATTGGAGAGGACAAAATGCCTCGACAAATCTGGAAAACAGGCAGGATTGAAGAGCTGTTTCCAGGGCGAGATGGACTGACACGCTCATGCACAGTTCGTACCCCTACAGGGACACTACTGAGAAGACCTGTGCAACTGATCTATCCTTTGGAAACAACTTAACTTGATTCAGGCATAGATTAGTAGTGATGAACATTGTTCATGGGGCGGGAGAATGTTGTGGTTTGTTGCATGTTGTGATTTATGTTTATTAAAAGGAAATACTTTAAATAAGTATTAAATAGTTAAAAGAATATTGCACTGTTTAGAGTTAAAAATGTATTGAGAAACATAATTGTTGTTTACTGCATGTTTCAGTTTTGATATGCACTATTTGAGTTTATTTTGGAATGACAATATGCCGCTTTTATTTTGAAGGAGTTACTAGGAAGTTCTAGTCAGTCTGTGTGTTACGTAAAAAATAAAAGGCCCGCTAGCAACATGCTATGAGCTAACATGCTGTGTGCACGAGACAGAGAAAAAAAATGCACGTAACGCTGTGAAACCATGCCACCCTTTTTTGTATTACTAATTTTCCACCGTGTTTGTATGTTTTTTAAAACTGCAAGAAGTCAGTAAACTTTTGTCAACGTTGTTTTGGAGTCTAATTTCACCCCTTTTAAGAACTTTCAATCAGTCTCTGACCATGGCCTTTTGGATTTCCCTGTAAGTACTTGAAGAAAGAAAATAAATAAATTGATGAATAAAAAGACACCAACACCAAGATTTTCTGTGTAGACAATATTCTTCAGAGTAAATAGAAAAAATCACCCTTTTGAATGGGAAAGCTGTTGCACACTGGTCTGAAATAAAGAAAATGTATCTCTATTACTTTGCAAATAACAATATAATATCATATAATATCATAATATCATATAATATCAATACCTGTTTTTCAATTCCAAATATACTTTTATGCAACCAGCAAGTTTTTGTTTGAATGGAAATGACACAGGTGTCTCCCAGAAGATAATAAGACAATGTTCAACAGGCACATAGCTTAAAGGTGATGATAAAATAATGAGCTGAAACTGATGATAAAAGCATCCCCTTATCTCTCAGTATCTTTCCATGACCTCCATCGGAGCTAAGGCTAAGTTATGGCTTGCCTGAACTCAAGATACAACACCTTTGACTTGTTTATGAGTTTAGATCTTCAACTTCAGCTAAACCTCAAATCTCTCCTCTCTGCTCTGCTCCTCCGCCTGAACTAAAATGTGAGCCAGGTCCTTTGCCCGACACAGGCTGCAGAAATGACTTCAGCCTCCATGAAGAAACTTCAGAAGAAGAAAAGTCTGTCTACAGAAGACATGAACCGGTGTGATGCCAGCAGACCCTCCAGCTACAAGAAGGGGAGTGAAGAAAGGGCACAGTGACTCACTACACAGAACA
This sequence comes from Synanceia verrucosa, assembly GCA_029721515.1. Lineage (NCBI taxonomy): Eukaryota > Metazoa > Chordata > Actinopteri > Perciformes > Synanceiidae > Synanceia > Synanceia verrucosa. Next base: position 1,669,484 of record CM056563.1, read on the forward strand.
GAGAGAGACAGAGAGACTGTGATGGAAACAATTCTGCTTGAGTCGCTTCATCACCAGAGGCTCTCTCTCTCTCTCTCTCTAGGACATTGGTGGTCATCTCTGGACATCTCTGGTCGCCTCCGTGGGATCCAGCTGATCCAAGTGACCAAGGTCCAGACAGAAGCTGCAGCCACTGCTCACTCCTCAACCCCTTCCATCTATCTACAAGCAGTGATATGATACACATACTGTATATCTTCAGATATGAAAGAGTTTCTGACTTCCGGTAATGGCGGCGAACAGGATGGTCGCTTGAGTTGTGAGCTCCCGTAGCCAACTAATCTGTACAGCGCTAAAAGTTTGTAAGTAGCAAAAGAAGAACATAAATGTTGAGGAAAGGGAGCGCAAGACGGGGTATTAGACACCAAAATAAACAAAACAACGGTACGCTTCCGAAAATCGACGAAGAGGAGAATGCGCCGACGCCAACGCACGAAGCTAACAAGATCAACATGGAGACCCTTTAGGCAGGCCTGGAGGGGATCAGCAAACAAATTGGCGACATGTGAAAGGAAATGAAAAGTGACATGAGAGCCCGGAAAGATGAAATTACGGCGCAACTGGATGATAAATGGGCGATGTTCAGTGTGGAGATTAATCAGAAATTTGACAAAGTTACTACAGAGATGGAAGAGCAAAACGCCAAAATGGCGAGCGCACTAGCGCACACAGAAGAAATGGAACAGTGGAGTGTGGAGGTGAATAAAACGTTGATGGAGCTGTTGGATGAAAGGCAAAGGATGATGGACAAACTGGACAAAGTCGTTCAAAGATCAAAGAGGAACAACATACGTGTGTTTCAACTGTCCGAGGAGGCGACGCCAGTGGAGGGTGAAACGATGGTGCAGTTTATGACTGACTGGCTATGCAAAGAACTGGCTATCGACACCGACCTATGCATTCAACGGGCACACAGGGCGTCGGGACCAAAGAGAAAGCCAGACAAAACACCGAGATCGGTAATCATTAACTTCCAGCGGGTCGATGTGAAGGAGATGGTTTTGGCTAAAGCCTGGGCAATGAACCCACTGGTGAAGTACGTCGACAAGAGAGTGTACTTCGATCATGACTACTCGGACAGAGTGCTGAAACAACGAAGATCGTATGACAACATAAAGAGCCTCTTGATATCAAAGAAGATTAAATTCAGCACGCCTTTCACCAAGATACGCATCCACTGGGACACTGGAAAGGTGATGTACCAGAGCGCCACGGAAGCAGCCAACGATATGCGTAAGAGAGGATTGGAGCTTGGAGACGAGCAGCTGGCAGAGGTCGAGAGGAGCAGCACCGGAGGAGGCGGCGAGTCAGGAGAGGGTAGCGGGGGAAGCTCTACTCTTCTGGAAAGCCTTCGTGCAGCTAAACTTTCTACCTGGCAACGGGTGGATCGAAGAAAGAACCGGACCTCGGAGGCCAGCAGGAGAGCGAAAGGAAAACTGCAAGCATATAGACGCTGAGCGTTTAAAAGGTGCGTCATCTGATGGTGTGACTTTGGCTAGTGTCTGCTGCGAGAGGATATGACGCGCACAGGTTCGTGTGTGTGCCCGCGCGTGAGTGCTTTATTTACTCTGCACATCTGCTTGAAAGCATGAGTGTGGGTTTGTGGAAGGGAGGTGTTTAGGTATTTTTGTATAACTATATTTCTAAACTCAGGGTGTTAATTAATGGAATAAACATGAAATGTTCTGCTACTTGGATTCAAAATGATAAATATGGCTGGTTATGGGGATGTTGCTACAACTACTCTGGTATGGAGACCCCCTTTGGGTTGGACTTCATTACTGGATGGGGGCCCCAACCAATGGTAGGCTATACCCCCACAATACCACAAGAGGGTCAACAGAGGAGGGGATGGGTTGACCTCTCTTACTGGAAGTCCTTGTTTTTGTTTACATTATTAAGATCGATTATAGTTATTGTCTTTATTACCGTTGATTGTGATTGCACTTTTGGACAGCAGGGGGTTCGCTGTTTTTCTTTTCTTTTTTTGTTCGACTCCATAATAGTTTATGAGCACTAAACCTGAGATTAAATTTATGTCCTTGAATGTTAATGGTCTGGGAAACCCTGTGAAACGGGCTAGGGTTATAGCTAAATTGAGACAGGAGAAGTTGCAGATCAATTTCCTGCAAGAAACCCATCTATCACGTACAGAACATGAGAAATTAAAGAAATTTGGTTATAAACATACGTATTATAGTTCACATACTAATACTCGTATAAAAGAGGAGTGGCAATTCTAATCTCCAATCAGGTGCAGTTTGAGTATCATAAGGAAATAAGGGATAATGAGGGGAGATTTTTAATAGTAAAGGGAACTATAGATGACACACAAGTGACATTGGTAAATATATACGCTCCACCAGATAGTGATAAACATTTTTCAAAATGCTACATGATACTATTGCATTAGAGGCGGAAGGGGTATGTTGGTGTGCGGGTGACCAAAATGTGGTTATCGACTATGATCTTGATACCACTAGTAACAACAGAAGTAAGACTTCAGTATCAAAACTAGTGAAAAACTCATGGGAAGAGATGGGCTATGTTGATGTTTGGAGGGATTTACATCCTCTTCGGAAAGATTATACTCATTATTCACATTCACACTCGGTATACAGTAGAATAGATTACTTTTATACTCAAAAGGAAAATATAGAATTGATAAGGGACTGCCAAATTGGAGTAGCTGATGTGTCAGATCATAGTGCTGTTTACATGAGGGCTTGTCTCTCAGACAGGCAGAGAAATACAATATGGAGGTTGAATACTGGACTGTTGAACAATAATCAGGTGGTAGAGCAAATTAGAACAGACATTGGGAATTATTTGAAGGAGAATGACAATGGTGAGACTAACCCAGCGATCTTGTGGGATGCCCTGAAGGCAGTTATCAGAGGAAAATTGATTGTAATCTCGAGCAAATTGAAAAAGGAAAAATTAGCAAACTATAAGCAGCTGATGAATGAACTGAAAATAATGGAACATAAACATAAGTTGAAGGCCGACCGGCAAACACAAACATCAATTAGTGACATAAAGAAGAATATTAATGAGCTTCTACAACAGGAGGTGGAGATTAAAGCAAGGTACCTAAAACAAAATTACGATGAATCGGGCCCTAGAGCTGCAAAATTACTGGCAAGACGCTTGCGTAAGCAACAAGCAGACATGGCAATACACAAAATCGTGGATCCTAAAACAAATCAAGTAAAATACAAGTCTGGAGAAATTGAGAATGTATTTAGTAATTGCTATAAAGACCTATATGCTCGGACATCCACCTCTAGTGTAGAGGACATTAGATCGTTTCTTGATGGCTTGGACCTTCCCACCATTGGTACTGCACAAAATAAGGAAATGGTGAAGAGCATAACTGTAGAAGAAATTGGGGAGGCGATAGGGAAATCAAAAACAAATAAGGCCCCAGGTAGCGATGGTTTCCCTTCAGAAATGTATAAGAAATATGAAAAAGAGCTGATCCCATTGCTCCATTCTACCTTTAATTGGGTTAAAGAGAATAACATAACTCCCCCCTCATGGAAGGAAGCTATAATTACTGTAATTCCTAAACCATTAAAAGACAAACAGCACTGTCAAAATTTCAGACCAACATCAATGTTGAATGTGGATTACAAGCTCTACACCTCTATATTGTCTAATAGACTTCAGTTGTTCATACCGAGTCTGGTGGACGAAGATCATTGTGGTTTTGTCACCGCTAGAATGACACAGGACAACAATAGAAGAACTTTGTCATGCATAAGATAAACAAGAATAAGACACCAGCGGCGTTAGTTTCATTGAATGCTGCGGCTGCATTTGACCGGGTCTCCTGGGACTTCTTGTTTCTCACACTAGAAAGATTTGGGTTCGAAGAGAAGGCGATTCAATGTGTTAAAACACTATATAACAACCCTACAGCCAGGATAAAAATAAATGGTTCTTTGACAGATAGATTCGAGCTAGAGCAGGGGACGAGACAAGGATGCAATCTGAGTCCGACGTTGTTTGCAATTTTTATAGAGCCACTGGCTCAGATATAGAAATCAATGATCAGCAGCACGTAATAAATTTATTTGCCGATGATGTATTGATCTATCTCAAAAATCCATCGGACACGTTTGGACCGCTTATGCAGACCTTAGACCAATTTGGTTTATATTCTGGATACAAATTAAATAAAACTAAAACTCAAGTTCTCATGCTCAACTGTAAACCAAACCAAAAACTCAAAGAGACAGGATTAAATTGGGAGGCAAAATCAATTAAATATTTGGGTATAAACATTACTAAAAATTTAACAAAATTATATAAAAGTAATTATGGAGAAATTGATGGCAACTTAAGGAAAGATATTGAAAGGTGGTCTACATACCCGATGGGACTTGTTGATAGAATATATACTGTAAAAATGAACGTATTACCATGTCTGTTATACCTGTTCCTTTCCTTACCAGTGCCTGTACCGCCAGAACAGTTTTCTAAATGGGATAAACTACTATCAAGATTTATATGGGAAGGAAAACGACCTAGAATAAGATATAGTACTTTACAGCTGACCAAAAAGAAGGGTGGAATGGCGCTTCCAAATTTAAAAGAATATTTTCAAGCAGCGCAATTGCGTCCGCTCCTGAATTGGTGCAGTAGTAACTATGTGGCTAGATGGAAGGACATCGAAGTACCAGACTTCACATTCCCAATCCCAACAATTATAGGTGAAAGAAAGATCCCTACAAATATTGAATGTGGGGTGGAGGTGGACATGATAACGTCTTATACACTAAACGCATGGCACTCGGTTGTGAAACAGCTAAAGGTGGGAAGGGAACTTGGTTTATTGAAATGGATTGCATACGATGTAGCATTTTAACCTGGAAGGCTGGAGCTTAGATTTAAACAATGGACTCAAGAGGGTGTGACTGCCATGTGCTCGTTGATCCTTAAGGGAGAAATGAAGAGCTTTCAAAATATGAAAGATCAGTATGGATTGACCAATCAGGACCTATTTAGATATCTGCAATTGAGAGACTACTACACCAAGGAAGTTAAACGAGCAGAAGATGAAATACATCCAGTAATAAGATTCTTCCCTCGGGCATATGGTGAAGTCATACCCAGAGCAATATCTAAACTGTATATGTGCTTGATGGAGTCAAAAAAAGATTCAACTATATATGTTAAAAACAAATGGGAAAAAGAATTGGCCGTGGACATTTCTGACGAGATGTGGTATGATATGTGGGACGTACATCAACGACAACTCAGTCAAAACGATGGAGGGAATTTTCGTGGAAAAACCAAATTAGATATTTCATCACACCTCAAATTAAAAGTAAACAAATTAAGACACACCAGACATGTTGGAGACAGTGTGACCAAATTGATCCCGATCATACACACGTTTTCTGGAGTTGCAGTAAGATCCAGCCTTTTTGGGAGGTAGTGCACTCAGTGATTTGTGAAATTCTAGGATATGAGATTCCCTGCTCGTGTCTTGTTCTTTATTTGGGTCATATGAGAGGAGTCGTTTGTCCAGGAGATCAATATCTGGTCAAAATCTTTCTGGTTGCTGGGAGGAAGACAATCACCACGAACTGGCTTAGAACAGATATCCCGGGCTATGAACAGTGGAGGACTATCGTGGACAGTATTCAGGATATGGAGTATTTAACATTCAAACTAAAAATTAAAGAAGATCTGTTTCAAAAGAGATGGGGAAAATGGTTATTGTATAAATCCAAAAAAGGAGAACAGTGAGAGGTAAAGGTTGTGTACCCCTGCGATGTCTTGATTTATTTCTTTGTATTGTTAATTTATTTTATTTTGCGCACATCTTTCTTTTTTTCTTTATCGTTTTTGTACGTTATTGTTTATACTTGAATGTTTTTGTATTCTTGTGCAATCCAGAATAAAGACAAAGTTAAAAAAAAAAAAAAAGATATGAAAGAGTTTGATGATTAGATACTAAATTAACTACACAGTAACGGCACGGTACGGCACGGCCCAGTTTTGTTGCTTTTCCATAACAACTGAGTACCTCCTCTGCGTGGGCGGGGTCATCATACGGCAGCGTGAAACTGCCGTAACTTTATTTGCATGCAACACAGAAAACACAGAAGAACAACAACACAAACAATGGAGGACAAGGAAGCGATCATGTATTTGTTGCTCGCTCTGTGACTTTTTGTCACGCACAAAGTGAAAGAAAAGAGACAGAGAAGACTCCAGGAAGTGTAAAAATAGCGAAGCAGTTGCCGGTTTTAAAAATGGCGGAGTAGAGTTGTGTTTGGTTTTTACAGTCCAATCAGACGTCCTACACATAGTGATACATGAACCTGCTGATGGAGGGTTGTGACAGACCCAAGTCATCACTGCTGCATTGTTGCTGCAACCTATAGGAACCATAAGTTGATGCTGAGCATACTAGAAGACCACAGGGTCTTGTCAGAGAAGTGACAAAAATAATGTCTGGAACTTTTATTTAATTGCAGATGTTGATTTATTTAAATTTCATGAAAGGCAAAAGCAAAACAGCTCAAAATGATTGTATTTGTTGATTGTTCAAATAATTGCTGAAATTGTGATTAGGTAAAAATTAAGAATAAAACCTGATTAAATGGCTCTGGGGTGAATCAATCCAAAAATCCAAATCAGTCCAAAAATCCAATTGTGAAGATTTAGTCCAACAATCCAATGTTCATGAAAAATAGAAAAAAAAGGTAAAGGGAAATATCCTTTTCTGCTGAAAAGAGGAACTGGTAGAAAAACTGTGCTCTTGTCCAAAATCCATAACCTCTTTCAAGTTACTCACCTACTGAAGAAATTCGATGTCCGAAATGAAATCCACAGCTGGTTGACAATTGTTAAATCCTTTAATCCAAATTGTTAAATCAGACCCTATAATGACCCAGAAGTGGTCATTTTGGTAGATTAATCCAATTTGCCTGGAGGACGTCCAGGGAGGAAGAACGAATAATAGCACTTTTCAACATCTTATATAGCAGTCCTCTGAGTCTCTATTTTTAGACATTACATGATTCATTTTTAGGTGTTTCCCTTTTTACTGATTCTGGTACTTTCTGTGGTTTAACTGAAAAACAACTCATGACCATGACTCATCATCTTGTCATTCTTACTTCCCTTTTTTTCTTGGCTCTGGTACTTCCCCATTGTCTTAACTTAATCAATCCTGTAATATCCACTTCTCTATTTTTTTAATGTGCACAACTTTAACCGTGAAATCCTACAACTATGGACCCACATTAATGATCAGCATTTGTAATTTCACTTAATCATAACAATAGATCTTGCATAAGCATTTTTAAATCACTTATTACAGCAACTGCAGCTTTAATCACATATTTATTTGGTTACATTGCTTCTGTGTGTTATTAAAATTTAACTTTATTTAGAGTACATCACTCTCCTAATAATTAGGCTGATACCCTTTGAGGCCTGCACTGTAACTGTCTCAAAAAGTCCCAAAAAGACCTGATGATTACTAAAAGCAGGTGTTATGCTGTTTTAGGCATTTGAGGGATTCTCAACTCACAGTGACACATGCAAAGTTGTCCCCAGACAACACAACACTCCAAGGTGACTCAAATTCTTCCTCTGTCATTCACACCTTTCTCCTCGCTGTTCTTTTTCTTGCCTTTACACACACACACACACACACACACACACAAAGGAACTCCGCCTTATCTAAGATTTTTTACAACCTTGAAGAAAGGAACATCTGGCAGTCATAAACGGATCCTGTTTTTTTTAAAGTGTTCTTTAAATGTAAAAGTATATTATGAATGTTTAAAACTTGGTAATACATGTAGTGAAAATAATCCTTGAGTTAAAACGAAAAAGTTCAACTTCAACTGATTCCTGATAAGCCACTGGTAGGTAGAATTTTACCATGGAGCCACATTGCCATCTAGCGGACAGTGAAGGTACATCTTCTGTATATTCTTTTTGATACGTAAAAGTGTTAAAGTTAAACGGATGACTTAAACTTATAGTATGTCTTGTTCTTTGCTAGTATGATTGCATTTTAATCCTGCGTAATCTTGTTAAGTTTGGGAGAAATATAATGACATGCCTTACATCTCACGTGGTAATAATTTGTCATATTTGCTCAAACTATTGATTATAAATGTTTCATCGTGCCTTTTATGCTAGAGTAATAATCTGTTCAGTTCACAGCGGCAAGGAAAAAATGTGACTCGTACGTTTAAATAAGGAAGTTAAGAATTCTAACATTTAAAAGATTTAAAAGAATTAAAACTGGGTGAGCAAAAGCATCACAGGAAACCCATCTGGTGAGGTGATCCTTTTGATTCGCCACACCTCATGAATAATCATGAACCTGTGAGAAAATCTAATTTTCTAGTTACTATTGTCTACTTTGTGCTGGTTCGCCGTCTATGCTTATCTCTAAATGTTAATTTTCAATGTCTTAAAGTCAGTCAAGTTTTCGGCTAAAGAAAAGCAACACTGCTTGTTAGAGCGTGTTTTCATTATTTTATTTGGAGTTAAATGTTAAAGCGATCACGTTGTGGCCAAACAAGATTTAATTAGCATTTAATCTAAATAACCCATCCAACACCGCCCGCCACTGGAATCAGAAGAGCCATCTAGCGTCCAGTCTTCGCCACCCATGGGCAACCTTTTTCCGGTACCTTTGGGCCAGCTAATCAGCTGAACCTCCGCACCATACCAGTTCCCTTGTCAGCGGACAGAACCTCCCATCTTAGCGGGCGCTGTGAACACTAGAGCCAAACAGCTGTCTTCTGGACCTGCCTTTTGAGTTGGTGTCAGTTAAATTAAAATATCCACTTTCAATCATAGCCATAACAAAAAGTAGAGAATTACTTAAGAAAAGAGTTAAATATTTTCCTTGCCACTATGGCCCTGTTACCTTATCAAACTAAATATCTGTGCTTTGAAGTCCACTTTATTTCCCCTTGTTTCAGATACGTTGAATTACTGATTCAGAACTTACGTCCTTCAATATAAGACTGATTAATCTCATTAATAGTTCCATTAATATAAAAAGGTGCTGCCCCGATTCAACGACTAAATCGATAATTAATAATTAATAGTAGTTCTGTTGATTATTGGTAATTGATAAGTATTTATCAATATCTAAAAGTGTGGTTTATGCTACAACCTATTAACCACTGGATGTAGCCGCAGACCTCTGGGTGTAGCCTAGCCGGTATCTGTCTGTGAACCTGTCACTCAACATAACCACACCATAATTTATGCAAGAATTTTAAGCCAAAATAACCCCCCGTAAAATCGGCTATGTTAACATGGCTGTCAGTGGAGAGTTGCTCACTTGCGGAGCCAGCCCCCAGAGGCCGGACAGGAACTGCAGCTTTTTGAACATGGAAGTGGTCCTCACTTGAAGAACCCACAACTTCCCCCTTGGGTTTTGTGTGGTCAAGCCAGCCGCTCCAACATTTCAAGTGAGCATTATAGCTCAATAACTCCCAGGCCATGTGACTGATTGGCTCAAAATCATGTTAACATATTTTTCAAAAATAAAATTTTAATACATTTAACAACACGTTTTATTTTGAAAACCGAAAGTTCCCATACATTCTCATAAGTTAGCACTGACTTTCCTACTTGTTTCTGTGTATTTGCCATGAAGTCTGTAATGAGGGCGCACTGAAAATGTTGGAGGGGCTGGCTTGACCACACGAAAACTGAGAGACGGCTAGCATGACCGCAGTAAACCACACTCCGTTAGCAACACTGCATATTTAATATTTATTTTGCCTTTTTATCAAACATGTCTCTCTCGTCAGTGATCACAGTGCATTTAATTAAAAGGGCTTGAAAGTTCGGTACACAACCAACACTCCACGTAATGGCTATTTTTAAGATATCTTTATTTTTAGACCAGTTATTACCGCTGTTATTACAGGCTGCCTAGACACACAGCGGATGGATAGCTAAGACTAGCCAAGGCAAACAATCAAAACTCTTTATAAAGTAGTAATTGTGCTGAAATAAATATAGTATTTCGTTATTGGTAACTCAACATGTTTGGCAGCAGGCCGCAGGTGTTGAGTCCAGCCAGTCTGCAGGTGAATCTGGATCCAACCAGTCCTATAAAAATCAGCCCGATCAATCAGCCACTGATACGCTGGGAACGACTGACGCGGACAGTCCTATTAATCAATACAGGCAGCACATTGTTTAATATATATTTTTTTATATTTTATGAAAATTAAACAAAACAAAAGAGTGGAGGAAAACTAGAGCCAAATACTTCAAAATCCCTCCGCGCCTGAGAAAGTGTTTTACTTTTAACTTTTTACTTTTTGTTTTTATTTTTAAGAAATAAAGTTATAACAAAAACTGTTCTTTTAACTACATATAAACACAGCTGCCATTACAGTGATTCACTGCACATAAACAGTAGCCTAATTATTACAGTGTTTCACTGCTGATAAACAGTTATTATTACATTGTTTCACTGCAGATGAACAGTCATTATTACAGTGTTTCAATATAAGTATTTTGAAATATCTTTAAAAATTTGAGGAGTCTGATCAGGTTTTATTGTGGCTTTTAGTCAGGGATGCCAGAGTGAAATTGGTCAGTACGTAAGACCTCAGGGGAGGTGAATACTTCATGTGATGCAGTAGCAGTACTTTATCACAGTGAGGTAGCAGTACTTCATCAAGCGAGGTAGCAGTACTGCATCACAGTGAGGTAGCAGTACTTCATCACAGTGAAGTAGTGGTACTTCATCACAGTGATGTGGCAGTACTTCATCACAGTGAGGTAGTAGTACTTCATCACAGTGAGGTAGAAGTACTTCATCATGGTGAAGTAACAGTACTACATCACTGCATCACAGTGAGGTAGCAGTACTCCATCACAGTGAGGTAGCAGTACTTCACAGTGAGGTAGCAGTACCTGATTTGATTATAATCATCAGTCCATGTTTACCATTCACATGCATGTTAGTGTTTTATGTATTTGTTAATATTTGCTTTTCTTTTTTCTTTTTTTTATTTTCTATCACAGCCATAGAGATATACATACATAAAACACAAAACTCCCACATCTCCACTTCCCTCACAATGAAAGAAAATTTATAAGAAAAAGACAGTGTAGAAAGTACAATAAAAAAATTAAATAATATCCAAACATGTATCCTCAAAACAAAACAAAAATATAACAAAACTATAAGTGCCATTTATTATTTTTTAGTTGTTTGCACCAATTTATGATGATGTTTGTTGAAGAAATAACTTTGAGTTTGCTTGTATTTTGAGTCATCAAACTCAAATAGTGCCGTAGTGCACTTATGCATTTTGGGTAAAAAGCGGGAAGTTGAATAACACAAGGCTAAAGCAGAGCAACACAGTCGCTTTATGGTCTGTGTCGCCACCAACTCAAGAGTGGTTAAAGTAAGAGATAAAGAATGAAGAAAAGAATGAAAGACAGCCACTATAAAAACCAAACAACAAAACAAACAAATGTAAAAGGTGGGAAGACCCCACCTTACAACAAGCAAAACAACAAAACAACACAAACCATTGCACTCAGGTCCTGTCATTATAACATTCTTAAAATCAAATTCTGTATGTGATTTCCATATTTTTAAAAAGACTGAGGATCTACCTTTACTATTATAATATATTTTGTCAAGTGTGAGGTCACTCTCACCCTTGGACACTCTCATACAATTCTATATATACACACTGTATATTAGCTGGTTGGCGTGGTGGAGAGGAAGACGTGCTTCTCATCCTTTGCTGATAGCTTGATGATGCTCTTCATCCCCTTGGACACTCTCATACAATTCTATATATACACACTGTATATTAGCTGGTTGGCGTGGTGGAGAGGAAGACATGCTTCTCATCCTTTGCTGATAGCTTGATGATGCTCTTCATCCCCTTGGACACTCTCATACAATTCTATATATACACACTGTATATTAGCTGGTTGGCATGGTGGAGAGGAAGACGTGCTTCTCATCCTTTGCTGATAGCTTGATGATGCTCTTCATCCCCTTGGACACTCTCATACAATTCTATATATACACACTGTATATTAGCTGGTTGGCGTGGTGGAGAGGAAGACGTGCTTCTCATCCTTTGCTGATAGCTTGATGATGCTCTTCATCCCCTTGGACACTCTCATACAATTCTATATATACACACTGTATATTAGCTGTTGTTATATTGAGTTGGACTTTTCCATACAATTTTGTATGTTAGTGTTAATGTGTTTTCATTGTTATTATTCTGTACACATGGCATCTATTGCACGTCTGTCCATCCTTGTAGAGGGATCCCTCCTCTGTTGCTCTTCCTGAGGTTTCTTCCGTTTCTTTTTCCCTGTTAAAAGGTTTTTTTTGGGGAGTTTTTCCTTTGTCGATGCGAGGGTCATTTGTAAAGGACAGAGGGTGTCATATCCTGTACAGATTGTAAAGCCCAATGGGGCAAATTCATAATTTGTGATATTGGGCTATACAAATAAACTTGACTTAACTAGAAGTATATAGTTCTGTATAATATGATTTGAAGAGGATCCATTGTAATGCATCCATCTTGTTTTCACATTTTTAAAATTATTCTATCTTCTGATTCCTTTTTATCTGTCTAGCTAGTAATTTGCCAGCCTTGTCACCTTGTTCTAAATAAGATCGTTTTGATTTTATAAAAGCCAACTCGCTAGCATATGTATTAATGAAATTATATTTCAATTTAAGATCATCTAATTGCAATAGTAAATTTGGGTCATTAGTTAAACAATGTTGCCTCTCTACATCAATCTTATCTTGTTCAGTACATTTCAACTCACTTCTTATTTTATTTTTTTGAGATGAAGAAAAGGCAATTACACATCCTTTAATATAAGCCTTTAATCTGTCCCATAATACTAATGGGCATGCTCCACTATTTTGGTGTACCTCAATAAAAGTTTCTAAATGTGCATTCATATAAGTTGTAAAATCTTCTTTTGAAAGCAACATTGTAAGAACGTGGCTCAGACACGACAAAAAAAAAGACTCCAAAAATCAAAGTAACAACCAAGGATTTATTACAAAAATTATCAACAGTACAGAGAGGAATTAACACTCTAATCTGTATAAAACACAAAATGGACTAATATTAATAACTAACTGAAATACTCAGGCAATAATTCATCTGGTAAAGAACAAACTAAGGGCAGAATAACACTAAGGAAACTAAGGGCACTCTAAAAGAGGATACAAAGTAAACAGAAAGGCTTATACTAATAACTAAAAACGATCACCTAAAGTGACAGGAAAAACTACAGGGGACAAGAACTGGATGGGGAACAGACACTAGACAACAGACTACACGAGGTTAACAAACAAAGTAATAAAGGAACAAAACAGCTCATACAACTAGGGCCTGACATGGACGGGATCGAGGACGAGAATGAAGGCTGGTAGCTTGGTGACATGACACAAGACGTGGTGGCACATGACAAGGGGAGACGCGGACATAAATACACTGGGTAAAGGGGAACAGCTGGAAACAATCAGGAGTGGGGCTGACAATCACCAGAGGTGGGAGACACAAGGGCAGGAAGAGTCAAGCTGAAAACACAAGGGAAGACAATTAATTTCAAAATAAAACAGGAAACGACAAGACTAAATGACAAGACAAAAAATAAAATACATGACCTGACTTGGACACCATGACAAAATCTCCAAGGTTTGGGATTTGACAGTAATTTCCCAAATTCTATTTCAAAACTCAATGCAGAATGATCCGAAAGCTAGCATGATAGAAACAGTTTTTAATTTTAAATAAATAATTAACTGGAATAAAAAAAAAGTCTATCCTTCAATAAGATTTATGGGAATAAAAGGAAAAAGCCATATCTTCTGGGTGAAGGGTTCTCCATACTTCATAAATTCCCAAATCTCTCATACTATTTTTCAAAGCAGTTGACATATTAGGTAATGTATATTTACTCTGGGAAGATCTATCCAATTTTGCATCCAATATACAATTAAAGTCGCCTCCCCCAAACACTGGAATAGTATAATGAAGCACTAAAAGATGGAGATCATTAATACACTTAGGATCATTGTAATTAGGACTATATGAATTCAACAATATGATATCTTCTTGAGCTAAAAAAAACTCTAACAAAAATGTATCAACCCTGATGGTCAGTTTTAATTTCCTCTGCAAAAAAGGGAATATTTTTACTAATCAAAATAGCCACCCAGCCATGGAACTGGATGTAAAAAAAAGAATGATACACCTTCCCAAACCACCTAGATTTAAGCTGATCATAAGAAGATGGTAAGAGGTGTGTCTCTTGTAAGTAAGCTATGTTTATTTTATTTTCCTTTAAATATGACAAGATTTTCCTCTTCTTCGCTGAATTCCCCAGCCCATTTACATTCCAACTTAAAAATATATAATTTGACATATCAAACAGACAACATAATAAGTATAGGTCTGAGTTCCATCACAAAACAAGTGACAACATGCAAAACAAAAAAAAATACCAAAAGCCCAACTCCACCCTCCCTACCATTAGACACTCCCCATTAATGTCCCCCTCCATACATAGATAGAGGTGCTGCATGATGTACAGTCAGCTCCCCCTTCAACTACATAACTAATAATAATATTCATATTGACCGTGTCACTTAAATAATATCCTTTAGAATTAGTACTAAGCAAAATAGTCCTTTAGATCCTGCAAGCAAACAGCTCCCCTTCTCTACCCCGCGCCCCGGGTGAGTATGAGAGGCATGAAAAAAGGAAAAAGTCACACTTGTGCATCATGGAGGGATGGTTTAATAACCTGATCGTAATAAGTCAAAAGTCACCGTGGACTTTTGGTGGGTGATTATCAACTTACATGGATGCAGGATACCATGTTTTACTCCTGCTGCTCTCAGCTGATTTTTGACATCTTTAAACGCTGCTCTCCTCTTCCACAAGTCAGTCGAAAAATCCGGGAAAATGTGTATTTTCTTGCCCTGGAATTTCAAATTCCCAGCTGCTTCCCCGGCCAGACAAAGAATAGTTCTTCTGGTTTCCAGGCTAAACAGCCTGGCAATCATGCATCTTGAGCCCATAGATTGGGTTCCGGTGCGGTGCGCAATATTCACAAATGGCACCTGCCCGAGTTTCTGAGCACCAAACATTTCCCTCAAAAAGTTGTTCACAAAGCAGTTGGCTGTCCACCTTCAGCATCGCTGGGGATCCCAGTAATCCTGATATTAAATTTACGGCTTTGATCTTCAATTTGTTGAATTTTCTCTCGTAGTGTAATGTTTTCCGAGTATAGATTGGCACATTTCTCCTCTACATCAGTCAGCCACCGAGCATTGTCTGTAACTGCTTCTTCCAACTCTCACAGTTTTGATGATGTTTGTTTCATTGTTTCTTGTAAAGAGTCAATTGACTCCTTTATCGGCTGCAGCTTAGTATCAAACGCCATGCCAATCTCCTCTCGAATAACCTCTTGTATGATGGCAGTGAACTCTGTGCGGTCTGTGGCCATTATGTTCATAACAGAATTCCTTCGTAAATTGCGATCTCTTACCGACATTCTGCACTTCAGGATACAGTGTCTTTTTGAGAGTCCGATGTTAATGACTTAAATCAGTCAAATTAAATGACTTTGAAGAGGGAGCGACGGAGACGCGCTCACTCCATGCTGCCGCAACAGGAAGTCGCTCCTTGGTTAGGAATATTCACTTTTCTTTATACCTCATTCTGTGTGGTGTTACATTTGATCTTTTACACTCCACAAGAAGTGAAGAATAAAAACATTATTTCCTCTCCATGAGAATGTGTTATTTTATATTAATCTTAGCCAGTTTATACAGTCACACATTTAGCCTTTACAGTATGTCAAAAATTGTGACATAAATGCTGTGTGTCAGTTTCTGGGAGCCTGCTGTGAATATGTATGCATCTGCTAATATGTTTCTATGCTCCAGTTTATGTGAGCTGTATAGCTGTGTGTCCTGACAACAACACCGGTCAACCAGTTTGAACTATGTCCACTCTGCTGATGTGTGACTGGAAACCAAAGCACTGGTTTTATCAGCTCATGTCAGATAGAACGTCTAAAGTGATTGTTTTGTGTCAGGCAAAAAGAGAAAGAGGGACAAGAAGAAGGCATCAAAAAGGCTGATGGTAATATATTTTTTCTGCATCACAGTATGTTTTTCATGCATGGGATGAGGATGAAGATCAGATATGAAAGAGTTGTGTTAAAAATGGTTTGATATCAATAATTTATCATTAAAAAAAGTAAAACAGAATTTATGGTGTTCATTGGTGTTAAAACTAAATGTGAACTAAAACTGATTCTAAATGAAGTTGAAACTGATGTTAGTTTGTAGATTTTATGCGGGCACCTGACGACTTGTCAGTTGCAGGATGGATGTTCTCACAGGACTTCGAACTATTTTGATGGGAAAAAAAACAGACTCGAAAAACAGAAAAAAAATACTCAGGGAAAGAAACAGGAAAGACAAAAATAAGCCTTGGCTTCAGTTCATTCCTTTTTCAGTTACAGAGTTTTTGTGGTTTTGTTTATTGTGTGAAACATGATATTTTATCTATTGCATGCACACAAATACATCAACCATGCAGAAGGACAGTAACAGTAACTGGCCTGGATGTACCATCTTTATTCAGAAGCTCCATGGCAGCAGTTGTATTCCACTAAAGAACATCATTAAGGGTGTGGTGGTTGTTTTGACCTCTGACCCCTCAGGACTGACACTCTGTGGTGTCTCAGTGCTGCACAATAAGAGGAAAAACATGTCAGGAGCAGATTCTGTAGTAAAGTGTTCTCATTGCAGCTGATGATGGGATGGGAGCACACATCCAGTACTGAACATTTGATCACATTTAACCTTCAGTCCTTCACACGGTCATCAGCATGATCTGTGAAACATTTGGACTATCATAGCTATCTTCAATTACATTATTCATTTCATTACAAATCATTTTCTTATGTGACTTAAAATGTTCTGTCTATAAGCTACTTTTTCATCAGTTATGTTACAGTGCTTAGGTTAATTGGTTAATTTAAATTGACCGTAGGTGTGAATGTGAGTGTGACTGGTTTTCTGTCTCTATGTGCCCTGCGATGAGGTGGAGACTTGTTCAGGGTGTACCCTGTCTTTTACCCTAAGACAGCTGGGATAGGCTCCAGCCCCCCCGCGACCCTATGAGGATAAGCGGTAGATAATGGATGGATGGATGGATGTTACAGTGCGCCTAAATCACATTCTTTCCTCCCAGCTCACTGGTGATTCTATAGTCTGATGGTTGAACTGGAATAACCATAACTATGGTAACAATCAGGTTTTTGAAACTTGAATCAAATCTTATTCCACATCAAGACATTTTGTCAAAATTTTCTATTATATTTCCAAGTGACTCATTCCATCAAAGGAATCTGATAACTATACAATATCCATCTTTAATTACAGTAAATACCCTCTGTTGTTTAAGACAAGTTAATATACAACTGATCCTAACTGTCAAGTCATTAAATCACAATTTCAGTTTTGTATTGAAGACAGTTTGACACAAACCTTAAAATCCCATATCACCATGGCTCCGTCCAGCCCCACACTACTGTACTTCTGCACTTTGGCTTTATCCCCAGATACAACACACAGCTGCCTGGAGGACACAGCACATGCACACATTTTTTTTTTCAGAAACACTACAGATTTTACAGTGACTAATGCAGTGCTGGAAATTGTTTTGCAATGATCTTAAATAATATTTTCATACGGAGCGTAAAAAATTATGTTCTTTAATAAAGTTTTGCGGGAACAGAAAAGCTCATGTCAGCCTCAGAGCAGTTTCACAGTGATTACCATAAATGCTTGATCATTTGTGCGATAGAAAAGGACGAACGACTTGTTTGAGCAAGAATATGCGAGAGGCAGCTGGCTGGAGCCAGTATGCCAATCACCAACCAAGCCAATATGCGTTTCAAATCATTGGGTGCTAGTGCCCACTGGTGGCATGTAGCTGTACAGCCACTGAAGCACATCTCCACATGCATTTGCAAATTGCTGCACGTATTTGCAGATCTGCCACGGCAGAAGTGTAGCAAAACTCACGTGTAGAAAGCCAGCCAATAGAGAGCAGTAACTGATGACTAGTCTGTACTTCCTGCTCTTGCAAGCAAACTACTTAACTTGTGAACATTAACATACAGTATGCATTTGCAGATTTTCTTTACACATACAGAACAGTACATGCATTTGCAGCTTTGTCCACAGTGTGACATGCCCTGCTGGTCTGCAGAGGTCTCATAGATTTGTGAGTCACTAACCTGCCTCTGTATCTTAAAGGTGCCAATTTGGAGAGACTGGCTGATTTGGCACACCAGGGCCCGGTGCTTCAGATCAGATAAAGACTCTGCCTCCTAGATCGCTCTCTCTCTCTCTCGGCCTGATGCCCGCCACCCATGTATTTTTGCTTTGATTTTTGTTTGCTTTACACTTCAACACCCTACACTACATTATTGTTTCACACACACATTGACACTACTGATTTTACTGACTGATTCAGGGTAGTTTTCACTTGGAACAAAACGTCTGCAGCCATGCTTGCCCTGCTGTGTTTTCTGGTTAGATTTGTGCATCTTCATCGGGAAAATAGAGTTATCCAGATTACATATGAGCACAAAAAGCTGCCATGGCTGCATCTGAAATTCCATACTAACATGCTATTGAGTATGCTAAAACAGTATGTGAGAATTGTTAGTATGTCAGAAACCTTAGTATGAACTCGTACGTGAGGTGCATACTATTTCTGGTAAAATATTACAGCATGCAAGCACTGGACACTACACTGGCATAAATGTCCCACAATGCAATGCAGCGGTGACGACAACAACACCAGTCAATGGTGGTTATTAACATATATAATAATAACATATCAAGGATGTATTATCAGATTATTATTATTAGATGTATTAATATCACAGATTGCCGGTACAGGTGAGGTTGGCATGGGTTACCACGGTTACGCTTCTCAAATCCAACCAGCAAGAGGTTGCCTCACTTCCGCACTAAGCAGTGCATCAGAAAAGATGCATACTACATTTATTCACTTAAAAGTATGTTGAACAATAGTATACATATTGAGTATGTAGTGTATAGTATGGAATTCCGGACGCAACCCATGTTTTGGATTCTGGCTACAGTCACGTGACAAATCTACGGCAAGCGAAGGTTACAATCCAGTGAAAAAGACGAAGAGAACCCGGTCCGATCCGAGCCGATAAACTCGGGTCAATTGCCGAGTCGTTGATCTGCATCAAAAGGAACCTTTCACAGTGCACAAGAAAAAGTGAGTTGATGCTGAGTCATCAGTCTGAGTTCACTTGAAGGACTGAAACGGACCAAGTGTAAAAACACCCTTAGGCTTTATCTGATCTGGAGCACCGGGTCCAGGTGCGTCAAATCAGCCAGTCTCTCCAAATCAGGCACCAGCAGGGGCCGTCACAACACACACAGATCAGTGCATGCATTTGCAAATTTTTTTTACACATTTACAAATCAGATTTCGTACACACAGATTGACATACACATTTGCAAATACTTTTGCTACAATAATGGCCCCATACACCTGGACATCCATACATACTTACATGCAGGTTGAATGTTTCTATTAATAAAGTTAGCAGTGAGCTGAGTACCCCATTACAAAAGGTCAGCTCACACCGGAAGTTTTGGCGGTCATGCGAAACTCATCGAACCACAGTTACATGTGTAATTCTATTTTGTTTCTCCTGACTGCCAGAGGTGGTGCTTGAAGCACCTGGATGACATGTACCAACAGGGTCACGAGGGATATCCATGTACCTTCTTACGTACCTGTAAGAACGTAACGAAGAAGTAGACAGAACAGCTGAAGTCACTGAGCCACACAAAGCCACAGTAACTCTGTAAAATCGTGTGAATTTGCATGCAGACATCCATGATGCAGCTGTGTAAATATCCAATAGAGGAATCCCTCGAAGGGCAGCCCATGAAGTAGCCATCCCCCTGGCTAAGTGGCCCTTGATACAGGGAGGAGCCAACAACCCACTTCCCCTGTAGGCACAGGCAATGGTGTCCACAATCCATCTTGAGAGTCGCTGCTTCGACAGGGCATGACCATGTCTACAGCCGAATGACAAACCAACAACGAATCTGACTGTTGAAATTCTGCAGACACCTGAATATACTGTCATAATGTACGTACAGGGCACAAACCTGACAAATCCCTCTCATCGCCACCATCAGTAACTCAATGCACTCAGAGGCTGGTGTATGTAGGCCAGCGAGACAGTCTGGGAGAAAAGAAGGGTTTGGCCACAACATCACCTGTTTGCCCTCTGGATGCCAACAAAAGCACTCTGGCTTAACTGACAGAGCATGTAACTCACTCGTTTAGCAGAAATGATGGCCAAGACAGCCACTTCAACTCCAGACTATCCAACGGCTGACAGAGTGCTCGTAATACCAGTGGCAAGTCGCACGAGGTGACCAAGGTCCGACATGGTGATTTCAACTGCTGAGCACCTTTGAGGAAACAGGTCACCAGAGCAGGTAACCATAACCATCACGCTGTCCACTCAAGTTTGCATGGCTAAGATGGTTGCAATATAAATATAAACTTAAATCGCTTCAAGGCCCAAGGTCAAGCCAAGACTGGAGGAAGTGAAGCAGAACCAGTCAGCCGGTACCTGACCTTGCATCTGGCACCACTCTGTAAAACCTCCAACTGTTGGAGTAAAGTGCATTAGTGGAAGGTGCCCAGGAACTATGAAAGGTCTCAACCATCGCAGGGTCACACAAACTCAGCAAGAGGTCGGGCTCTGCAGAGGCCAAACCCAAAGCTGCAGACGAGCCGGATTTGGATGCCAGATCGTACAGCCCAGTTGTGAGAGGAGGTTTATCCTCACAGGAAGGCACCATCACTCCCTGGCCAATAGTTGGCAAATCATAGGGAAGCACACTCTCCAAGGCTATTTGGGTGCGACAAGAAGTCCCACTGCCCTGACCTTGTCCAGGATGGACAGTATCAGTGGTAACGGAGGGAAGGCCACACATGACCACATGTGACAGAGCATCTTGGTCCAGGGGACTTGAAGGTTCCCATAGGTAAGACCATAGGTGACAGTGAGTCGTCGCCTGCTACTTGTGGCAGATTGCCTAGAGAGGAGATCCACTGCTGTGTTTAGCAAACTTTGCAAATGTACTGCCCTCAGACTCAATAAACATGGGTGTGCACAGCGCAGCAGATGGGCTGACCCCAGGGATTGTCTGGCCCTGGTACTTCCCTGATGGTTTTTTAGGTAGACCACAGATGTGATCTGTTCGTGCAACAATATGCTTCCCCACTAGCACCAGTAGGAAGTAAGTACTGGCCTCTGGCTGTTCTGCACTGACACACAGCTCCCCAACTGGTCAGGGAAGCATATGTGGTGACAAACTCCCTGTAAGAAGGTATGGCCCCTAAAGGGACACCCTGGTTGAGGTACGATGTCCCCCTCCATGGTCACAGTTGCAATCTTGTCACGTGTGAGATCAGCAACGGCAATTCCTTCCGGGCATCTGTCTCCGGGAACAGACCAACCAGTTGTTGAGGTAGGGAAAAATATGCAAGCCCCTGGCCTACAATGGAGCCAGAGCTGCTGTAATGCACCTGGTAAAAGAACCCCTTGGTGCAAGTGATATCCTGAAGGAGAACATTCAAAACTGATACGCCTGTCAAAATGAAGAAACTGTCGGGTGCAATAGAAATGTGGTAATATGCATCCATCAGATCAATGATTGTAAACCAGTCGTTCCTTTGAATGCCCTGTAATACATCCACAGTCCGGAGCATATAAACCTTGAGGTGGACATTTAAGCATCGGAGGTCTAATATTGGGCATAATCAGCCATCCCTGTTTGGAACAATCAAGTACATGGAATACAAGCAACTGTTTTGTAAATGTCCATCTAAGGGCTTGGCAATTTTTTCCAGAAGAGCTTGAACCTTCTGGTGTATACCCACAGCCTTGAGTGGGTCTTTCATCCTTATCATTTTTACCCCACAGAACTTTGTCAGTGTTTGAATTGGATGGTATAACTCTGAAACAGGGTTGAGACAACCCAGGGATCTGATGTTAGTGCTTCCCAAGCACTTGAGCTGGTGGCTGGTGAAGCACCCGCCCGTCCTCATCAAGGCATCGCGCCCTGTCTACTTGAACTCTTGGCTCTGGTGTTGTCTGGGGCTTCTGTCAAGGGACTGTTGCACGCTGGAGGTTAGTGAACTGTCCACTGGTCTGCGTAGATGGCAGGAAGATGATAAGAGTCTTTCTGCACGGCTCCAGTAGAGGGGACTGAGTGGGCCATACTTGTCATCGAGCAAGGGTGAGGGAGGACATCAACCTGCCCAGAGGCAAATGCCTGCAATGAAATGTCACTCAAACTCAATTCCAACAGATCAACCTCACTGGATTTCAATGACTGAGAGAGGGCCAGTACAGTATGGGACATAGAATTCCCAATACGTCCAATAAGGACAGCAGTTTCATAGCTTTTAACAATGAGATTTTCCGTTAAGCGTGCCGCTTAACGGTGGACAAAGGCAGTGCACATCTGATCTCAGGGCCTCATCCAGGGACAGGACTAGGCCAGTCACAGATGGCTCTATGTTAGGCATACAATCCAAGCCATAGTCTGATGCATTCTGCATGTTAGCCAACGCACCAAAATCCTCCGGAAAAAGCTGCATCCAAGGCTGCCTTAATAACCTGTCTGACTGAAGACTGGCCTGAGTCCAAGCCCCTGAGGAAGCCCTGACTGGCATCCTGGGAGACGGGATGAGATGAGGGATAGTCCACACCAGCCTCCTCAACTCCACAACCCATAACCAGGTTGTCCGAGGCTCTAGTGGAAAGTATGTCCTCCTCAAAAAACTCATAGGCTTGTGACAATGTTGGAGGAGGATCATCAAGAGGAGGCTGCAGCTGTCAAGTCAAAACACTAGCAGGCAGTGTGCCCATCAGCTGCAAAGTAAGCAAAAGAGTCTTATTTTTCGCAAGCTCAGAAGTTACTATGTCCAATTTCTGGGCCAAGGGATCAATCTTTCTGCATTTGTACCTGCCATTTACTTCACGTGCACAAGGTCTGCCACTTTTAAACCTAAAAGGAGGCTTTGCATCATCCTCCTGAGGAGAAGATGGTGGAGCCAGCCTCCCAGCTTCCACAACAGCCAGTATACAGTCTTTCTACCTTTTACCACGATGCAAGAAGATAGTAAGAGATCACTTCTGGCATGAGCTGACCTTAATGTAATGGAGTGGGGTACTCAGCTCACTGCTGATTTTGTTGACACAAACACTCAACCTGCATGTATGCGTAGATGGACATCCAAGTGCTTCAAGCACCGCCTCTGGCAGTCAGGAAAAAATAAATAGAACCTCATTTTCAGAGATGGGAAACAGCAGTAGGCCCTTACACTATGCTGTTCTGGTGCAGGGTGCCCAACTCATTGCTGTCCTCTTCAGTGGCCCTCTTGTCCAGGTTCTGGAAGTGTTGCATGGCCGTCATGCTGCCCTTGGAGGCCTGCTTGGGAATGTCCAGCTTCTTCACAAATTCCAGAGCACCTGGACCCTTGTAGGTGAACTGGTAGGGGCAGCAGTCATGACCCTGACAGAAGAAAACATTAAAGATATCAGGACAAAGAAGAATCACATCATCACAAACCTTTTCATTTTAAATTGTTCTTTATTTCTGAAAGGAAGATATGTGAATTAATTCAAGAAGGACCTATGAAGGGTGTGAGCATACAGTAGGTTTAGGTAGAATTTCTCTTAGAAATGTTATTGTGATATAATGTATAAGTCAATCATGACTGTTGTTCCTGATGAATGTGGACATTCAGTTTTAAAAATGTCTGTTAGACCGAGCAAGGGCCAAAGCAAGCCAAGCAAGCCCTGATATGGGCTGTTCAGTCCTTGTACAGACGGTGTCAGAGATTGGTCCACATTGACGGCTACAAGTCTGATTCATTTCCAGTGGTGCTGGACTCCGCCAAGGCTGCCATTTGTCACCGATGCTGTTCAAAACCTTTATGGACAGTATTTTGAGGGTGTCTGGTTTGGTGCCTCAGTATTACAATGAATGGTGTAAAATGGTGGTGTGCTTTCTCCAGGTTGGGGAAGAGATTCTGCCCAAGTGGAATAGTTTATATATCTTGAGATCTTGTTCATGAGTGAGGGAAGAATGGAGTGGGAGATCGACTGCTGGATCGGTGCAGCTTCTGCAGTGATTCGTCGTGGTAAAGAAGGAGCTGACTCGAAAGGCAAGGCTTTCAATTTACCAGTTGATCTACATTCCTACCCTCACCTATGGCCATGAGCTGTGGGTCATGAACGAAAGAACAAGATCATGGATACAAGCGGTCGAAATGAGAACGCCTCAGGGTCCCCCCGGAGGAGCTGGACAAAGTGGCTGGGGAGAGGGGAGTCTTCTTAAGTTGTTGCCCCCATGAACCAACCCCAGATAGGTGAAAGAGGATGGATGGATGGAGATTGAGCAAGTATGTATCAATGGATATTGCATGATTATCCAGTTATCCTTATGTTCTTGGACAATGAGACTTCAGAGTCACTAAACCTCCTCTTTCACCACTAGAGGAGGTAAATGAGGAAGCATTTTAAAGGTAAAGAGCACACCCACAGCCCGTGTAAAGTTAGTGTTGACATATTTGCTCTTCATTTCTTCTTCCCAGTAGAGCAGCGGCATTATGAAAATGTCATTGGGATGATTTTTATTTACCATCTAGTATTACTAGTTTTACTTAACGCTGCATTAATAGATTGGTTACCCTCAGGGGGTAAAACACAACATGAACACATTATCACCTTTTTAAGTTGATCTGGCAAAAATATATTGTTTTAGCAAAGAGCTGCCTGTTCACTCACACTGAAAAAATCAAAATCTTCCCAAGAATATTTGTCTTATTTCTCGTCAAATTAGTTTATACACTTAATTTAAGACAATATCACTTAGAACAAAATTTGAACTTGCTTAATTCAAGCAAAAAATTCAAGCAAATAAAAAAATACTTGAATTCAGCAAAAAAATCTGCCAGTGGACCAAGCCTTTTTTGCTTAAATTAATCAAAAAAATCTGCCAACGATGTCTCAATAAGATTTCTTGAAATAAGACATAATTTCTGAGAAACAAGGCCCTCCATCTTAGTGCAAATTTTGTTCTAAGTGATATTGTCTGAAATTAAGTTTAAGGACTTAAGATTTGACAAGAAATAAGACAAATATTCTTGGCAAGATTTTGATATTTTTGCAGTGAATCCAGCCAGCACAGAGCTAAATTAGTATATGTGGCTGTTTAGCTGCTGAATGCTCCAGTATGTTCACCAGCATTTTTTGGAAAATTGATCTACATAAAATGTTAAAAGTTATAGTTACCGCAGCAACAAGCTCAGTGGGGCTGACAAAAAGCACACTCAGAAGAGGCAGGCGGTTGGTGGTCAGCTGGGTCACCCTGGATGGACACATGTCAGAAAAGTGGTAGTGTTATAATGTATTAGCAGTAGCTCGTGACTGATCAACGTTCATCTCCATTTTGAATATCAATACTGATGGAATAAGGTGTGGCAGATGGACTCACTCCTTTTCCTTGGCAGCATCAGCCACAGTGATGCTGCTGTTGTGGGCCACCCAGGCCAGCTGGTCTCCACTGGGGGAAAAGGAGACACTGTGCACCCAACCTCCACAGTCCTTATGCTCCAGCAACACCTCTCCAAAAGGCATTTTGGCCCCCCAGGCAGTGGGTCCAGGTTTGTCCTCTATGTCCTTGATGTAGGCTGAGAAAACCCTGAGATATGTGAGAGGTTTGTTTGAGTATCTTAATCTGTACCACTGGACTTGTTACTTATTGATAGATAAATTGATGAAAACGGGAAATGGTGTCAGTGACTCCTCAGATGAAGGAAACATGAGCTCAGACCATCAGTGCTGCTCCTCTTCAGGCTGTGATTGACAGCAGAGGCATGTCAATCACATGGAAGCCACGCCCCCAAACCATAATTCAGTAAATGGACATCCTGATGTATTATAACAGCATTTAAACCAATCATTAAGACAATAAACTTTTTATAGTGTGTACAGAGGTAATACACTAGGGGAGAAAGGGTCATTTTCCCATAGACATCAATACAAATGGACTTCTTTTGGAAACCACCCGTATTGCCCCCTGCTGGCTGTTGGAGAGAATGGTTTAAGTTACCTCCGTATGGACTTCACAAACCAACGGGTGGCTTCACAATAGCTCCAGCCACTATTTATATACAACTTTTTATAAAATAAAAAACAACATGTGTTAATAAAGCTTGAAGAGGAAAATAATAAGATATTGTATGTACCTGTAAGATATTAAAGGTGCAATATGTAAGAAATTTATTTTAATTAATCATAAAATGGCCCTTATATGTCACCAGACATTGAGAAATCATGTTCACCGCAAACTCCGCCAGCCCGCCCCAGAGCTCGGCTCTCTTTACCCCGTCTTTCCACAGGTCTCCTCTGGCACATTTCACTCCTTCTAAGTGCCCATGGTGATGCCCAAGGTGGCTGCTTTTCATTCACTGTAACACTTTCTGTTCCTGTTGGATCCTGCAGTCTAGCTGGCAACCTCTACTCAGGGGAGAGGGAGAGGAAAGACACCACTCTACAGTAATTTGAAAGTGATTGCAGTACTAGTTTTGGCCACAATCCTACATATGGTTCCTTTAATATATCTGTATATATGTATATGACAAATAAAGCTGATTATAATAATACTAGACCTAACTAAAAATGTAATCTAGGTCCACAGTTCTTTTATACTCTCTACTGTCAAGTCCGGTCAGATGAGAGGAAGTGGCCTTTGTGTTTTTAATCAATGAGGCCTGGTGCTCAGAGCTGATGGACAATGCTCCCCAGATGTTGCATTATTAATGATGGAATAGATGTTGATCATATTACCATGTGATTTCACCAGAGTATTATTAACTTAAAATCTTTCCCCCAGATGCAAATTCAACAATCACAGGAACTGAATGAGGTCAACAGCACTCTCATGACACCAGAATTACCAACTTTTGGTTTGATGTCTTTGCCAACCAGTCAGGTTGCAGGTTACATTACTGTCTTGTTGCAAAGAGAGGGACAGCATAATTGGTGCACCCTGAGTGTGGTTTTGGTAGTAGTGTCACCTGCACTGGAGGTCTGCAGACCCAGCTGCCAGGAGGATGTTGTTGGGATGCCAGGCCAGACTCAGGACTGTGGAGCGAATGGCCTTCTTGATGTGCTTACTCAGCCACCTGGAAGGGAAGGACAGTTATAACAAACTGCAACTGGATGTGTGCTTGGCAAATATGGCAATCTGTGTATCAGGTATGAGGTAGGAGACACAGTGTGTGAAAATTTGGTAGGGTTTCTGTCTTTGGAACTTGGGTCTAGGGGTGACTCAATACAACCTTTTCACCAGTATTGCAGCCTATTGAATATTGGCTGATACGATATTGATACGATATTGATACGATACGATATCAGCAAAATTTTGTGATGCCGCTTCAAATGTTGATGAGGTTGGCTGTATTAAACTTCCTGGTTCTGTTCCTCCTCAGGAAACTGGTTCATGACTTAATTTTTGCTCTCAGCTTCAACGTCTTTTTCAGATTTTAACTAAAAATGCTGCCAACATCACTGCTCCTCCTTCTACTTTGTAAGCATCTTAGCACAGCTGTTGTTGTGATCACTGGCTCTGCTGCTGGATAGAAGAGCTGGACTGGAGTCTGGAATGGACTGATGATATCAGAGATTTTAGATGCAGACAGATATAATCCGATACTCATTTTTTGCTGAGATTGAACCGACCTCTGATATCAATATTGGATCGGGACACTGCTACTTGTTTCTGTAATTGTCAGTGTTTTCTTTTCAATGAAACTTTAGTGTAGTTGTTTGACTTTTTCTTTTTGTCAATTGACTTATTGATGAACATCAATCTTCTCCACTGAGGTAAACAATATACAATATCAGGAATAGTTTAGATGTGATCATGTATCGCTCACCAGTCGTTCTCCTTTTCAAAGTAGCAGACAGAGATGAGGCGAGCGCCGCTACCCAGGGCAAACTTGTTCTCCAGTGGTGACCACTTCACACAGGTGGCGGCTCGGTTGATGCGCACTAGGACCAGGGTGGGCTTCCACACGCCGTCCTTTAGTGTCCACACGTAGGCATTGCGGTCAGAAGCACATGTTACAATGCGGTTGGATTCTGGTGCCCAGTCGATGCCTGCAGATATAATGATGATTTATAAGATGCTCTTCATCATCAATTTTGACCCTTATAGAGTGTAACAGTGGCATCATTAGGCCTATTTTGGGGGGGTAAAACATTCTTAAGCCCCCTAAATAATTTGATGTTTTATTTTTTATTTAATCATTTTACAAAAAAATGCCAACACATTCAATATTAGTGGCCAGAATATCAGTAAATAAATAATCATGTAACGTTGCATCATTACACACATTCACTCAAAGCCTGTGCATCTCCTGGGGTCTAAGCCTATGGAATAGGGCGACGCACCCACGAAAAAGCCCACCCACGCGAGAGGTTTGTGTCAGAATCGCAAACAAAAAAATCAGGGAGTGCAAACGAGAAAGCTGGCAGTGAGAGCAAAAAACTGATCAGTGAGAAAGAAACAGAGGGAACTGTAAACAAAGGGCTGCATGAAAAAAGTAAAATACCAGTAGTTTACTCAATTGCACAAATAAGTTTTTTGCAAGTCCCAAGTTTTACTTTTGAGAGGCCCTTTTTTTGCTTCAGTGAATTTGATTCTCTCTCAAATTCTTATTTTTGTTTGATATTGAAGAAGTTTTGTTTGATTATTTTTGACACAAATCTGATTCCATATAAGCCTCCCTGTCCTTAAAAACTAGTGACACCCTTGGTGATGAACAATACAATGCTTCGTACCAGGAAATATATTCCACTTTGCTTTCAAACCATACATTTTTCTTGTCAAAAGCAGTTCTATTAATTCAGACAGAATGTATTTTCTAAATTGTGGATATTAATTCATCCTTCTGCTCAAATAGTTCAATTCAAACTCAAATGTATCATAACTGAGTGCTAGAAGAGTCAGTCTTTTATTGTGATGATTATTATTATGATTATGTTGCTGTGATTGTGTTTTTACAGATTGAACAACCGGATCATTTCCAAATTATAGATCTTGTCAACATTTTCCCCATGAAATATAAATGTAAAATTATTTTTATTGGAGTAATATTCTCGCCCCCTAAAAATACAGTGTCATACCAACACTCTATATGCAGTTGGAAGCCAGATTAACCTGTGTGTTGGCCCATGGATAATAACTTATGAAAGATCAATAACCCTAGGCAGTGGATGCTGTCTACCAAGTCCCGTCCCATGTGTTGTTGTGTCACTTTCAGCCGATATCAGTAACAGGACCTGTGATTCGTCCGCTGTGCTCAGTCAGCTCATGGATCTTGGTCCATTCTGTGCCTTTCTTCTCATAGATGTTCACCACATTGTTGTTGGGACTCACTGCAATCTCTGGAAAGAAATAAGTGTGCATACATGATAGGCCCTGTAACCACGTTGTGATAGTAATACAGTAACAAAGATTTAATTAAATATGACATGTTTTTCATCATCAGTATATTACAGTTTGTGTGATGAACATACAGGGTTCATTTTTGGAATATACAGAAAATGTCATGGTTTCATTATGCATTAAAAGATAAGGCAAAGAGATCCTCTGAGGAGCATGAATGCATATTTTGTCCATGCTTTACAGTTGATCTTATGTTGTGCGCAATTCAAAATATTAGCTGAGAGTGGCAACAGAGGAAAGGCCAGTGGGTCACCACATTTAGATTCATTCTCTGGGGAATAAATTCATCTGCAGGGCAGCACTCAGATTAAATAATGTGTCAATGCTCATTTCAGAGTTCAGGGTTTTCATTCATGATTGTTCTAATGATATGAAAAGGGATTCACATTCCCTGCACATTTCCAGATATACTACACATTTAATTCTGAATCTTTCCTGTCGGTCTCAGCTGTGCCTTTGTTTAGAGTTAATGAATGAACAAACAAATGGCATGCTATAGTAAACTGAGATGGCAGGAATGGCTGTCACTGACCAATAATATTGCTTTTGTTTTCACCCTGGAATTTCACAAAAATGCTTTAATTTAGCAAATAACAGTAGTGACCCCCCCCCCTGCTGGATATGTGGAAAGGTGTGATGTAAACTTTGTAGCATAAAATGACTGTAAACAGCAGCAGACATCCTGCAACAGAAGTGCAATCCACTGTAGGCAGTGAAGCTCTTTGAGTCCATTTCCTGCATTGATAATCAGATTTCCTGCAATTCTCCAGGCAACATTAACACAGTTAGAGAAGGGAGAAAATGTATCTACATCCTACTTTGAAAGTGTGGTCCCTCCCTGAATAAACTGTGGAGAAAAAATACAGAACATAGGTGTTGTGTGTTTGGCTGTGCATGTTTGCTGTTTCACCTACGGGTCCTGTCTTTGTTCCAGGTGTGGCAGGAGAGTGGCTCCAGACCCAGATTGTAGAGGGGCATGTCTGAGCAGAGCAGAGGCAGAGCAGGCTGCAGGAATGTAGCTGCTGGTCTACAGATGTGTCGCTGCAGGTCCCAGGATCAGATCAGGGAGAGGTTTACTCAAGAAAGATGATTTTTTTTTTATCAGACAAAGCACAACAAAATGTTGAGAAATGATGTAAACAGTGAATTTTAAAATTGGTGGCATTATAAAATTGAAAATCAATCAAAGTATGAACATGTAAGACTCTCAGTATGTGTGTATGCTCCACAGGCTGTTAGCTATGTGAGTAAGAGTGGACTAAACCTTTATCAGGTGTGGTGCACACTGTTCAAACACATTTTAACTGGTACGTCTCTGTTATTCTCTGCCCTCCAACAAAAACCTTAAAGACACACCAAGATGTAAAAGATAGTTGATCAGAGATGCACAGATGATGATACTATGTCAGACTGGTGGAAATGCACACCAAGTGGAACTTACTGTAACTGCTTTAATAAGTGATCAAAAAAGGAGCAAGCTGATTAGGTGTGATAAAACAAAAATTACTTACCGTTGCTTAGTATGTGTGTTCAAATTGAGTTTGTGGTGGTGGTTAGATGTGCAGGGCTTTATCCGTGGACTCTGGGCAGTCGACACGAATGAAGCTGTGCAGTCTGGCTGGGTGAAGGAAGTGACTGAGGTATTACTGAAGGGAGTGAAGGAGGGTGTGTCCAGTGGCTGTTGAGGAAGCATCTTGTCTGGAGCTTGTTGTGATCATGCACCACAATCTTAGAATACATATGTTTTTATACTCAATAAAAGGCTTGTAAATACAGCCATGAAATCTTCCAGAGACTTTTTTTATTTTAATGTCTCAAAATATTTTTTTTGTTTGACCAACAGTTCAAACCTACAGATATTCAACTTACAACTATATAAAATGGAGAAGCAGACAATCTTCACATAAAAGAATGTTGTTATGCCAAATTATGTTTGTTATTTGGTTTGAAAAATGACTGAGAAGAATCACTGTCAAAATAAGTAACTTTAATTGTTTATGCTTTAAAAGGAAGTCTCAACACAGAAAGTTAAAGTTTCGGCATGCTGATCAAATTTGAGCCATATTTCTCTCGAATGTGAACTAAAATACAGCTTGTTGTTTAATAACTAAAAATCAAGTTTCTTAGTCATTACACTATTTTCTGAGGGGATACTCTTATTGTGAAAAAATCTCCATGCGGAAGTGGTGTTTTTCTGTCGTCAACAGGAAGAAAATCAGGACACAAGTTATTTCATATTTGGTGAGGATTGTCGTATAGTTTGCAGAGTGAACAGTTACTGTCTCTTTTACAGTTGCATGTGTCAGAAGCGATTTACTTCTTTTTACCTGTTAAGGTGTGTTTGTCACATTGTTTCGTTGCGGGATTGTCAGTGCTAACAGTTAGCTCGCTGCGCTAATTTTTCTGGTTGGTAGGTAACATAACTAGTTATGACAATAATGAAAATAATAATCAAGAGGGGAAATAACAATACATTTTCATTAATATCATATTGATTCTCACAGTCCGTAACGTTACCTCGTTAACTAACATTAATGTTACGCAGAGATAAAGTTAGCCTAGCTAGCGTTAACCAACTATCCAGCTAGCTAACTATCCAACTGCCCAGTTAATGCAGCACCATGTAGCTTTAGAGCTAGCTGCTGTTTAACTTAAGCTAACCTGCAACTGATAAATACTTAACAATACCGCTGCTACAATGATAAGTTCTACATTCAGAATGTGAAGTTCTTAAAGTGTGTGTACAGTGTTGGTACTAATGTACTGTTAAAACGTATAACTAAACTCATGCATAATTACTTTGCTCAGGTAGTTATTAAATAATTATCATTACTAATACATTACGTGTAGCTCAAGTACCACATGAGTAAATATACCTTAAATCACAGTAGAAAGGTGGTCACTACAAGGATGAGGGACTTCCTGATTTTAGCCCGTTCAACTGTCAGCAGGTCCCTGGGAAAACAGTTATTGTTGTACTTCTAACTTTGGAAACAGCCTTTGTGCTTTGTGTATGCTCCCTGTTCCCATGAAGTACCATGTATAGAGAGATTGTATACTAATTTACAATTAACCAAATGGTGTACAACAAGCCACAGTGAACCTGGGGCTTTTGGGAGCAGTGCCCAGATTGGCTGTTGCTGACCAAACTTGTATGTCAGACACAGTCAGATCTCTGCAACCAGTTTTATTCAGTATGCATCTCGATACATGGTCTGCAGTATGATACAGCTAACCATGTAACAATTCAGCATACAGTGTGATTATAGCACTATTGTGATACAGCTGTGATTCGATCATTCAGTTTCATTTCACTGACAGTACTTTCCTGATGGGTCATATTTATATGGCTTGTTACCGCTCATCAGCCTTGGTTGTAATTTAATGATAATAACCTTTGATTTCAGCTGTTGTTTGCCCTATGGTGATGTGATGTAATGCTATTATAGATAGTGTCCTACATTTTGAAACCACAAGTTAAGAAGGAGGATAACGCACACCTAAATATTGCCCCATTATCAATGAAAATACTTGTATAGTTTGAGGGGGCTGGAGCCTATCCCAGCTGTCTTAGGGTGAAAGGCAGGGTACACCCTGGACAAGTCTCCAGTTCATCACAGGACACATAGAGACAGACAACCACTCACACTGACACCTACGGGCAATTTAAATTAGACAAGTAAGCTAAGTTGCAGTTATTATTACTGTTATTATTTTTCTGTATGTCAAAAAGGTGAAACTTTTAACCAGTACTTCTTCTAATCACAGTCAAATTGAACACATTTGCACATTGATTCAAAATGGCATAAGACCGCTTTCTGTTTCCTCTTCATCTCCTTCTAGGTCACAAGATAAAGATGACATCAAGCTTTACAAGCAGCGAGGAGGAGCGGAGCCTCCGAGAGTGTGAGCAGTATGTCCAGAAACACGACATCCAGCAGCTGCTCAAGGACTGCATCATCCAGCTGTGCACGGCCCGTCCTGACCGGCCCATAGCCTTTCTGAGGGACCACTTCCAACGACTGGAAAAGGTGGATGCTGACACCTGTGACAGGGCTCTTTTTGATATACGTGCTATGAGCATTGTCATAGACTTATTATGAATGAATTATTATTCAATTATACTTATTATTATGAATTATATTATCTATATTATGAAATGATGTTTCTAAAGTTATCTATACAAACATTGAGTGTTTCTTGAGGATCAAGAGGTGTGGTTTTCTGTTACCTGTTGCAGGAGGAGGCCCAGCAGATTGCTTCCCAGCAGAAGTCTAGTTCATGGTTGGACTCCCGTGAGGAGGAGGTCTCTCCACCCTTGAACCCTGTCGTGAGGGGTCGGAGCAGGAGAGGAGCCATCAGTGCTGAGGTGTACACAGAGGAAGACGCTGCCTCCTATGTGAGAAAGGTACATGCTGCTAACCTGTGTTCATAGTTTTCAGAACAGACTTTTTGTTGGTTCGATATCCTCTCTCGTCATCAAAAGACATCATTATACAATACATTCCCAAATCAGTTGTCATATTTTAAAATGCAACATAGTTTCAGGGTTTGTGTTGGTTGGAATGTGTGAGATAACACAGTGCCACTCATTGGAAATAAATAGAGCTGGAAAATAAATGTGGAATTCCCCATAAATAAATAAAAGTAGTCCTTTGTAAAATGTCCTCTTTAAAATAGCATTGCTTTATTTTATTTTATTTAGCTTGTGTAAACATAGCAATATTGAATGTTTCTCCCGAGGTCATCCCAAAAGACTACAAGAGCATGGCTGCCCTTTCCAAAGCCATGGAGGAGAATGTGCTGTTTGCCCACTTGGATGACAACGAGAGGAGGTATTCAGTATCATTTTAAAATCATTTCATTTTTAAAATTGTTTAATTTCCAGCTAATCACTTTATTTTTCATCCCTAACAGTGACATTTTTGATGCTATGTTCTCTGTCAACTACATTGCTGGAGAAACAGTCATCCAACAAGGTGAGTTTTTCTGCATTATGGAGACTGTTGTCTTTTGTGTGTTTGTTTATTCACAGGACTTTTCATTGCTCTTGTTCCAGGTGATGAGGGAGACAACTTCTACGTTATTGACCAAGGAGAGATGGATGTAAGATGTCTTTCTTATGTTATTGAGCAGTTTTGAACTCTGGAAAGTAGTATGTAGAACTAGTTGGATGAATATACCTTAAAGTGGTTTTGGTCTTAAAGAGAAAGATAAATAAAACAGGGCAGCAGTTTTCTCTGTATGTAGACTAGCACCATTAGAAACCTGGTCACAGTCCTCTGCTCTCTGTCTTTCAGGTATATGTGAACAGTGAATGGGTGACCAGCGTTGGGGAGGGAGGCAGTTTTGGGGAGCTGGCTCTGATCTACGGGACCCCTCGAGCTGCTACAGTCCGGGCCAAGTCCAACGTCAAGCTGTGGGGCATCGACAGAGACAGCTACAGGAGAATATTGATGGTAAGGAAAAGCCACATCTGACCAAAACATTATGGGAAATGTTGTTGAAAATGTTTTAACTGAGTTAAGGTTGTCATCATGGATATTTTTTTTAGGGAAGCACTTTGAGAAAGCGCAAGATGTATGAGGAGTTCCTCAGCAAGGTGTCTATCTTAGGTGAGAGCTTTTGTTCTTCTTTTTTCATCTTGACTGAGTGGAACATCACTGTACTTGGCCTGATGACCTGAGTGTTACTCCTGGACAGAGTCTCTGGATAAGTGGGAGCGTCTGACGGTGGCGGACGCCCTGGAGACGGTGCAGTTTCAGGACAGCCAGAAGATCGTGGTGCAGGGAGAGCCTGGTGATGAGTTCTTCATCATCCTGGAGGTACACACCACTTCCTCTGCAAGCACTAGTCAACCAGTTGTTGAATGGTCTCTCTTTCTCTCTACCTCACTCAACATTTTCACTGTGCTTATCAACACATTGGCACAATGGTATTTGCACGTAAGACTGTAAATATCTGTGAATCAATTTTTTTTTAATTTTTTTTTTTAACAGTGTGCAGTTTAACTGCTGTAGACTGAAATCCATTTTTAGACTGCAGTGATAAATGCAGTTGCAACAGGAACCTGGGACAGTTTTCTGAAAAACTGTTCTTTTAAGTCATAAGCTTATCAGCAAAGGTTGCATCTTCAAGTTGTGCATGTCACTCTCATGATAACAGCTGTGTTGGATATTTCCTGGGTAAAGTGGGATCCATAATCTGTCTCTCTGCATCTTTGATGTGGATTTTCTGAAAAAATACAGTTGATTTCTGGGATATGTTGTTCAAGATGTCTTTGTCGTGCTGTCAGGGGTCAGCAGCGGTGCTGCAGAGGAGGTCAGAGGATGAGGAGTTTGTGGAGGTCGGCAGACTTGGACCCTCAGATTACTTTGGTGAGTCATAGTTGACAGTTGGAATAAGAAACATGGTGTGGAATTAAAACAGCACCTTCAGCACTCTGGAGTCTGCTTGAACCTTGAATGTGTGGTTTTCTTTCCCATGTTCCCCAGGCGAGATCGCCCTGCTCATGAACCGGCCCCGTGCTGCCACCGTTGTCGCTTGCGGACCCCTCAAGTGCGTCAAACTGGACCGGCCACGGTTCGAGCGAGTCCTGGGCCCCTGCTCTGACATCCTGAAGAGGAACATTGAGCAGTACAACAGCTTTGTTTCCCTCTCTGTCTGAGTAGACCAGCACTCAGACCCTCCGCTCCTCCACTGCAGGGGCCACAAGTTTGTCACCACATCCACACCACCGCTGACAAACCTGCTCCTCCTCCTCTCTCCTTTCTTTTCCCATGATGGGATACATTTAATGCGTACACTTTGAAAGTGCAGCTGCAATTTAATGATGGTATCTGTATGACTGACTGAGCACTCACATTGATCACTAAAATTGATTTATGTAAAATACACATGATTTTTAATAATATAGACAACATATAAAGCACTTTATATTCACAGTGTAGTGTGTAAATGCAATAGCTGATGTTAAAAGGTGAGATAAATTAAGACAGAATGTGGTAATATGCATAGAAATAAACAAATTTGTTCCACAGTTTGATAGTGAGCAACAATGAAAGATGACACAGAAAATATTGTCTCCTGATCGGTTTTGCAGTGTTAAGCTGAACATGTCGGCAGTGTGAATGCATGGTTAGTTTCTACTTTGCTCCGGTTTGTTCTGCTGATTTTTTTTTATTTCTTCTTTTTATTAGTTTATTTGATGCTTCCAGCCACACCATCATACTAAACACTAGCTTCTGGGGGCTTGTTTCACTCTTAATATCATTTGCTGAACATCAGCATGTTACCATTGAGTATCTGTAGTTTCCTTGTTATGGTTATGTTGTCATGGTGTATCATGTGTTGCTTTGACATTAAGGTACTTATTTTTCCTGCGTCTCATCACAGTTTGACAGTCGCAGTCATTCGCCTCTATGAAGTGTGGAAATGAGAAGAAAAAAATATCCCAAAATGTACAATTATTTTCCATAAATATTTTTTATTGAATTTAGATTTTTTTTTTCTCCAAAACACAGAACTGCTCAGACATGACAGAATTAGGGAAAAAAAAACCCAGAGCTGGACATGTGAAAAATAAATATTAAATAGGAATAAGAAGCAGTGGGCACAATTCTCATTCTCCTCCCCTCATTCCAACTGTGAAACAAGGCAGTATCCAGATGAGAGTCCAGATGTAGAGCATGCAAAACAAGGCTACAAGGTGCCTGATAAACAGTGTACATTGAAAACAAAGGACAAGCTAGGCTGATCTAGGGAACCCAAGAAACAGGGAGGATGACAGTATGGGTCCCACACCTTATAGAAAGCATCTGTTTTGGAGTCAAGCATACATGTGATGTATTCACTAGGAATATATTCCATAACAATGTTATGCCATGATTTTTTTGTGGACGCAGCATCCTTGATCCCGAAAAGCAGAATGTTCTTTCTAGCAGCAAAGGTCAGTATATTGAAAAATCTCGTGTTTACTGTGAGTAATCTGACCATCTGGGAGACCCAGTATCAGGCACAAGGGGTCCATCCGTATTGGGACACCAAAGATAGCAGTCATTTCAATTACGATGCTAGACCAATACCTTTGTAACTTCACACATGACCAGAGACAGTGAATATAATTACCAGTTTCAGACTTGCATTTCCAGCAAAGTGGGAAAATATTAGCATCCATTTTGTTCTTGATAACAGGTGTTATATGTGTACGATGTATAATTCTGAACTGAATGGATTTGGTACGATTACAAACAGAGATATTCATGGCCTGAGACCAGACCTCCTACCAGACAGCATCATCTATAGCAACACTAAAGTCTTTCTCCCAAGCATGCTTGGTGGTTTGCGAAGTATGAGGAGAGTTAGAGTTCAGGGCTCTGTAGAAAATGGTGATACATTTCTTACTGATCTGTAGAGACAGGGTCTTCTCCACATCTGAGGTAGTGCTATCGGTCATTAGGGTGGTTCCTTTAACTATGAAATCCCTGTTTTGTAAATACCTGTAGAAGTCACCTGGGTTAAATAGACCAAATTGCTGTTGCACATCCTGAAAAGATAGTAAAATCTGTCCTTTAAACAGGTCGCCCAATTTCTTCAACCCTTGAGTGCTCCATACTCTAAAGCCCTGGGCCTTACAGCCAGGCAGGAAGTCTGGGTTATCAAGAATGGGAGTGAGAGGGGATGACAACTTAGCCCGGCCTTCTATAGAGCGAATGGATCTCCAGGCTCTGATGGTACTGAGAGTAATAGGATTAGAACAGTGTTTTTTTTAACATAATTTGGATTCTTGATGAACAACAGGTTCACCAAGGGACATTTTGACTGAGAAGAACATGCCAAGTACAATTATTTTCCAATTTACCATTTGCTACTTTCTTTTTCCGTTTTATCTTTAAATTGAGCTTTAATATCTCCATTTCATCCTTTAACAGTTCAGCTTCTCACTCATTCATGAACAGTTTTTTTTTTTTGAGTTTCATTTCTCAGCATTTAAATGCTGTGAATGCATGTTCCTTTTGTTTTCCTTTTTTTCTCTTTGTCTGTGAAATTCTCCATATTTCCTGCAGTGCAGTGTTTGTAAAATACCAACATGCCAGCTCTGTTACCAATCTATATTTTAGGAGTAAATGACTATTTTTGCAGATTTTGCGATATGCAGAACTATATAATCAAAGAGAAAACGTTAATGTGCTTTAACAGGAGCATAGGTCAACACTTACAGAAGAGAAGTGGCACCACAACCAAGCTGGTTACAAATATGTTACTGAGGTTTTCCATATTTCAAAGTATTTGTATTCTTATATTTAATGCAAATGAAATGGACTTTAAAAATGTTTATTGTTGCACACTGATAATGTAACAATATTCAAACACATTACCATGAAGAGTACCCAAAGAGGACACTTATTGGGTGTATGATCATTATTACCCTTAGGCCAGTGTTGTCTTGAAGATGTACTTCCATAAAAGAAGTTTTTAATATGGGTACTGTCTTCACCTGCAGCACTAATACAGTGTAGTCTTTTCTTTTTATTTAATTTAATGATTTCCCTGTCATTCAGTCTGGCGCTGCAGTGTCTCTTTGTTAGCTTTTATCAAGGTACGCAGGTGACTGGAAACAATAAATTATAAATCATAATGGAAACTGAAGACTAAACTTAGTTATACTCATTTGCCTCATTACTGTGTCACGACCTGGCTCTTAGCCCCTGACAAGACCGGAGTCGGCACTGATTTCAAAAGGTTTTAACACATTTTATTTAACATAAGAACAGAACAAGGGAACATATCGTACAAATATCGAGATGTGGACATCAGTATTGTCAATGGTGTGGGATGTGCATGTGTGCTTTGTGTGTGTGTGTGTTGTCAAATGCATAAACAGAAAACAAAACTCCTAAAGATACTGCGGCCGCCACATCACCTCACAGGATGTCTGCTGGGGAGAGAGAGCATGAATGAATCATGAGCCTTTGTCATCTGAGGGCACCGGGCCCAGGTGCCCCCTAATTACTAAGCCCTGCCCACAAACCAAAGTGTCAGTCTCAGGAGACTGCTGCCTTAACACAAGGGTCGCCACACCTGTATATCACTGGTTAAATTTGATTTAAACTCAGCACTGCATGACCCACCACACCTCTCATATGAAATGTGAATATCAGACTGTTTTTATGCACTGCTGC
Organism: Synanceia verrucosa; assembly: GCA_029721515.1. NCBI lineage: Eukaryota > Metazoa > Chordata > Actinopteri > Perciformes > Synanceiidae > Synanceia > Synanceia verrucosa. The sequence goes on from CM056563.1 coordinate 1,709,411, forward strand.
CCTGCCCTCTGTTTGAAGCTGAAAATCAAAGCATCACACAGCAGTGCCTTATACACAGTGCCAGTGTGTATAAGGCACTGCTGATGCTCCTCGCTCTCTCTTCTGTAACATCTTTTCTGCTCTATGTCATTAGTCTGTCACTGTCAGTCCAGCCACCAGGGGAGACCTGCAGAGCATCACCCAGTATTAAATGTACTAATAGTGTGGTGTCATTTTGACTCAGTCATTTCTCTACATTTGTGTGCCTTCCTTCAGACTGACTGGAGTGTTGGTGTGTGTTGGATTTCTCTACTGACAGCAGTTCAAGCAATAAAAATATCAGTGTTTCCATGGCTTGTTGTTGCTGAATCTTCAGTCTCTGAGCTCGAGAGTGTAACCCATAAGCTATATATACAATACAACTATATATCATACCCATTAACTGTACATATTATACCCATGGACTCTACATATTATACTCATAGACTGTATATATTATACCTATATACTGTACATATTATACTCATAGACTGTATATATTATACCTATAGACTGTTTATATTATACTCATATACTGTACATATTATACTGATAGACTGTATATATTATAATTATAGACTACATATAATACCCATGGACTGTACATATTATACTCATATACTGTACATTTTATACCCATAGACTGTATATATTATACCTATAGATTGTACATATTATACTCATATGCTGTATATATTATACCTAGAGACTGTCCATCTACTCATATACTGTACATATTATACTCATATATAGTACATATTATACCCATAGACTGTATATATTATACCTATAGACTGTACATATTATACCTATGGACCGTACATATTATACTCATAGACTGTATATATTATACCTATAGATTGTACATATTATACCCATGGACCGTACATATTATACTCATATACTGTACATATTATACTCATAGACTGTATATATTATACCTATAGACTGTACATATTATGCTCATATACTGTACATATTATACCCATAGACTGTACATATTATACCTATAGACTCTACATATAATCATAAACTGTACATATTATACTCATAGACTGTACATATTATACTCATATACTGTACATATTATACTCATAGACTGTACATATTGTACTCATAGACTATATATATTATACCTATAGACTGTACATATACTCATATACTACACATATTATACTCAGACTGTACATATTATACCTATAGACTGTATATATTATACCTATAGACTGTACATATTATACTCATATACTGTACATATTATCCTCATAGACTGTATATATTATACTCTGACACCTCTCCTCTAGTGCATGTGCATGTTTGTTTCATAACTTGTGTGTAATGTGCAACTGAAAATAAAAAATACTAACAGAGTGTAAATTGAAATTTCCCTTATTGAGGGACTAATAAAGGAATTCTTCTTCTTCTTCTTCTTCTTATACCCATAGACTGTACATATTATACTCATAGACTGTATATATTATTGGTATATACTGTACATATTATATTCATATACTGTCCATATTATACTCATATATAGTACATATTATACCCATAGACTGTATATATTATACCTATAGACTGTACATATTATACCCATGGACCGTACATATTATACTCATATACTGTACATATTATACTCATAGACTGTATATATTGTACCTATAGACTGTACATATAATCATATACTGTACATATTATACTCATAGACTGTATATGTTATTCCCATATACTGTACATATTATACTCATAGACTGTATATATTATACCTACAAACTGTACATATTATACTCATAGACTGTATATATTATACCTATAGACTGTACATATTATACTCATATACTGTACATATTATACTCATAGACTGTATATATCATACCTATAGACTGTACATATTATACTGATATACTGTACATATTATACTCATAGACTGTATATATTATACCCATAGACTGTACATATTATACTCATAGACTATATATATTATACCAATAGACTGTACATATTATACTTATATACTGTACATATTGTACTCATAGACTGTATATATTATACCTATAGCCTGTACATATTATACTCATATACTGTACATATTATACCTATAGACTGTATATATTATACCCATAGACTGTACATATTATACTCATATACTGTACATATTATACTCATAGACTGTACATATGATACTCATAGACTGTATATGTTATACCTATAGACTGTACATATTATACCCATGGACTGTACATATATACTCATAGACTGTATATATTATACCTGTAGACTGTACATATACTCATATACAGTACATATTATACTCATAGACTGTACATATTATACTCATATACTGTACATATTATACTCATAGACTGTATATATTGTAGCTATAGACAGTACATATTGTACTCATATATTGTACATATTATACTGATATACTGTACATATTATACCCATAGACTGTACATATTATACACATGGACCATTACATATTATACTCATAGACTGTATATATTATACCTATAGACTGTATATATTATACTCATATACTGTACATATTATACTCATAGACTGTACATATTATACTCATATACTGTACATATTTTACTCATAGACTGTATATATTATACCTATAGACTGTACATATTATACTCATAGACTATATATATTATACCTATAGACTGTACATATTATACTCATAGACTGTACATATTGTACTCATAGACTGTATATATTATACCTATAGATTGTACATATAATACTCATATACTGTACATATTATACTCATAGACTGTATATATTATACCGATAGACTGTGCATATTATGAGTATAATATGCACAGTCTATAGGTATAATATAGGTATAATATTATACTCATCCCCTCCTTGAGCCGTCACCTTATCGTGGTGGAGGGGTTTGTGTCTCCCAATGAACCTAGGAGCTATGTTGTCGGGGGCTTTATGCCCCTGGTAGGGTCACCCAAGGCAGACAGGTCCTAGGTGAGGAACCTGACAAAGCACGGCTCAAAGACCCCCTATGGTGAAAAAGATCAAGCACAAAAGTTTTCCCTTGCCCGGACGCGGGTTACCGGGGCCCCCCTCTGGAGCCAGGCCTGGAGGTGGGGCCCGTGGGCGAGCGCATGGTGGCCGGGCCTACGCCCATGGGGCCCGGCCGGGCACAGCCCGAAAAGGCAACATGGGTCACCCTTCCCATGGGCCCACCACCCATGAGAGGGGCCAAGGGGGTGGGGTGCGCTGTGAGTTGGGTGGCAGCCGAAGGCGGAGACCTTGGCGGTCCAATCCCCGGCTACAGAAGCTAGCTCTAGGGACGTGGAATGTCACCTCTCTGGCAGGGAAGGAGCCCGAACTGGTGTGTGAGGTGGAGAAGTTCCGACTAGATATAGTCAGACTCACCTCCACACACAGTTTGGGCTCCGGTACCAGTCCTCTTGAAAGGGGTTGGACTTTGTTCCACTCTGGAGTTGCCCGCGGTGAGAGGCGCCGAGCAGGTGTGGGCATACTTATTGCCCCGCGGCTCGGTGCCTGTACATTGGGGTTTACCCCGGTAGACGAGTGGGTAGCCTCCCTCGGCCTTCGGGTGGGGGGACGGGTCCTGACTGTTGTGTGTGCTTGTGCACCAAACAACAGTTCAGAGTACCCACCCTTTTTGGAGTCCTTGGAGGGGGTGCGGGAGAGCGCCCCCTCTGGAGATTCCCTCGTTCTGCTGGGGGACTTCAATGCTCACGTGGGCAATGACAGTGAGACCTGGAGAGGCGTGATTGGGAGGAACGGCCCCCCCGAACGGAACCCGAGTGGTGCTCTGTTATTGGACTTCTGTGCTCGTCACGGATTGTCCATAATGAACACCATGTTCAAGCATAAAGGTGGCCATATGTGCACTTGGCACCAGGACACCCTAGGCCGCAGTTCGATGATCGACTTTGTAGTCGTGTCACCAGACTTGCGGCCGTATGTCTTGGACACTCGGGTGAAGAGAGGGGCAGAGCTGTCAACCGATCACCACCTGGTGGTGAGTTGGCTTCGATGGTGGGGGAAGATGCCGGTTCGATATGGCAGACCAAAACGTATTGTGAGGGTCTGCTGGGAGCGTCTGGCAGAGTCCCCTGTCAGAAGGAGTTTCAACACCCATCTCCGGCAGAACTTCAACCACATCCCGAGGGAGGTGGGGGACATTGAGTCCGAATGGGCCATGTTCCGTGCCTCCATTGTTGAGACAGCCGACCAAAGCTGTGGCCGTAAGGTGGTTGGTGCCTGTCGTGGTGGCAATCCCCGAACCCGTTGGTCGACACCTGCGGTAAGGAATGCCGTCAAGCTGAAGAAGGAGTCCTATCAGGCCTTTTTGGACTGTGGGACTCTGGAGGCAGCTGACAGACACCAGCTGGCCAAGTGGAATGCAGCTTTGGCGATCGCCAAGGCAAAAACTCGGGTGTGGGAGGAGTTCGGTGAGGCCATGGAGAATGACTTCCGGACGGCTTCGAGGAGATTCTGGTCCACCATCCCACGTCTCAGGAGGGGGAAGCAGTGCACCACCAACACTGTGTATAGTGGGGATGGTGCGCTGCTGACCTCGACTCTGGACGTTGTGAATCGGTGGGGAGAATACTTCGAGGACCTCCTCAATCCCACCGACATGCCTTCCTATGAGGAAGCAGAGACTGGGGACTCTGGGGCGGGCTCTCCTATCTCTGGGATTGAGGTCGCCGAGGTGGTTAAAAAGCTCCTCGGTGGCAGGGCCCCGGGGGTGGATGAGATCCGCCCGGAGTTACTAAAGGCTCTGGATGCTGTGGGAGTGTCGTGGCTGACACGTCTCTGCAGCATCGCGTGGACATCGGGGACAGTACCTTTGGATTGGCAGACCGGGGTGGTGGTCCCCCTCTTTAAGAAGGGGGATCGGAGGGTGTGCTCCAACTATAGGGGATCACACTCCTCAGCCTCCCTGGTAAAGTCTATTCAGGGGTTCTGGAGAGGAGGGTCCGTCGGGAAGTCGAATCTCGGATTCAGGAGGAGCAATGTGGTTTTCGTCCCGGCCGTGGAACAGTGGACCAGCTCTACACCCTCAGCAGGATCCTGGAGAGTGCATGGGAGTTCACCCAACCAGTCTATGTGTTTTGTGGACTTGGAGAAGGCGTTCGACCGTGTCCCTCGGGGAGTCCTGTGGGGGGTGTTCTGGGAGTATGGGGTACCGGACCCCCTGGTACGGGCGGTTCGGTCCTTGTATGACCGGTGCCAGAGTCTGGTCCGCATTGCCGGCAGTAAGTCGGATTTGTTTCCAGTGAGGGTTGGACTCCGCCAAGGCTGCCCTTTGTCACCGATTCTGTTCATAATTTTTATGGACAGAATTTCTAGGCGCAGCCAAGGCATTGAGGGGGTCCGGTTTGGTGACCTCAGTATCACGTCGCTGCTTTTCGCAGATGATGTGGTTCTGTTGGCTTCATCAGGCCGTGATCTTCAGCTCTCACTGGAGCGGTTCGCAGCTGAGTGTGAAGCGGTTGGGATGAAAGTCAGCACCTCCAAATCCAAGGTCCTCAGTTGGAAAAGTGTGGAGTGCTCGCTCCATTTCGGGGAGAAGATCCTGCTCCAAGTAGAGGAGTTCAAGTATCTCGGGGTCTTGTTCACGAGTGAGGGAAAAATGGAGCAGGAGATCGACAGGCGGGTCGGTGTAGCTTCTGCAGTGATGCGGACGCTGTATCGGTCCGTCGTGGTGAAGAGGGAGCTGAGCCGAAAGGCGAAGCTCTCAATTTACCAGTCGATCTACGTTCCTACCCTCACCTATGGTCACAAGCTGTGGGTCGTGACCGAAAGAACAAGATCACGGATACAAGCGGCCGAAATGAGTTTCCTCCGTAGGGTGTCCGGGCTCTCCCTTAGAGATAGGGTAAGAAGCTCGGCCATCCGGGAGGGGCTCAGAGTAGAGCCGCTGCTCCTCCGCATCGAGAGGAGCCAGATAAGGTGGCTCGGGCATCTGGTAAGGATGCCTCCCAGACGCCTCCCTGGTGAGGTGTACCGGGCACGTCCCACTGGTAGGAGACACCGGGGACGACCCAGGACACGCTGGAGAGACTATGTCTCTCGGCTGGCCTGGGAATGCCTCGGGATCCCTCCAGAAGAGCTGGACGAAGTCGCTGGGGAGAGGGAAGTCTGGGTTTCCCTGCTTAAGCTGCTACCCCCACGACCCGATCCCGGATAAGCAGAAGAGGATGGATGGATGGATATTATACTCATATACTGTACATATTATACCTATAGACTGTATATATTATACCATAGACTGTACATATTATGCTCATATACTGTACATATTATACTCATAGACTGTATATATTATACCCATAGACTGTACATATACTCATATGCTGTACATATTATACTCATAGACTGTATATATTATACTCATATACTGTACATGTTATATTCATAGACTGTATATATTATACCTATAGACTGTAATTATACCCATGGACTGTACATATTATACTCATAGACTGTATATATTAAACCTATAGACTGTATATATTATACTCATAGTCTGTATATATTATACCTAGAGACTGTACATATTATACTCATAGACTGTATATATTATACCCATAGACTGTACATATTATACTCATAGACTGTATATATTATACTCATATACTGTACATATTATACTCATATACTGTACATATTATACCTATAGACTTTACGTATTATACTCATATACTTTACATATTATACTCATACTGTATATATTATACCTATAGACTGTACATATTATACTCATATACTGTATATATTACTCGTGATGGACAAATGAAGCTTCATGAAGCACTTGTGATATATTTGAAGTGCTGAAGTGCTTGGGAGCACTTTGACGTTGCAGTCATAGACATGTATATGGATGCAGTAATCGATGCAACATTTTAACAATCATCACTCAGGAGTGATGATAATACTGCGCCGACGTCAAAGTGCTCCTAAATGTAATTCCGCCATATATTATAGTTCTCCTTTTTATCCACTTAGAAAATCACCACGTTTTATTTTGTGCTACCATACCATTGGGTTATGTAACTATTCACATAACCTTATTTAAATAGGGAAAACGTGGAAGTGCTTGGGGACTTCTAACTTCACCTCTGTTTGGACTCCGAGGAAAGTACTGGGCTATGCTAAATGCTAACAAAATAGTGCTGTGCACCAGAGCTATTGAGTGCACGCACAAAGACAGGAGAGATATGTATCAACTTGTAAAAGATCAGAGAAGATTTTCACTATATATTTCATTATATATTTTTATATAATATTTATAGATATTTCAGTATAGAACAATGGTGGAGTGTTCCTTTAATGGAAATTCCATTACACTAGCCTTCATCTTTAACCAAGAGCGCCATTAGAGGAGTCAAAAAATATCATGTGCTTCATGAAGCTTCATTTGTCCATCACTACTGTTTACATTACATAGATAGACTGTACATATTAAGCGCTCCCAAACCACGTGGCTAGCAGGAAGTGCGAAGGCAAAAAATGGATGAGGAAACAACATTGAAATTTAAGTTCTGCATGTGTCCAGTTTGTCCCTCACACCTTTGTCACACTGACAGAAAATGAATCAAAAGACAAAACTATGAAATCTTCCTCTTTGCTGACGTTTGGTTTGATTTTGCAGTCCTGACTCCTCAAAATGTGAGAACTGGCAGCAAAATTCATTTGGCTTCATTTGTTTAATTGGATACTGGGGCTAAAATGATTAGAGGTATAATGTTGTGGCGTGAAGAGGGCGTCCCATACATAGACATATATACCTATGGTCCCGTACCTGCTCATGTTATTCAAACCCTTCCCATTCAGACCCTGTTTACACGGGAACGTTTGCGGGTAAAAACAACAAAATAGTTTATCGTGTGCCTTTCGTTTAGACGGTGACAGCATTTTTGGGACTTGAAAACGCAAAGAAATGAAGCCACCCTCTACCGGTAGCGTTTTCGTCTGACGTACGCCTTTACGTCACATACATGCACCAGTACAGGGAAATAAACAAATACAGTCATGGAAAAAATTATTAGACCACCCTTGTTTTCTTCAATTTCTTGTTCATTCTAATATCTGGTACCACTAAACGTATAATACAATGAACACAACAAAAAATGCAGCTGGTCACATAATACTTTATGTCCTATTTGACATTCTTAAGCTTAATTGATTCCCAGGGTATATAAGAGGCCATTTCATGTCACAAGCAGCACTGCACATGCAAAGGCCTAGAGTGGTTTCCTGCTTACATTCAAGCCGTAGCACAACTCAGAAGTTGTCAGCTCTCACATAATGCCTAAAACAAAAGAATTATGTGAAGCAACAAAGGCAGCCATCTTGGCACTGCTGGAAATTGGCATGAGTGAGAGACAGGTAGCGAAAAACTGAAGATCTCCAAGACAGCCGTTCATTACAACAAAAAAACAAGCTGAACATGGCACTACCAAATTGCTACCTGGCCGTGGCAGGAAACGTCTTTCTACCCCACGAGATGACCGTGCACTCATCCGTTCCTGTGTCAGGAATCGTCGTCAGACCTCCAGGGACCTTAAAAATGAGTGGGCACTGTCGAGAAATGTGACTTGCTCGGCAAGGACAGTTCGAAACTGACTTGTTGAAGCTGGTTTGAAGTCACACAGAGCACGCAAGAAGCCCTTCATCAATGAAAGGCAGAGGAAGGCCCGGTTACTCTTTGCTCGAGACCACAAGGATTGGACTGTTGATGATTGGGCTAAGGTTCTCTTCAGTGATGAATCCAATTTTGAATTGATGCCCACTCCAGCCAACTTACTGGTTAGGAGGAAGCCTGGAGAAGCTTACAACCCAGACTGTCTTGCCCCTACAGTAAAACATGGGGGTGGATCAGTCATGATCTGGGGTTGTTTCAGTCTGAGTGGAACAGGGCAAATGCAATTGTGTGAAGGCCGAATGAACCAGGTCAAGTACAGGACTACCCTTGAAAACAGTCTTCTTCCATCAGCTGGAAAACTCTTTCCTGCCTCCAATGACTGGATTTTCCAACAAGACAATGCCCCTTGCCACACGGCAAGGTCAGTTAAAGCCTGGATGGAGAACCACAACATTCGCACCATGCCTTGGCCTGCTCAATCACCAGATCTTAATCCAATTGAAAACCTGTGGAAAATCATCAAACTCAAAATGGAGAACCACAAGCCCAAAAACAAAGAAAATTTGTTTGAATTTGTCCAACAGGAATGGGCTGCTGTGACAGCAGAACAATGTCAGAAGCTGGTGGAGAGCATGCCAAGACGCATGGCTGCAGTCATCAAAAACAATGGTTATGCAATCAAGTATTAACTCTTGTGTGTATCATGTGTTTAAAGCAAACAGAAAAGAAAACATGGAATGCTTAAAAGTAGTGTTTTTGGCGGTACAATGCCATAGCTATTGATGTAAGAATTTAAGTAATTTTGGTTATTATCAAGAAAACCATGGAAAATGAATAATCCTTAGTTCTTAAATTAAACTCTCATGAGCTACTTTTGTTGTTATCATTATAATTGTCCAAACAAATGTACCTTTAGTTGAGCCAGGCATTAAAATTAACAAGAAATTGAAGAAAACAAGGGTGGTCCAATAATTTTTTCCATGACTGTATGTTCAAGCTGCTCTGGCAGCTCTATTAAACACGCAGGAGTCTTTCCATCAAACGTACAGAATCTGCACAGATGGTATTACTGAACAGAGAAGGATCTGTAATTTCGTGTAGACATGGCAGTGTTGTGTGAAAATAAATCATAGCACCAACTCATAGATACAGTATGTATATAAACACTAGATGTATGTGTATTTATATACACATATATTTGTATGTATATATATACATATATATATATGAACACACATATATACACACACACATATACAAATATACTGAATGAATGTATGTTTTCATGTTTTTCAGAAACCTTAAGAATAAGACACACCAGGATTTGTATTTTCCAGAATGAGATTGGCTATTCAGAACAAGTTCACTCACTAAAATGACTTTTTCTAGGGACTCACAGAAGAGTCCCTGAAGGAGGAAAAACAATATCTGATGAGCAATTTGTGGTTAAATCACCAAAAACTGCACATGCTTTGCAATTCTATAATTAATAATTATACCGCAAGAACTCTTTTACACTATGAAAGAAGCAGAGGGTTCAGTTTATATTGGCAACACAGACTATGAGCTCAGGTGAATTCAAAGGTGAGGTGCCAATTTATGTACTTTACTTGTTTTTAAGATTTTAAGATTGCAGTAGGGAAGTTTTTTCCATTATGCCTGTGGGCTCTGTGTTAATTCAAGATTCAATGTGTTTATTGTCATGTGAACAGTAAGGAAACATGTTTCCCTGTAGCCTACAACAAAATACTTCCTTTACTCTTCACATTGAATGCTGAACAATAAATCAAAGTGCAAGAAATAAATAACAGATAAAACCGATAAAGGCTGCTAAAAGGCAAATAAGGTAACAATGTGAAAAATACAGTACATACAGTTGTACATTGCACACCTCTGTACCTGAGGGGAGAAGTATGAACAGTCCAGGCTGGGGATGAGTGGGATCTTTGAGGATGCAGACAGCTCTCCTGTGGACTCTGAGGTGGTAGATGCTCTGCAGAGAGAGCAGTGGAGTCTTGATGATCCTGTCAACAGTCTTCACCACAATCCGGTCCTTTTGGAAAAGGGGGACGATGGATGTGGTGTTGAAACAGGAGGGAGAGGTTGAAGATACAGGTCAGGGCACCTGAGAGTCCAGCAGGGATGTTGTCTGGTCCAACATATTCTGACAGTGGGACAGCAGTGAGGGGGTCTCCAGAACCGCCTGCCCCGTCCAGCAGAACCTGAACCAGCCCCACAACATCAGCCCTCATCCCTGCTCTGGAACCCAGACCACCAGATCAGTCAGTTAAGGATCAAAAGAAGGGTAGATGAAGAAGATAAATGAAACATCTCATCTGTCCAAGACGATCAGGTCTGGATGGCACAGGTGGGCTCATCTACACCAGTCACATCATTATCAGTTTACAAAGAATTTGATGCTATTGGATGAGTTTGACATCTGTCTATGTTGTAAATGTTTCCATCACTTTACTTGTTTATCTAATTCCAGAGGAATTGGTGCAGGTCCATCCACCTGCAGCAGCAGCAGCAGCAACCAGGATCCTTTCAGCCCCATCCAGACCCAAAGTTACATCAGGCCAGGGACAACGAAGAGAAAGGCTGGTTCTGACTCTGACTATCGTAAAAGTTCAGACGATGAGAGGAAGACGTTCAGGAGAAGTCATCCACCAACCTGCAGCAGCAGCAGACATGATAGCGACACTCTTCATGCTCCAGCTGATGTGAGGAGCCACAGTGCACACACTTCACCCAGCACCCAGACTGAGAGCCGGGCTCGGTCTGGATTGAAGAGGAAAGCTGATGATGATGATGATGATGTGCTGCACAGAACAAAACCCCTCTGATCTCAAGTTAGATAAAAAGAGACAGAGGACTGTGGTGTGTTAGGAGGAAGGAGATGATGAAGAGGAGGAGGAATGCTGCATTTCGTTACCTTGTACTTGTGACATGTGTAATGACAATAAAATGGAAACTAATTAGTTGTTCTGTCACTTTCCCTTTGTTGCTGTGACTATTCCTGCTGTGTGATCAATGAAGGTATATTTTATTTAATATTATCTTTTCATTTTCATCAGGTTGGAACTTGGGTGACCAGATACCAACACATGTGGGTCAGAGACTTGTGTGGGACCATGTGGGACGTGTTACCACGATGCTGGGGGGTAGTTTAGATATTGATGCAATGTCTGTCTCACCCTAAAAAATAGACATTTCAATTGAAACCAATAACTTATAAACTTATAGAAATACTAATGCAGGTTGTGCATTGAACCTTTATTTTGAACACAAAGGACCTAGAAGATGTATTTGGCTTGAATGGATTTCTCCAACACTTCTGTTAAAAAAATAAAATATTTAGTCATTGGAGGCAAAAGTCACAAAAGTCTTGAAAACTGACCAGAGCTGCTTATTTCTGTTTATACTGTGAGCGCTGCACAGTGTGGTTAACGATCATTAGTTCAGTTACTGTATACTAATGAACTCAAGAAAAAAAATCTGGGAACCGTTTTCCACTAGCTTTGTCCATGAATACTTTCTCTTGCTTTGTTGTAGCTGCTAATGAAATGTGTGGGACGCATTGACAGTGATGAAAATGCTGTGCAGTCCCACACAAAGTGGGACACCTGATCATAGACATGTATATAAACACTAGATGTCTCACGCATGCTGTTAGCCAATGGAGACTGACGTCCTCACATGGCGGCCATCTTGCCACAGGCAGCTCGCCCACTCATAACATGAACGTCTATGCTGCATGATCATTTAAATAACAATAGATTGCTTAATTTTAATATATGTATGTATATGTAATATATGTGTACATACACATACAAATATATATATATACACACATACATGTATATATGTATATACACACACACACACACACACATATACAAATATACTGAATGAATGTAATGTTTTCATGTAAAATGCAGAAACCTTAAGAATAAGACAACCACATTAAAGGAGTTATTATAAAAGTCACATTCAATGATTGCGGTAGCAACATTTCTAAAAAGCTTGGGTCAAAAACACTTTTGCAATAATATGAACTGACATAGCCCTGCTGTTCCTGTGAAGCAGAACTTGTGTTGTGCATACATGTACTGCATCAGTGTTTCTCAAACCTTTAAATTTCAACTCTGACAGTGTACAAACAAATAATGTTTAAATAACAAATGAGGAAAAATATTTTAATTGTAAATGAAATGTTCAACAATTATAAGATGAATAAAATGTATTTTTACTATGAAATAAAATAGAAGTGCAAATATTTCTGTGCAAAAGGAAGGACAGGACGCCCTCTTCAAGCCACAACATTATACCTCTAATCATTTTAGCCCCAGTATCCAATTAAACAAATGAAGCCAAATGAATTTTGCTGCCAGTTCTCACATTTTGAGGAGTCAGGACTGCAAGAAGTGCACACAGATTTGAAAACAAGGCAGTGATGGTAAAGAGTCCAGTTGTATTAACATCAGACAGTGATGCTGATGTTGTAAAGTTTTATTGCAGATGGTAGGAATGAGCTGCAGTAGCTCCTTCTAGCAGGGTGGAAGTCTGAGTCTGCAGCTGAAGGAGCTGCTTAAAGCCTCCACAGTCCATCAGAGGCTCAGAGGGGTTGTCCATGATGGAGGTGAGTTTTACTGACATCCTCCTCACACCCACCTCCTCTATGGAATCCAGGGAGCAGTTCAGAACGGATCTGGTCCAGGACAGAGCCGATCCAGGACAAAGCTGGTCCAGGACAGAGCCGGTCCAGGACGGAGCCGGTCCAGGACGGAGCTGTTCAAGGACGGAGCCGGTCCAGGACAGAGCCGGTCCAGGACGGAGCCGGTCCAGGACGGAGCTGTTCAAGGACGGAGCCGGTCCAGGACAGAGCCGGTCCTCCTGACCAGCCTGAATAGTATACTGTGGTAAGATAGCCGCCGTATGGGGACGCTGGTGACTCCGCCTCGAGTCATGTAGCCTTTCTTATAGATATCTATGGCACCAACGAGCCGACTGGCATGCATGCCCAACCGAATTCCACACACTTTTGCGTCACCGTATGCACGCAGATTTCCTCCCGAAAACGCCCGTCTAAACACGGAATAAAAAGTAAAGACGCAACGCCACTTTTGCGTCTTGTGCTCAGACCGTCATCGTATAAAAGTAGCCTCAGTTAAAGTGCCTCCACAGCTGGAGTGACACTGGTGGCGAAGGGGTATTATATCCTGATCAATCCAGTTTTTACAGACGTCTTTTTCTGACGGAACGGAAGTTTGCAGCCCGGACAGTTATCGTGGGTGCACTGACTGGATAGACGGGTGTGTCTTTGTAGTTAGCCAACAGGTAGGCTGCTATTTATGTGCTAGAACCCGACATAGTTGCACTATGCAGTTTGAAACGACTTTAATGATCACATTTAACCGATAATTCGGCTTCCTGTCTGTCTGGTGAGGACTAGAGAGGACCAGAGCGGTGTGTCGATACAGGTTTGCTATACAGGCTGCGGTTAGTCCTCAGTCCTGCTTACCTGGTCTTACCTGTTGTTGTTGTACACTGACAGTGCATGACAATATTTAAAAACGGGTGTGTTATAAACTATGAAAATATAGGCGACTTTATGGGAGCAAGTGGATTTGTGGACATGTGGAACTGATCAATCAATTTAGGTACAGTTAAGGTTTGCATGTTTTTTTGTGTACACATGATGAGTCACATTTTTGTCATGCATTTACGTGTACATCACCTTGTTCGGAGCTCATATACACTGCCTGGCCAAAAAAAAAGTCGTCACCTGGATTTGACTAAGCAAATAGGTACGAGCCTCCTATTGGATAATTACTGTAGGTTCAGCGACAATATGTGCTCAAAGAATGAGGTCAGCTGACTACCTGAATATACTGAATGACCAGGTTATTCCATCAATGGATTTTTTTCTTTCCTGATGGCACGGGCACATTCCAAGATGACAATGTCAGGATTCATCAGGCACAAATGGTGAAAGAGTGGTTCAGGGAGCATGACGCATCATTTTCACCACAGAGTCCAGACCTTAACCCCACTGAGAATCTCTGGGATGTGCTGGAGAAGGCTTTGAGCAGCAGTCAGACTCTACCATCATCAATGCAAGATCTTGGTGAAAAATGAATGCAGCACTGGATGGAAATAAATCTTGTGACATTGCAGAAGCTTATCAAAACAATGACACAGCACGTAATCAAAGCTAAAGGCGGTCCAACGAAATATTAGAGTGTGTGACCTTTTTTTTGGTGGCGACTTTTTTTTTTGGCCAGGCAGTGTATGTTGTCATTCCCTTGAAGCTTACCAAAGTTTGACCTTTTTAACCTGAATTATGTTGAACTGATGCAACAAGCTAAGAGTGTTTAATCTTATTGTCAGTGACTGTAAAATGATTATTATTTATCTATATATGATCTTATCTCTTGTCAGTCAATGTGAATAAACCTTTAAGTGGAAGTGGAAATTAGGTCTTAAAATGTATGGAAAGGATCTTTAAAAGGCCTGGGAAGTATATTTAACCTCAGCGTATATTTCTGCATATAAAGCCCATCTAGAGAGTGAATGCAAAGAGAGCTAGAATCAGCTAAGATTAATAATTTAGATGTCTAATTTTGACCATGCATGACACCCAGTTAGTATTTGCCCTATAATGTGACAAGCACTCTATTTAAAACCCCACTCTGTCAGAGTCAGTGTAATGTGAGCCTTTCTGGCTCTGTCTGTGTGGGACCAGCAGAGTCAGTTCTCACCTACACGTACATGAAGAAAGAGGAGGCTCCGAAACGCCTCCTCAACTCAGCTCTACTGTTTGTTCTAATATTACCATGTATTTTGCTGTTTTCTATTGTTTTAGTCCAAAAAAAAAACTGTGAGATTTTCTAAAGTAAAAGTCCCCAAAAGTGTATAATTCAACTTATCCTATGGTCTAGTGTTAAAAATAATTAACAAAAATCACAATAAATTGTAAAAATTAGTAAAATTAATTTGACACAATGACAAGCAACTGGCTGATGTACATTTATATTTCACATGTAGTTTTCTCAAAAACTCAGTTTAAAGACTGGATTCAGTTAAAATATAGTCTGAAACTATTTTTACACTCTCAAACACACTGGAGGAAAAAATGCATAGACCAAAAAAGACAATGTAGTCTAATTTTGCTAGTGGGTGTCTTGTTATCTTTTGAGCAGCTATTCATTGTAAACTGCTCAGACTTCTTTCCACCAGAGGACGCTGACATTTGACCTTTGACCTCTGAGCAGACTTCTGAATGAGGCAGCAGGAGCTGATAGACTCTGTGCTGTTTTTTGGTCCAGGTGTTGGGAAGCAGTCTCTGCTCTGCTCCTCTGGACCAGGAATGAGGAGCCATGGACCAGATCACTTTTCATCACAACACTGTGCTGTCAGATGTTCACATGCTGCTGCCCAACGCTCGCCACCTCATGACACGCCTCAACTGTGTGGGACAGCCTGGTGTGTAGCGTCACTCTTTTAGTTTCACACCTTGTTAAGTCTAATGTAGGTTTCAGACTGGTAGGGAGATGACAGCACTGAGGCTATTAGAGACACGTTCAGTCATGATGACTGAACTCAGATTCAATTTGACAAATTCAAATGACAATTTTCATCCATGTCATTTCAATAATTTACTTATCAACTTCAGATCACTAATATGGAATAAAATAGATTCAACAATCAATAAGAAAATTAATCAGAAAATTAAAAAAGGAACTGGCAGTTAAACTGATAGCTGCCAATTATTTTTTTTTTATCATTTTTTTAAAGAAAAGAATATTTCTTTAAGGATTTTATGTTTTTTTTTTCTTTCCTCTTTTATATACTACAATAGTGAACTGAGTGTCTTGGTGTTTTGGACAGTTGGTTTGTTGGATTCACTATTTTGTTCTGTTTTATAGACAAAACTATTAATTGATTAATCAAGAATATATTTGAGACCTATTATGCTCATTGTTAGTTGCAGCCCTAATTTTGAACAAGCTGTTCTCATTCCCAGCTACTGTATGAACACTTGTTCGGGACAAAGAAGCTGGGAGTTTTAGTAAAAGAACATTTGTTACGGAACTTCCAGAGCAGTTCCTCTGAGCATCTATTGTATTTATCCATCCATTTTCTCACGCTTATCCTCACATAGGGTCGCAGGGGGCAGGAGCCTATCTCAGCTGACAGATAACCACTTACACTCACATTCACACCTACGGTCAATTTAAATTAACCAATTAACCTAATCCCCATACATGTTTTTGGATGGTGGGAGGAAGCCGGAGTACCAGAGAGAACCCACACAGACATGAGGAGAACATGTATTCTGTATCCTTATTTGGGATACAGAATGATAACACTTCCAACACTGAAAGCAGTCTCCATTGTAAATAAGGTCAGTAATGAGCTGCTGCCATGCACCGCTGCTGCTTTCCTCCTGTCATATGACACTCAATAGCCTTGAGCCCCATGTTCCCTGAGCAAAAAGTTTTTTTTGGCCTCGTAAGCGTTTTCAGCCCTAAATCCTCGTCTATCCATTTGATATTAATTTTGCACTTGTTTACCCACTTGTTTACCCGCTCATCTCAATAACACCAACATTGCTGACGGACCATAAAACTGCTATTAGTCGTCGAGCCTCTCATTTACTTCACCATCTTTGTACTGAATTAATCAAACAAATACATCCTATCAGACATTTTACAGTGGGCCACTGTATTTTCCCCTTTCGCATTAAACACACCGTTTCAAAATTCAATACCTACAGTAAACTGACGGTAAATTTAAAACAATTTAAGACTTTATTTACCCGGATTTTAATTTTAGATATTTTAAGACTTTTTAAGGAACTACTGGAATCCTGAACAATGTAGTACAATACTTTAATACCATTATATTTAATTTCACTGAAAGTAATTATTTATATTTCTATAATTCATAGACATTTATATCTTTAAATATTTAGTTTGATAATTATTTGGTGCTCCTCAGACAAAGAATGAAAGAGTCAGTATTCGTTGTGCTGAAATAAATGTATTGTTTTCTCCACTTAGTGTGTCGACTTCTTTTTGTCTTTTGTCACTTTGTTGTGTTCATCCTTCAGTCTTCCTCTCCAAATTCAAGATTCTGTCAGATGGTGACAGACTTGACAACAGAGACCCTGGGAAAGGTGCGAAGGAGGCCGAAGATACAAAAGTCACACAAGGAAAAGATGGAGAGGAAGGGGGGGAAGGACGTGCAGAACTGTTTCTGGATGAGGATGGAGACCTGGACATCACACGACGGTACAGAGAAGTCTGGTTCAGTCACCAGTTAAAACATGCTGGGTTAATCTGTGCTCATTGTTTAAAGACCAGAGCAGCTTCTGTGATCCAGTCCTCACTTGCAAGTAAAAATGTTCATTGTTGTCCTGACTCCCCAGACCGAGGAAAACCCTGACAGAAGGCAGCAGTAGAGCTGTGGTCCTTCCTGTCATCATCAAACAGTCCAGCTCTGTAATAGAACAAGAGGAAGAGGAGGATGAAGAGTCTTTCAGTGACATTATAAGGATTGGTAAGAACTTACCGTTCATTATCTCTATCTATCTATCTATCTATAGGGTTAGGGTCATTAAGTTGTTGTTGTTTGTGATTTTTCACACCTCTATTGATCACTGATCTCATCACCTCTTCCTGTTTAGACTCTGGTACAAAATGATCAGGGTTCTAAATTAAATTTTTTGATTACCAGAATTTCCACTAGCCAAATTATTCAAGTGAAAATAACAGAGATTAAATAAGAGAGATGAGTGCTGCTGAATGAATTTTTTTTTGGATTTTATTAACACAATCTAAGCACAATACATACACATACAGTACATGCATACAACAAAAAATAATTTATTTTGCATTTTGATAATATCGGAGCATCAAATGTCTTCATCACTCTCTGAACTCATTTGTTCATCTGAATCTGAGCCATCCTCAGTTCCATTTGTTCAATGTTTGCACACAATCTCGGGCCTGCGTGAGCATCGGTGCAGCTTCTGCAGTGTCCGGCCCCCACGGACGCCTCCCTGGTGAGGTGTACCAGGCACGTCCCACTGGCAGGAGACCCCGGGGATGACCCAGGACATGCTGGAGAGACTATGTCTCCCAGCTTGCCTGGGAACACCTCGGAATCCCTCCGGAAGAGCTGGACGAGGTGGCTGGGGAGAGGGAAGTCTGGACTTCCCTGCTTAAGCTACTGCCCCCGCGACCCAACCCCGGATGGACGCATTGTTGATATTCCCTGCCTCCTTCCTCTTCTCGCCCCCAGACATCTGTCCAACCAACCACCGCCACATTTAGCTTAAGTTTATGTAATGGTCTTATTCTTCTAATAAATAAGATGTCTTAAAAATAAGACATCTGTTTGATCTTTGTGCTAGCTTCAACTAGCTGTTTATTGTCAACCTTAGGGGAGCTGGAACACTTGCTGCTGCCACTTCACTTCCTGTTTCCCATGAGTCTTCTCTGAAGTTATACTGCTACCTAGTGGATTAGCACTTATCATTACATCCCCCTTTCTTTAATACAAAAGTCTTACAAATAGTGCAACACTATACTTTTTTTAAACTCCTTCTTTGTAACCAAAAGGTCTTAGTGCAGTGTACATGAACATATTATTTTACATGTACAAACAGTTGTTTACCATGTTCTCTATTTTTGTCTTTATCTGCAACATCACATATTTTTTTCTGACCAAAACAAATGGGTCTCAGTATTCCAATGCTGTCACACACTATAGCCCATCACATCAACATAAATGAAGCAGTCAATAAAAAATAACATCACATTGAGCTAGTAGCATTTCTATTTTTAACTTCAACTGAAATAGTTTTAAAAATGTCTTTCCCTTTTTATACTTGTTAGTTTAACACTTCAGCCTCTGTGGAGGTTTTCTAAGTCAAGTAGACCTTCTCAGTGTCTCAGTCATTGGGGAAGGAGGAGAGGGCGACTCACCATCTTGTTCGGGTTCAGTCTTCCCTGTTTGATTCTCAGTGTCCTGAGTCTTCAACAGACTCCTGTTTGTCCTCAAGATTTGTCCATTCTCTGTCTTAATGACAAATGACCTTACTTCACTTTGCTTTCTTGGTCCAGAAATCAGAGCCCTCAAGCCTCACATCATCCCTTTCCTGAAGAGGTCCCAGACACCTTGATGTTTTACCATAGTTCATTTTCTGTCTATACTTGAGTCTCATCCATTTGTTTGTCAGCTTGTTGTTGGTTTCATCATCGGTGGCCTTTGGAATGTGTGGAAGGGCGGTGCGCAGCTTACGATGCACGAGAAGCTCGGCTGGGGGTGCTCCACACTCCAAAGGTGCAGCCCTGTAGCTTAGTAAGGGCAGGTATGGGTCAGTGTCACTATCATGTGCCTTTTCTAACAGCCTCTTGACCATTTGGACTCTCTTTTTCAGCCTGTCCATTTGCCTGTGGATACAAGGGGCTAGCGGTGATTTGTTGAAATCCATATTGCTGTGCAAAGTTACTGAATTCACCACAGTCATATTGAGGTCCATTGTCACTAATCACACATTGTGGAATTCCATGTCTTGCGAAGAAACCTTTCATGTGAGTGATGACAGACTGTGCTGATGTACTGGAAAGCTGTGCAACTTCTGGACAGTTCAAGAAATAGTCACCAGAAGATAGCCCTTGCCTTGTAAATTAAATAAATCTGTGCCCACCTTTTGCCATGGTGCAGCGGGTAGGTCTGCTGTGAGCATTGGCTCTTTTGTTTGTTTATAGTGATGTTTGACACTTTGGACATTTCTGTACCATCCCCACAATATCTGTGTTGATGCCTGGCCAATAAACTGCATCTCTTGCTCTCCTTTTACATTTCTCTATGCCCAGATGTCCCTCATGGATGCGTCGAAGCATGTCCTGGTGCAGGAGCTTGGGATAACAATCCCACTTTGCCTCAACACCAATCCATTAGCGGTACACAAATCTGCACGTTCAGCCTAGTACTGCGGGCAGACTGCTTTTGTCCAGCCATTTTGGATATGGTCAGACACTCTCTGCAGCAGAGGATCTTTTGTGGTCTCCTGTACGATTTGCTGTAACATGACATCTGAAGCTGGTAGCGAAGCAGTCACCATGTTAATGTGTTTCAACATCAACAGTTGTAGAGCTGACTGGCATGTCTGTGCTTGGTGCTGGTGCTCGTGATAAAGCATCTGCCAGCATGACGATGTACTATCTTGGCATACAAATAAGGTCAAAGTCGTAACGCTGTAATGCCATCATCATTCGCTGTATCCTGGGTGACACGTCATTGAGATTCTTTTTTCTGATTGATATGAGTGAGAGAGAGCCGATATGATGCCAAATGGCAGTCTCAAGAAACAATAACGCCCAAAAGGTGTGTTGAAGATGTACCTGCTGCTGTCTGGGTCTAGCCGCAGCTGCCAGAACCCCTGGGAAGCATCTAATTTGCTGAAAAGCTTTGCTCCATCCATTTCACTCACTATCGCCTCTCGTTTTGGGATTTGATAATGCTTTCTTTTGATATTTTCGTTCAGGTCTTTGGGATCCAAACATACTCTTAAAGCACCTGTATTCTTCTTCACTACGCACGTGAAGGAGTTAACCCAGTCTGTGGGTTCTTCCACTCATTCTGTGACACCCAATGTTGTCATTCTTTCAAGCTCTTTTTTGAAGCCAGCTCTGAGTGGTGCAGGTACTCTCCTTGGAGCATGCACTACGGGCTTGGCATCATCCTTAAGCTGTATTTTGTAAGTGTAAGGCAAAGTCCCATTTTATTTGGTTTCCAATGATACAACTTTGATGAAAAACGTTTCACTCGAATTGTCACTGTCATCAGTGTCTTCCTGTACTGTGTGTACACCCTGTCCTTTTTTCTTAGAGACACATTCTTACAAAACGATTTTGTCCCTTCACTTATAGGCAGGACATTGTCTTGGTTGGTGCTTTTCACCACATCTCTTGCAAGAAAACGTCCCTTCATCGTTGGTTTTAATCTTGCTGATCTCTTTTTTTAAATTTGCTCCGTGGCTTTCCTTTCAGTGACAATGCGTTCACTGTCTCTGTCTCTTGATACACTGCTTCATGAGCAGCCTCTTTGAAAGTCTGTACATGTTGTCTTGCTAGCTCATTGGCTTGACATATTTTCCATAGCATTATGCAATGTGAGTTCGCTTTCCCTCAACAGTTTCTCTCGAAGCTTCTTCTCATTTGTTCCAATCACTATCTGCTCTCTTATCATGGAGTCGCTGAGGTTTTATTTTGAGGTCAGTGAGAAAAGTGTCAAATGACTCACCCTGTTGCTGTAAGCGTGAACGAAAGACATACCGCTCGTGTGTTTCATTTTTCTTTGACAGGCAGTGCTCGTCAAATTTCTTTAAGACATCATCAAACTTGTCCACGTCCTCGGGTTGAGCAAACACAAAAGTGTTGAAGACTTCTACTGCTTCTGTGCTGGTGATGGTGAGCAGCATGGCTATTTTCTCTCATCTGCCCTAGAGAGCGACCGATTTATCGGTCGGCTGATATTTGCCATTTTTAATTAATCGGCATCGGCCGATATCCTTGTTTAGTTGCGTCGATTTAAAGTCAGGCACATCCACGGGCAGCCGTGCGGTGGACCCAAAACAAACCAAAACCTTTGGAATATTCAACATCTCCGTGTCCTGTGGTCATGTATTTGCTATTATGTTACGATTAAACTGTGATGTGTAGCTTCAATCAGTGAAAGAAAAAAAGAATAGCATAACCGTCTGGAACTGGCATAATGCTGTAGCTGGTTGAAGGTTTGCTTATCTTAGGTTAGTCGCCCTTAACTTTCAGGACTGTAGTCTAAAACTATCAGCAGCTTGCTTGCTAACATACTAGCCCCATGTTGTAAGTTCAGTTTTATGTCTCCTGTGTCAGAGTCGTAGTATTTCACTCTGTGTGTGGGGCGGAGAAGCTCTCACAAACACTGCAGCCTGACTGAAGGCTAACGTTACTCCGCTCTGCTCACAGACAGCACCGTGCATGGAGACACAGAGCTGTCCTTGAGCAGCCCAGAACGGTGTATGACTTTCCAGAGGCATGGTTTGACGCAGACAATAGTCTGGTTTCCATCCAGCTTATTAACACTAATAAAAATTCAGCTCAAGAGTAGACAAATCCTGTGATGTTGCTCAGTACGCATCCTATTAAAATCTAAAAGGACACAGTAACGTTACTATCCATGTGTCCTGGGGATGCACCTCATTTTCCCATGAAAAATGATGCATTGTGATCAACAGCTGGTATTTAAAATCACACTAACTAGCACAAGACACCTTCTCAGCAGAACAGACCCTCTGTTCATTTGCTAGGCACAGACGTGATCCTCTGTACACAGTATGGACATGCAGGTTTAGCCGCTACCAAAACAACTAGTCAATCACCTCGGATTTTATTTCAAGAATTAAAGATAAAAATTTCATAGTAAATAAAGCCACGGTCCACTGCTCGATGCTGTACTCATGCATGTCGATGATGTTTTAACAGTTAGGGGACGTCCTTTAATGAAATAAATAAAACATACTCCGGTAATGCTAGGTACCAAAAAGCTCCGGTCCGACAGGGTATCAAAAATGAATCATTATTCGGTGCCAAATTCCGTACTTTAGTGTCTGTGAACCACGTTCTCAGATGTTTCTGTGGACAGGAGGACATGTCCCCTTCAGACTGATAGTGACATTGATCTCTCCTCCCACTTTCCCAGCATAAAGCGACAAAACATTGCCAGTAAAACTGTCAGTGCAGCAGCACTGGGAGCCTGCCGTTTGTACCCATCATGGTGCATTCACCATGAATGTTGGAATTTCCATGCTTCAGGTCAGAATTTAAATTAGAACCCCGTGAAGTCAGATCTCCAACTCAGTCAGATTAACCTGACATAGAATTCATGCTATCTGCCACTGATGTAAACAGTCGCTACATGTTTTGTTGTAAGGCTGGGAGCACTAAACGTTGAAGTTAAGCTGATCTGAGCTCCAAGTTCCGAGTTCCAGTGAACACACCATAAGACAAACTCTCACTCCCCAGGGTCCTAAAGAGGAACTGGTAGCAGCCTGTGCCTGTTGATCATCATCAGACCATTGACTTGTACAGGGGTTGGACAATGAAACTGAAACACTGGCCAATTTAGTGTTTCATGGCTAAATGTGACCAGCCTGGTGGCCAAACTTCATTGATTGCACATTGCACCAGTAAGAGCAGAGTGTGACGGTTCAATTAGCAGAGTAATAGCACATTTTTGCTTAAAATATTGCAACGCACACAATATTATGGGTGACATATCAGAGTTCAAAAGAGGACAAATTGTTGGTGCACGTCTTGCTGGCGCATATATACAGGATGAATTGCTGTTTGAAGGCCCTCCAACTTGCATCCACATTTCCAGTCAGTTTCAACGGAGCTGGCGGTTTTATTGCATCCATTTTGTGGTGCTTCTTTTCTTGACCCGACTCCTGCTACCATGTAATGTTCTTATTATTCTAATAAATAAGACATCTGGTTGATCTTTGTGCTAGCTTCAACTAGCTGTTTATTGTCAACATTACGGGAGCTGGAACACTTGCTGCTGCCACTTCACTTCCTATTTCCCATGGGTCTTCTCTAAAGTTATACTGCCACCTAGTGGATTAGCACTTATCATTACAGTTTAGGCTACTTTCTTAATTTACTTTAGCTAGATCTGTCTGTTTTTTTGACAGTTTCTGCTCTGTCTTCTTTGTGTTTTCTGTTTCCATGGTTTCTCACGCTGGTTGGTTGCAATGCCTGCGCGCAGCCAATAGGCATCTTATACATAATCACATAGCATCACGACAGTGTTCATGGGAAATGTAGTCAGTACTGCCCAGGGAGCGAGAACAGTAGAGCAGCTCTGACAGACATGATTGCCTCATGCATCACCGGCCAAACTGGCTAGTAATTTATTATTACCACACGCCAAAGTGATTTGTAACTGGCATTTGGCGGGTGTTAATTTAGAACCCTGAAAGTGATGAAGGGTGAACACGGTCCAGTGTATAACAAAGTGTTTCATGTTCTCAGAGCACACTATGGCCACTCCTCTGGAGGACGTTGGCAAACAGGTCAGTGAAACTGAATCCACTGAACATTTTCTCTGTTAATGCTCCATCAAACCAAACCGCTGAGGGTACTGGTACACCTACGTTGTTCTGTTGTGCAATGACAATAACAGCAGCCCATTATACTCTAAAATGTAATTGTAACTTTTTCAAAATTCACAGGTATTTTAAGTTACATAGAAAATGTTTATGTTTGTATTCCTGCGTGTAAAGATGGATGACATGACAGCACCCATGATGTCAAAATCTCACCCTAACAGCCTCATTTCCAGAAGATTTTGCTTCAGTTCTGTGCAGAGAGAGGAAATGGAGACTCACAATCCTTCTTTATATTCTCCGCAACCCCACACACGATCCTTTCTGGGATCACACTTACTTGTCTATTAAAGCTGATTCTGATTTGAATTAGCTAATGAATATATTCATTATATAATGGCTCAGCCCTCAGGAGATATTTTATTTTAAGTATCTTGACAGGAATCAAACCACTGACTTTTTGATTCTGGATGACCTGTCTTTGTGTGTACATACACTCAGCAACAAAAGAGACGCAAATTTTTTTTTTTTTTTTTTTCCCTCAATGGCCCCAAACTACCTATAAAAGGTGTTAAATATGAGTAAGCATTTGCTTTATCTAAAAAAAAAATCACAAAAAGAATACTGTTTAGAGATCAAATTTATTCTAAAAAAGGCATATTGGATTTAACGTTTACATCCACTTGTAAAGAACATAATGTCATGGCTCTCTTGAGTTTCCAGTTATTTCTACAACTCTGATTTTTCTCTGATAGAGTGATTGGAACAGATACTTCTTTGTCACAAAAAACATTCATGTCAAGTTTGGTTCTTTTATGACTTTATTATGGGTCAACTGAAAATGTGACTGTATGGCCTGCATGCATGTAGGTCAGCCTCTCTGAGCCGCCTGCGCACTTTTTGAGCACTGATACGGGATTGGTGACGTCCAGGTGTCTCAGCAGCAGTAATGAGGGCAAGAGGTGTCCGCTGCGTTCATTGCAACATCTTGCGCACTCATGCTGGCACTCAGTATTCCAATAGCACGTTCACATTGGATTTGCGTCAGTCACGGCATCATTACAAAAGCACTTAGAGAAAAGAATTTTTCCCATTTTATGCAGGTTGAGTAGACAAAGTGCCAATCCCATTTTCACATGCCAGTGCTCTAGTTGTCTGGGTCGACCGCACCTCTGTTAATCTGGCCATCAGAATATGGCGTCACAACGTGCCATGCGCACTTATTGCATGGCACGTTTCCATTCATGCACAACCTTTTATCCAAACAAGCATTTTCACATTGCTGCTGAGACAAACAGCAACAACTAGAATTCACTTTATAAAACTTGTGTTTCTTTTGTTGTTGAGGATATGTGAAAATAACTCATGCTGATGATTAAAACTAGACGGTAGTGTAGGTGTAATTATTATCACATCATGTGTTTTGTGGCTCACCCCAGGTGTGGCGTGGAGCCTTCTTCTTGGCTGACTTCATCCTCTCTGAGCCGCTCATGTTCAGAGGAGCTACAGTTCTGGAGCTGGGAGCAGGAACAGGCCTGACCAGCATTGTCATGGCAACCTTAGCTAAGACAGTGTACTGCACAGGTACGATGGCAGCAGGCAGATATCCTGATCACAACTTCAAGCACTGATCACGACTATATGTTTCTATTCTGGTACTATATGCATCATTTCTTTGAATCACTTTATCTGATTTTATAACTGAGAATTCTGCAAAATCGTGATGCTAAATTTTACAGACTTAATGGTGAACCTCACTCAGGTGCCATTCATATCAGAATCACAGATTTGATTATTAGCCATAACCCAAGGCAGACATATCAGCCCCAAACCCAAACCCACCACCAGAACCATCCAGGTTTGGACTGAGTAGGCTTCCTCAGCCCTACAGGACTGTTTTGAGCACACAGACTGGGAAATGTTCGAAAAGGACTCTGATCTTGAGGCTTACACGTCATCGGTGCTGTCCTATGTTCATTTCTGCACTAATGGTGTCCTACCCACAAAGACAATCACGGTTTTTCCTAACCAGAAGCCATGGATGGATGGCACAGTGTGCCCCCTGCTGAAAGCCTGGGATGCAGCCTACAGAGCAGGAGACAAACTGGCTTATAGCAGGGCCCGAAAAGAACTGAAAAAGGGCATCCATCTGGCGAAACAGAGGCACAAGCAACGAATTGAGGAGCACTTCCACAACAATGACACCCGCAGCATGTGGAAAGGCATCAGGACCATCACTGACTACAAGAGCAGTGACCAGCAGGTCAGCCATGACCCCACGCTACCTGACACCTTACACAGTTTCTTCGCACGCTTCGACTCTCCAAGCAACAGAAGGACTGCACATGTCCCTCAGGCAGAGGTGCAGCACCAGCCTCTCACCCTGCAGCTGCACCAGGTGACCTCCACCCTGAGGAGGATCAACACCAACAAGGCTGCAGGTCCAGATAGGTCCTGTCCCTGCAGGTCTCCATGGTCCCTGTCTGCCTGAAGTCCTCCATTGTTGTGCCTGTGCCCAAAAAATCAACCATCACATGCCTCAATGATTACCGTCCTGTCGCTCTCACCCCTGTCATCATGAAGTGCTTTGAGCGGATCCTCCTGAAGCACATCAAGGACGCCATCCCTGCTGGCCTGGACAGCCTACAGTTCGTCTACAGGGAGAACCGTTCTACGGAGGATGCTGTCTCTCTGGCACTTCACACCACCCTCACTCACCTGCAGCATCCCAACACCTACGTCAGGATGTTGTTTGTGGACTTCAGCTCTGCTTTCAACACCATTCTCCTGGACATTCTGGCCCTGAAGCTCCACAACCTGAGTTTGTCAACATCACTCTGCTCCTGGATCAGTGATTTCCTCACCAACAGGCCCCAGGTGGTGAGGATTGGGAAGTCCACATATGCCCCACTGATCCTCAACACTGGAACACCACAGGGTTGTGTGCTCAGCCCTGCCCTCTTCACCCAGGACTGCTCTGCCATCCACCCCACAAACTTGGTTTTGAAGTTCGCATACGACACCACTGTGGTAGGTCTCATATCCAACAACGATGAGACTCACTATAGAGAAGAGGTCCAGAGCCCCACATAATGGTGTTCCAGGAACAATCTGGTCCTGAACATCAACAAGACAAGGGAGGTCATAGTGGACTACAGGAGGTCCAGGAAGAAGGAACACGCTCCTCTTTGCATACATGGGGAGGCAGTGGAGCGTGTGGACAACATCAAGTTCCTGGGCATCCACATTTCCTCTGACCTCTCCTGGACTGTGAACACTTCACACCTGGAGAAGAAGGCCCAACAACGGCTCTTCTTTCTCAGGAAGCTGAAGCGGACTGGACTCTCCTCAGCTGCTTGCAAACTTCTACAGAGCCACAATTAGAGCATCCTGTGTCTCAGCATGACAGCGTGGTATGGCAGCTGCACAGGACAAGAAAAACTTAACCCGGGTGTTGAGGACAGCACAGGGGATTGTCGGCCGCTGTCTACCAGATCTGGACTCAATCTACACTGCCCAAGTCCAGAGGATGGCCAGACGCATTGCAACCAATCCCACCCACCCAGGCAACATACTGTTTGTACGGCTTCCATCAGGAAAGCGGTACAGGAACATCAAAACAAGGACAAAAAGACTGAAAGACAGCTTCTTCCCCAGAGCTGTGAAAGCAATAGCCCCCCTGTAGTTTGACACCTATACTTCACATCCCCCCACACCTCTTCTCACACCCACCCCTGCTGGCAATCAATAGCCCAACAGTTCTTGCACGAAGATGCACTTTATCTACTCCTTCTCCACATTTTCTCTGCAAATTTCTGTTGAAAATATTAAATTATGGGTGCAATATCACATTTCCACTGTAAATATCAGACTTCTGCTGCATGTACATTTCTGCTATAAATATTGAATTTCTACTGCAAATATCGCATTTATGCTGTTAATAGACATTTCTGTTGTAAATACTACATTTTTGCTGTAAGTATTTTATTTCTATTGTTAGCATTTCTGCTGTAAAATTGCATTTCTATTATATATCACTTCTCTGCAAATATGGGTGTTTTATATTTTATATTTTTATATTTATGTCCTTTATATCTTTATTTTTGTTCCTTATTTGTGTGTGTCCTTAAGCTGAGGGACTCTACAAAATTTCGTTATGCGTGCATAATGACAATAAAGAATCTTGAATCTTGAATCAGTAGAAGCCACAACTGTCTGATGTCAACCTTGTTTTAAGAAAATGATATAGAAATATATAGAAATATTTCCCATCATTTATTAAAGGTTAGTGAGGGTGTGTGCTCATTCATGCTCCTCCAGGCCAACATGGCAGCTCTTCAAGAAACTTTTTTGTTATATTATAAAAATGATAAAAATAGTTCAATATGTTTCTGAAACTATTTGAGGTGTACGTGTAGAGCTGCCTGCAGCATATTTAATAACAATCAAAATATGTGTCTATGAGGAATAACTCATGAGATGTTGTGAAAAAGGTTCTTTTTAATAACAGAATTCTACTGATTTACAGATATAAGTCTGTGGCCAACAGAATTTTTGGGCTCAACCACCAGTGAGCATTAATGTCTCACTGTGAACTTGATGACCATCTTCAACCATCATTATTGCACTCCTTTTAAAACACACAACAGCATATCTGACTGCATATATTGTTCAATATTTGCATTTTTAAACTTGGTGCAGCCAGGATGGATTTCTTAAAAAACTCCATGGTCAGTCAAATAATATTTCATCCTGATGTTCTAACATGTTATACATCTACAGCTCACTGCACTGTATATTTGTACTATAAATATTTTACCATAGGTCATAATTATTTATCTATATGTACATTTTGATACTTTTTTATATTGGTCTTCTTTTTCTACTTTTTCTGCTTTTCATACTCCTTTTGCTGTTGCTGGATAATATATTTCCCAGGTTGGGAACAATAAAATAATTCTAAATGCCTTTATAGTCATTGTGTGACAGACCATACGTAGTGCTTTATACCATATAAAAACAGTCAAGCGTAAAAACATAAAAACAATTATTCATAAAATTTACAGTTTATATTTACGGATCATTTTTGTCATATACAGCATATTGAGTCTAAGACTGGCCTTTAATGCTTCAGAAACATTGGTTCCATTCAAGAGTCTTTATTGTCATTATGCATGCACAACGAAATGTTGTTGAGTCACTCGGCTTAAAGGCACACATAAATAAAAATAAAGATATAAAATATAAATATACAATATGAAACACCCATAGCGGAGATGATATTTGCAGCAGAAATGTTAAAAAAAAAAAAAAAAAAGAAAAGAAAGAAAAAGATATTCATATTTGCATCATAAGTTATGTTTGCTCTGTCAGTCTGCATCATTTGCCAATCAATGCATATTATTATAGTCACTACAGAGTAGAAGGAAGAAGTCGTCAGGAGCTTGATAGCAGCTGTTGAGAAAACAACCATCTTGTTGTTTATGTTTCATGTCGAAAATACATGTTTCTGTTTCTCAGATGTGGGAGGAGACCTTCTGAGCATGTGTGAGAGAAACTTAACATTGAATAAACACATGATCAAGCCTTCAGGTGAGATGACGTCCCTTGTTTCCTTCTTTCCTACTAGAACCAGGATCTCTGTGGATGCATTCTGTTCATTTCATCTAGCAGTGCAGAGCGTGTGGGGAAGTTACAATAGTTAATTAATACTAATATTAATTTAGGCTTTAACAGCTGAAATATTTTTATTCTGTTACCACTGCACACCTAAAAAACAACACATCTCAATAATGGATATTTGAAATAATTTATAATATTTTGCATTATATTGTGATTTTAAGTTCATATAAGAGGTCGCCGTTTGCTTTTTAAAAGTGGAAAAAGAAATCTGTGCAGGAACAATGAATGGTATGGTTACTGTTTGCACTGTAGAGCATGATGAATATTTATGTATTCTTTATTCCAGCTGGTACAATGTGTTTATTGGCTCATTTCTCAGGTGGTGATGTCAGAGTGAGGCAGCTGGACTGGCTTCAGCAGGACCTTTGTACAGGTAACCTGCCTTAGTATAACACCTGCAGTCACATGACTTTTCACTCAGTTACTAATAAACTGTGAAGTCAAATGAACAAGCAGCCACAAGCTGGATTTGTGTGCTGTCTACACAACCATATAACACAAAATGAATAAGACACATCTGAAAGCATATATGCACATTGACATTCACCAGCAGAAATATTCCTATGACACTATGACACTATGAATGATATGACCATCATTATGATGTGAATTCCTGCATATAGTTGAGGGTTCGAATCTCTGGCGCGGGGCCTTTCTGTGTGGCGCATGTTCTCCTCATGTCTGCGTGGGTTCTCTCTGGTACTCCATAGGTGTGAATGTGAGTGTGAGTGGTTGTCTGTCTCTATGTGTCCTGTGATGAACTGGAGACTTGTCCAGGGTGTACCCTGTCTTTAACACTAAGACAGCTGGGATAGGCTCCAGGCCCCCGCGACCCTATGAGAGGATAAGAGGTAGATAATGGATGGATGGATAGTTCAGGTTGAGGAGTTGTTACAGTTCCTGCTCTTTGATGTAATCATGAAGTGACACCAGTGTCTGCTCTGCTTGCATGTGTCACTATTAGTGACACAGTGTCAATGTCACTTAAGGTTTTGGGATGTTGACACGATTACTGTCGACTTATACAAACGACCATGATAATAAACTTTTTTTAAAATGCCTCAGGACATTATACTATTAGTATACTTCTTCTTACTATACATGAAGACCTTTATGGTCTACTATTACTTGTTGTTTACTTTAATAATCCATCAGATTTCAGTCCTGATCTTGGTTATCTGATATTGAGTCCAGTCAGATACTTTCTGTCTGATCTTTGTAGATGCTGATGTGGAGTTTAAGTGGACGGAGGAGGAAGTGGCGGATTTGTACAACAACACTAAGATCATCATCGCCGCTGACGGTAGATTGTTTTGATGCAGCACACCTTGTCTCCAGGACACCATGCTTCATTCAAAGTGTTGTCACTGTGAGCTGAGACAGTTTGGTAGACCTCTGAGGAGGCTTTCCATGCCCCTGCTGAGCAACATAATGATACGACATAGAAGAAGGGATATTGAATTGTTTGCGCTGATCATTTATGCACTGTATGAACTTTGAGACTTTTGTAGCACTGACCTAAAAGCTCCGATCCTGTCAGGTGTCAAAAAATTAATCATCTTTCAGTGCCAAATTCTGATACCTAAGCCCGCTTTTGTGGTTAGACTCATGGTGCGTTCAAGTTGTAATGCAAATACCATTACACTAGCCTTAATCTTTAAACCAAGAGTGCCATATAGAGGAGTCAAAAAATATCACAAGTACTTCGTGAAGCTTCATTTGTCCATCACTCGTAGCATCCTGGGCTTGTTGATCATCATCAGACCAATGTTTACTATGGCTACCATGATAAAGACCAAATTACACAAAAATAATTAATTGAGTTGAAATCATAAAATATCAATGATAAATTAATATTGATGATGACCATGATTAAGGCCTAAATTGCATAAAAATGACTTATTGATGTATTTAAACAAAGGTATCAACAAATTTTGAACAATATCCAGCCCTAGTGGGCCCTAATGTTCACACTAAGCAGACATGTTCCTCTCCTCCTGTTGATGGCCGTCACAGAGCGAGCTTCTTGTCCTCTTAATGAAGCTTTCATCAGATCTGTTTTTGTGTCACCAGTTTGCTACGATGACGACCTGACGGACGGCCTTTTCCGAACTCTGTACCGACTCTGCAGTAACTTTCTTCACACCTGTACCATCTTCATCTCCATAGAGAAACGGTATGGAGAACCAGCTTGTTCAGAAATCACACATTCATTTTCATATTCATATTCATATCACAGTCAGTCATAATATCTGGATTCACCTGGCAGTATGTTCAAATTAAATTATTCAAGTGCAAAGACAGGGAGTTGATGGGCATCAAATAACCAAGTTCTCTAAATGAATTGTTTATTTCACTAACTACACGACTAAACAATTCAATAAATAAAGTAAATAACTGAATAAATTATGATTATTAAGAATAAAATAACAATGATGTGAAAAACATTTAGGTAAAGTAATTAATCAGATGTGACCAGGTTGTTTCAGTGACTGATTCCTATCAATTAAATTTGCAGTTTTGATGTTTGTCAGTTATGTTTACTACACTGACCAAAGCTTCCAAGGCAACACTCCCATGGTTTATGCATATTGTACCAAATTCAAGTGACATGCTAATAACACGTATCACATATGAAGTTTTAATTTGAATGCAGTGTAATAGCGCTCTTGACCATTGCAGACGGACATGGCGACGTGCTGGAGTCAACAGCAGACCACGGCGGAGACGTCGGCTGTGCAACCCGGCCTCACACTAGCGCTTGTGTACTGTTTGGTCGCCGATTCTGTTCTGATGTCGACCTCTGGTCTGTGCTGCAGTCACTGTAGCTGGCAGGAAACGGTTTCTCAGATGTTGAAGACGAATATGGTGGTCCTGCCGAGGGGTGGTGACACGTGGCCTGGGAGCTCGTGGTCAGTCGTTAGTGCGCCCTGTCTCATTATACCGGTTCCATTAGATGCAAAATGGTCAACACATGAACACCCAAGGCCCTGGCAACACGTCTCTGTGCCATTCCAGCTGTCAGCATACCAATGGACCAATTGACCAGGTTTTAAAAGGATTGGTGATTAAGATCTGCTCAGTTTCATCAGCGGTGACAAATTCTGAAGATGTGCAGTCAAGTGGAACAACATGTAGGCACACAGCAAACAAAAGCAAATCCTTTGAGATTTCATGTGATATTTCCTGTGTTATAACTCAAATTCATTGTTTGGCTTTGTGTGCCCAAAATTTCTCAATCATGGGAGTGTTGCGTTGGAAGTTTTGGTCAGTATGTATTTATGTTAATGCACTTTAGTGACAGTACTCACAGTCTGAGAGGCACAAGGGAATACTGGATATCAATATTAATCCATCTGGAGCTCAGGTTAGAGTCACATGACAGTAATTATATAATGACCATCCATTTTTACTTCCTAGGAAAGTCATGTCCACTAGAGATAATATCTTTTATCTTTTTATTAAATTTTAAAACAACATTCAACAAGCAACAATCTACGAGACAGAAAATGGCAAATAAATATATACTGTATGTACAGTATATATACACACATACAGAAATAAATTCAGACATACACACAAGATTAACTTCTAAAGAAAATATAAAAAAACACCAACAAGTCCTAACATGTTTCTCTTATAACGACCCCTGGTCCAACATATTATCCAGATTTATCCATCCAGCCATTTTCTACCGCTTATCCTCATAGGGTCGTGGGGGGGCTGGAGCCTATCCCAGCTGTCTTAGGGCAGAAGGCAGGGTACACCCTGGACAAGTCTCCAGTTCATCACAGGACACATAGAGACAGACAACCACTCACACTCACATTCACACCTACGGTCAATTTAAATTAACCAATTAACCTAATCCCCATGCATGTTTTTGGATGGTGGGAGGAAGTCAGAGTACCAGAGAGAACCCACACAGACATGAGGAGAACATGCAAACTCCACACAGAAAGGGGAATCGAACCCGGTACCTTCTTGCTGTGAGGTGACAGTGCTAACCACTGCACCACTGTGCCTCCCCATCTAGATTCATATGAGATCTAATTTTCCTTTCAAAGTGTAAATCATTACACACATATAGACAGCTTCTTTACCGATACTTGGTCTATGTAAATTTTCCCATTCGTTTTGCAGCAGTAAACGTCAATTTAGAAGGATCTGCTCCTTCTCCCTTAACAGCCTAGCAAGAAAAACTGGGGCTCCATTGTTAGTTTTACTGATAATGTCTATCACGTTTTACCTCTTCACAGAACTTCCATTTCATTTCGTCACATTCCCACATACAATGTAAAAAAAGTTCCTTTGAATTGCCCACATTTAAAAAATAAAATAAAAAATAAAAAAACAAATCAGGTAAATTTCTATTGAATTTGCTCATCCTTTCTGGGGTTATATATGCAAGCATCAACCAGTTACATTGCAAAAGCCTAAGACCATAGACCTGCCCATGTGGAAATGTGCATATGTGGAAACAATTAAGATAAGGGTGCCATAGCTGTACTTGTATGCGATAAATAACTTGAAAGTTGGGACCTCCATATTGTTAACCAGTCCCTGTTTTCTGCCTCACAAGGATGAACTTCACCCTGCAACACATGGACGTCTCCTGTGATGCCTACAACCACTTCAGACACTGTCTGTCCCAGCTCCAGGACCTGGAGGACGGACGCTGCAGCTTCAGGGGGGAGCAGCTTCCTTCCAGCTTCGCACAGTTTCTGCTGTATGAACGCATCGAGCATCTGGTATGAAAGAACACTTTAAAACCTGAATCCAGCTTCATTTATCAGACTAAATACAGGTAATACCATAATGTATTTAGTTCTTTCACTACAAAGCCTGTGTATTTAAATTAATCCAGGACTTAGACATTGCTGCATTATACAGTGTGATCCTAATTAGTTCTGGTTCCTTTTTCACAACAGAAAAAAACACTAAACCAGGGGTCAGAGGCTTTTCTGCTGCTACCACACATCCACATATGAAACTGCTCTGACCTTCCAACATTTAAAAAACACAGTTCCTCCATAATTTTCTCAAATTACAGACAACTCCGAACTCAAATGAGAATAGTAATAGTGTAGTAGTAATAGTGCCCATCCTACCTTGTCAGCTGCAGTGTTTTTTTAATTAATATACCTTATCACAAATTAAAGTTTTCCATGTTTTCAGGAACTGTGGAAGCTGACCGCTACTCCATTTCCATCTGGCCAAGCCCACTCTGATCCTGAGCTGTTTTCTCCATGAACTGGACTCACGTCTGAGCTGTGTGAAGCCTTTACCCTCCCAGAGCTACCAAATATGATCCACTGAGCAGTTCAAGACACCTAAACCTAGATTAGGAACATTCAATCATTTACTAAATTCAAGATAGAAACAGACGATTTGACTTAGAGTTCTTCAGGAAGTTTTAAAAATGGATTTTGTAGCATGAATTGAAAATTATTTATTTTTGAACTTGATTCATGCTTTCTTACTTAGGGTTAGGGTGGTTACGGTTAGGGTTTTTGGGTTGGGGTTGGGGTTTGCTTCATATACAACAGGTTATAGCTTCATCCTGTAGTTGAAGCTATTTGAGTCAAAAGGAGCCGCAGCTCTCTAAAAATGTTTTCACAATGTGACTGACTGGGTCAAATAAAGTGTTGTAGTCCTTCATAGTGCTGTGTGGAGCAGCTGGGTGAGATTGTGGGACGCTTCCTCCATCAGGGCTCCTCTGTGGAGCTCTGATGCAGGTCGAAGGCTCCCTCCCCAGGGTCAGGAGGACCAGACTTTCAAACTCAGGTCACATGGCTGCCCCATGTGATGCTTCCTTGCATGGATTATCAGACCACTGTATATTGAAGATGAGTCAATCTACTGGCTGATCTCTGTATCTGACCATGGAGATGGGAGAGATGACGGGCGGCCACCAGACACCATCATTTGCCCCTGATCAGCCTTCAGCCAGCCCAGCCGATCATCTCCAACTTTCTTCAGAAAGATAAACATCAATGCTGGTGCCTGAATGACCTGCCTTTATTGTGGCCTGGATGGCCATTTTCCCACCAGTTGATTCACAATAAGAGGAGCTCATCAGTGAGGGGAGTCCTATTTGAGGTATGTCTAAGGTATACTATATTGCCAAAAGTATTTGCTCACCTGCCTTGACTCACATATGTACTTATGTGACATCCCATTCCTAATCCATAGGGTTTAATATGACGTCGGTCCACCCTTTGCAGCTGTAACAGCTTCAGCTGTTCTGGGAAGGCTGTCCACAAGGTTTAGGAGTGTTAATGGGAATTCTGGACCATTCTTCCAGAAGCTTATTTGTGAGGTCACACACTGATGTTGGACGAGAAGGCCTGGCTCTCAGTCTCTGCTCTAATTCATCCCAAAGGTGTTCTATCGGGTTGAGGTCAGGACTCTGTGCAGGCCAGTGAAGTTCATCCACACCAGACTCTGTCATCCATGTCTTTATGGACCGTGCTTTGTGCACTGGTGCACAGTCATGTTGGAAGAGGAAGGGGTCAGCTCCAAACTGTTCCCACAAAGTTGGGAGCATGGAATTGTCCAAAATGTCTTGGTATGCTGAAGCATTCAGAGTTCCTTTCACTGGAACTAAGGGGCCAAGCCCAGCTCCTGAAAAACAACCCCACACCATAATCCCCCCTCCACCAAACTTTACACTTGGCACAATGCAGTCCGACAAGTATCGTTCTCCTGGCAACCACCAAACCCAG
Organism: Synanceia verrucosa; assembly: GCA_029721515.1. Taxonomy (NCBI): domain Eukaryota; kingdom Metazoa; phylum Chordata; class Actinopteri; order Perciformes; family Synanceiidae; genus Synanceia; species Synanceia verrucosa. The sequence goes on from CM056563.1 coordinate 1,746,660, forward strand.
ACTAATCCATCAGATTGCCAGAAGCGTGATTCATCACTCCAGAGAACTTGTCTCCACTGCTCTAGAGTCCAGTGCTGGCGTGCTTTACACCACTTCATCCGATGCTTTGCATTGCACTTGGTGATGTATGGCTTGGATGCAGCTGCTCGGCCATGGAAACCCATTCCATGAAGCTCTCTGTGCACTGTTCTTGAGCTAATCTGAAGGCCACATGAAGTTTGGAGGTCTGTAGAAAGTTGGCGATCTCTTCGCACTCTCGCCTCAGCATCTACTGACCCCGCTTCATCAGTTTACATGGTCTACCACTTCGTAGCTGAGTTGCTGTTGTTCCCAAACAATTCCACGTTCTTATAATACAGCTGACAGTTGACTGTGGAATATTTAGGAGTGAGGAAATTTCACAACTGCATTTGCTGCACAGGTGGCATCCTATCACAGTTCCACACTGGAATTCACTGAGCTCCTGAGAGCGACCTATTCTTTCACAAATGTTTGTAAAAGTAGTCTGCATGCCTAGGTGCTTGATTTTATACACCTGTGGCCATGGAAGTGATTGGAACACCTGATTCTGACTATTTGGATGGGTGAGCGAATACTTTTGGCAATATAGTGTATGTCTTGTTTCAGTGATTCTGTGGCCAACATCAGCATCACTGAAGCACACCAGGCTAGCGGCCTGGATGATCACCTCCTGGGGCTGTCGCTCTCCAGACCTCCCCGTTCATATGCTGATGTCCAGCAACCATCCAGGGACCTGCCTGGCTTCACCACCATGATCCTAACATCAACTGGTCCCATCCTGTGGTGGAGTTCATTAAGTCAAATCAAGTCAAAGTTTATTTCTAAAGCACCTTTTACAGGGCACAACATATACATACACTTAAAAAAAAACAGTAATGGAATGAAACAAACACAATATTAGAAGACAATTAAAAACACTAAATGAAGAGTAAAAGAAAATAGGGAATAAAAGATAGAGGATAAGACCAAGATTACTTGTCTAACTGGGACTGAACGCCAAAGAAAAGAGATGGGTTTTCATCAATGTTTTAAAGTGCTCAGTGGACTGTGCAGCTCTGACCTGGAAAGGTAGGCTGTTCCACAGTTTTGGGGCTGCTACTGAGAAGGCTCTATCTCCACGAGTAGCAAGTCTGGACCGAGGCACTGCCAGGAGAAGCTGGTTTGATGACCAGAGTATCCTGGTAGTGGTGGGTGGCTTCAACAGCTCCAACATATAAGATGGTGCCAGACCATTTAAACATTTAAAAACAATAAAACTTTAAACTGTATTCTAAAATTGACAGGCAGCCAGTGCAAGGAAGCAAGGACAAGAGTAATGTGGTCACACCGTTTCTTGCCAGTCAGCAGGCAGGCAGTTGCATTCTGAACAACCTGTAGAGGGCGCAGTGCTGACTAGCTCAGACCAACAAACAGAGTTACAGTAGTCCAGGCATGATGTACAAAACAATGAATAGCCCTTTCAAAATCTGTTTTTGGAATGTCTTCACTTTTGCCAGTAATTGTAACTGAAAGAAGCTTGTTTTTACTGTCGATCTTATGTTTGTCAAGCTTAAGGTCACTGTCTGTGATGACACTAAGATTCTTTGCAAAGCCATGGCAGTATGAATTAAGTGCGCCAATGGCGCTGTCATAGCCATCTAAAAGATTTTGTTGGTCAAATAAAAATAATCTCAGTTTTATTTTTGTTTAGATACAGAAAATTAACTTCCATCCAAGCCCGGATATCACTTAGACAATTTAACAGAACCTGAACAGAGGCTCCTTGACTTGCTTTTATTGGCAGATATATTTGAACATCATCTGCAATGCAATGAAATGATACCTTATGCCTCTGAAATATAGAGCCTAGTGGCAACATAAACAACGAAAAGAGAAGAGGGCCCAAAATGGATCCCTGAGGCACCCCAGATTTCAGAGGGGAAGTAGCTGAGGAGAACTGGCCTAGCTGGACAGAGAAGCTTCTGTCTGCCAGGTAGGACCCAAACCACTCCAGAACAGTGCCCCTAATTGCCCACACAGGTATTTAGATGTGACAGGAGGATGTTGTGATCCATCGTGTCAAAGGCAGCTGTGAGATCCAGAAGGACCAGGACAGCAGAGTTACCAGAATCAGTAGTTAAAAGATCATTTAAAATTCTTAAAAGAGCAGTTTCTGAGCTATGGAGTGGCTTAAAGCCAGACTGGAATTTTTCTGAGATATTGTTTTGCTCGATATGGGACTGCAGCTGCTCAAATGCCACCTTCTCTAAGACCATGGAAAGAAAAGGAAGCTTGGAGATGGGCCTAAAGTTTGATAAGACTGTGGGATCAAGATTGTGTTTTTTGTTGAGAGTTTGAACAACAGCATGTTCAACAGCAGCAGGAACACACCCAGACATCAAAGATGTCCAATGGTATGAAAGACCTCCTTATAAATATGAGGTGGGATGCTGTCAAGAAGACAGTAAGAAGGCCTGAGGTGCTGGACAATATGAGTCAGTGTGGAGAGAGACACTTGCTCAAATCTGTCAAAACCAACAGGGCAAATGGGAGAGACAGCAGGATCTGATATGGACAGAGAACAGGAGGGCCTAATATCAGAGATCAGATTAGCAGCTTAAACCATCAACTAGCTGTCTTGACTCAATACCATCTGACTTCTTCAAAACTATTGTGAAGTCTGTGCTAACTGATCTGCAGCAATTAATCAATTGCTCCCTTCGGTCAGGCAAGTTTCCTAAACCCCTGAAAGTAGCTGCCATTAAGCCACTTTTAAAAAAAGAGAACGCTGGATAATTGCAAATGTGGCATATATAGGCTGAACAAAAGGGGTCAAATTCTGCAGAACTTCAATGTTGACTATTATAGTTATGCAGATGACACACAGTATATCTAGTAGTGTCTCCAGATAACTGCAGTTCAGTAGGGGTGTTGTGTCACTGTCTAGAACAAATAAATAACTGGATGAACCAAAATGTCCTTCAATTAAACCACAACAAAACTGAGGTGCTTCTTTTTAGCAGTAAAGAGGATTGCTGTTAGTAAATACCTGGAGTCACTATCTTTAAAAACCAAAGACCAGGTCTGAAACCTTGGTGTGCTGATAGACTCAGATCTGACTTTCAGCAGTCAGATCAAATCAATCACTAAAACAGCCTTCTACCTAGCCTTCTGAAGAACATTTCCCGAGTGAAGGGTTTCATGTCCCAAACAGACCAGGAGAAGCTCATCCACGCTTTTATCTCCAGTAGACTTGACTATTGTAATGGTCTTCTGACTGGACTCCCCAAAAGAGCTTTAAACAGCTACAGCTCATTCAAAATACATTAGATCAGGTTCTGACAAGAACAAACAGATCAGAGCACATTACTCCAGTCTTAAAGTCTTTACATGGGCTCCCAGTAAGCTATAGACTAGACTCTAAAGTTGTTACTGGTCTATAAATCACTGAAAGGTTTAGGACCAGAATACATGAAAGACATGCTAATGGACGATAAACCCAATATAGCTCTGAGATCTGCAGACTCAGGTCAGATAGTTGAGCCCAGAGTTCAAACCAAACATGGTGAAGCAGCATTTAGCTGTGATGCTGCACACAAATGGAATAAGCTGCCAGTCAAAGTGAAGTCAGGCTGTCTTTAAATCCAGGTTAAAACTCTTCTTTCACTCATGCTTATGATTGAGGTCTTTTAAAACATTTTCAAATTATTTAAAAAAAAATATTTTTTGCACTGTGGTCTTTTAGGATTTTTAGTAAATGTCCTTTGATCTTTGCTTTTAAGTGCTGTATTTTTTGTTCTTTGTTTTTAAATGATTTTAAATGCTTTCAAATTGTTTTTAAATGTTTTAAATGCTGTACTTTTAAACATGTAAATGTGTATGAAATACGCTATATAAATAAAGCTGCCTTGTCTTGCCTTAAACTTGTATTTTCTCCAACAGCCAGCAGGGGGTGATACTGGTGGTTTCCAAAAGAAGTCTGTTTGTATTGAACATAAACATGAGTTTATGGTCTGAATGGTTAGTTTAAATACTGATATAATACATCAGGGTATCCATTTACTGAATTATGGTCAAATATGTGGTTATGTTTCCTTCATCTGAGGAGACACTGGCACGGTTTACTGGTACATAATGTTATGTTGAGCCATAATTAGCATTCCAGTTAATATCACAGTACACGTGAATTATGGAGGCTCATCTCTAACCAGGCTAGCTTACTCCTGCTAGCATTAGCTGATAACATAGCGGTTGCTATGCTGACAGTACCGGTGTAACATATATCTCTGTCATTGTCTACCTTCCTATCTGTGAAGAACTGATCCTCCTCAAAATAGTGACATTTGTTCCCATTTTCTTTTCATCAGGCTTTGAGTGAAGAACTAATGTTACCATCACATTAACACATTCTTCCCAGTCTACAGTTAATGTTCACACAGGTTAGCTGCCCACTGGGACCAGGCACTGGTACCATTAGCATAGCAACTGCTATGTTATCAGTTAACGCTAGCACTAGCGAGCTAGCTTGGTTGGTGATGAGCCTCTGTAATTCACATGAACCGTGACATGTGTAACTGGAATACTAATTATGGCTCAACCTAATGTTACTTACCAGTAAACGGTGCCAGTGTCTCCTCAGATGAAGGAAACAAACTCAGACCATCAGAGCTGCTCCTCTTCAGGCTGTCAGAGACCTGTCAATCACACAGTAGCCACGCCCCAAAACAGCTCTTGCTTCATGAGTTTTCTACACCATATACTTCACCATAATTCAGTAAATGGTCATCCTGTTATAGAAGAGGCTTTAAACGAACCATTCATACCATAAACTCGGATTTACAGTGTTCAGAGTGTACAGCGGTAATACGCCAGGGGTGAAAGGGTCATTTTCCCATAGACTCAATACAAACAGACTTCTTTTTGAAACCACCAGCATCGCCCCCTGCTGGCTATTGGAGAGAATGATAGCCTCATTTACTTTGTACGGGCTTCATTGAACAGACCCCGGTGTTGCTCAGTGGTCTTAATCCAGCAGCTGCAGGGGGCGCCACAGCTCCAAGCTCACTAGTGTTATCATGTCTGCTCTCTGCAGAAGAAGATGCATGTCAACTGGTCTGAGAGCAGCTCAGCAACTTCGTTCTTTTCGTTTATTTTCTCTGGCACCTCCTGCAAACAGAGAGATATGATCACTGAAATAACTGGCCTGCAGCTCATCTGTCACTTTATCGCACGTGAAAATATTTGAGGTTGTCTCTTTAAAAATAAAAGTAAATTCATGCTTCCTATGACGTGATTGTGTTTTGAAAGGTCTGCCAGTAAAGCTTTGTGAAAAACAGACCCCTCCCCCTGAAGGGACAGGCCTGGCTGCTGTAGACCAGACCAGACCAGAACCAGAGGCAGATCCTGAGTCAGTGCTGCTGCGATCAGACGTCCTCAGCTGTGAGGAGCTCAGCGCAGTCCTGAGTCTGTCCGTGGATCCTGCAGTCTCTGGACTCTTATGCACTGTCGAGACCCCCCTGCAGTCTCTGGACCCTGCTGCAGTCTCTGGACACTCGGTAAGTCTGTCCACCACTATCAGCTGACCAGGATCGGAGCTGCTGTCATGTCGTTTTGACTCGCACTCGCATCACAAATCTATGATGTGCCTTGCTGGTATCATCATGAACCACAGTGATCCAGGAGCTCTAGTGTTTGAGATCTAGTCGGAATCGGATTTTCTAGAAGACCAGATGCGCACAGATAGCAGCCCTGTCAATATAATGCTGGACTCACTCAAGACAGTTTCATAGTTTAGGTCTTTGGATCCAGATCAGATCCAGCTTATAAAAGAGGTTGAAATGTTATACTCCACACCATGCACAGACTGAATAATAACTAGAGCAGATAAATATATTTTAAGCAGCTGTCTGTGCTTGATCAGTAAGTTACAGACTTTCAAACTAGTTTAGTGAATTTATTTCCTGTGCAGCTATGAGGACTTCTGGGAAACACAACTCACAAATCATATTATTCTAAATATCTATGAAAAGACAACATTTGATTTGTTCTTAGGCAGGTCACAGACACAGCAGCAACAAAGGAAGTAATATTTCCAAAATGAGAATAAATACACACACACACACACACACACACACATATACACACAAACACCAAGGGGTGGTGTAGTGTAGTTAGCACTGTCGCCTCACAGCAAGAAGGTACCGGGTTAGAGGCCGGGGGCCTTTCTGTGTGGAGTTTGCATGTTCTCCTCATGTCTGTGTGGGTTCTCTCTGGTACTCCAGCTTCCTCCCACCATCCAAAAACATGCATGGGGATTAGGTTAATTGGCTAATTTAAATTGACTTAGGTGTGAATGTGAGTGTGAGTGGTTGTCTGTCTCTATGTGTCCTGTGATGAACTGGAGACTTGTCCAGGGTGTACCCTGCCTTTCACCCTAAGACAGCTGGGATAGGCTACACGTATATATATATATACGTGTGTATATATACGTATACACACGTATATGTATATACGTATATATACACGTATATACATATACGTGTGTATACATATATATATACACACGTATATATGTGTATATATATATGTGTATATACGTGTATACGTATATACGTATATATACATATATATATACGTATATACGTATACACGTATATACACATATATACATATACACATATATACACTGGCATGCATAGAATTTTTGAAGGGCAGGGACGAAAAGAAAAAAGGGGCACCTACAGCAAGTTCTCGCTACATTTAGCACACGTTTTTGCCTCCCAATAAGGTATTTTATCAGGTTTTAGGCCAAGAGGGCAGTTTAGTGTGTTTTGCCAAAAAGGATATTGTAGGATGGTTCAGCCCCCACTGGAGATAACTCTCATACTATGATGCCAGTACCATTTTCTGCTTTTACTGTGAAACAACCACTTTCCCCTTATTTTAGATTTATTTTATTTATTTATTTTATTTTAGTCATTAAAGCACTTCCTGTCTTTCAACTGCATGGATGAAAAAATGAATAGCATGAGTGAGCAAATGGGAATGAAGCGAGAGACCAGAGTTCACCTGCTGTTATTCTTGCTGTCACTCAGTGCTTCTGCTTCAGGTTTCATAAACTGCTGCCGCTGTACAAACAGAAATAATGCCAGGGGGCTTTTACTTTAAAACAGCAATTTAAAGATTTACATTTCCTTTCATACAGATGACATGCACATTAACCATTGACTGTGACAGAGAGGTGTAGCCTACATACTGTCATTCAGACCCTGTTAATCTGTTAAATATGAGATTAAAGCTTAAAGGGATGTTTTGTCATGAAGTTAGGTTGTATGAGGTACTTTACTCCACAGTAGCAGTAGAAAAACCTATTGTAGCCACTAAAAATCAGATTTACATGTACTAAAAAACATTTGAGACAGGAAATAAACATCACACCAACAGAAACATGATTCATATTGGATCAGCCCTGCCTGGTTAGACTGATGAACATCATATTTTCACATCACCAATTTACATTACCATATGTCACAACATGACGGTACGTGGTGTCAACACTTTGTTCACACTCATAATCATCCTTATCTCTGCTGGTGCATAGTAATATTAGCTCCATCTCATTCACAAGCCTTGTTTGTCAGTCAAATGCCTGCAGACCAAGTTGCCAGGCGGCTCGCTAGAGTTCAATAACAGCACACTGCAGCTGTGATTACACAACAGACTTTCTGTCAATGCAGTTTCAGGTCAGTAGAGGAGAGGACAGGACAGCTGATTGGACTGTCCCAGAGCAGTTTAAACAGCAAGCAATATATTTTTTATCTTTATATACCAGGGGTGGGCAAACTTTTTGACTCATGGGCCACAATAGCTGTTTCAGACTGTTGGGCCAGGCCGGGCTAGGGCTAATAGTCCTGGGCCACAAGCCCCATGCCCTGAAGGTGTTTGTGTTCACACTGTAGGGCTACTAGCCCCTCCGGTTTACACACCTGTCAGTGATACAACGCGTTATCAAACAGGATAGGTTTGATAAGTTTGATAAAGAAAGAATGAAGCTGTTATGGAGGCTACGTGCGGGACGACGGCAAAGAGAATTCAAACAGGAACAACGACTGAGAGCCAAGGCATGGAAACACAGAAGAATTGAGTTATGTTAACCATCAAACAATCCGCTCATAATGCCAGCTATACCACATCATCACAAGGCTGTATAGAAGAGAGCTCACTAACTGATAGGCTATTTGTTTACATTGATAGTAGTAGGCTACGCAGCTAACAGCATACATAGGACAAACTGCGTTACTGCTTTACTTGGCATGGAACTGAGCTTTTCCTTTTCCATGATACCACATCTAGCCCAGCTTTGGCCCATGGTTTAGGTGGGGCAGAAATCACGGGCCATTAGCACCAAGACGGTGCGGAGGTGACCCTCAGTTAGCACCTGGACCTGCAGTGTGAAAGCCCTGAGCACCGGCAAGCCCGGGCTGGCTTGGCTTTGGCTCGATAGTGTGAAAGCAGCTAATAGGTTCTAAAATTTGACAGAGGGGCCGTGTATGTTTGAGCTGTGTTTATGAAAAGAACATCTCTTCGCTTTTCCTTTCCATCCATTACAAATTAATACTTTAAAGATGCTTTTTGGTGGATTAGTTTCCTTGATTTTTTGAATGGAGTTCTGCTTCATGACCTGCTTTCATCTTTAATCTTTAGTTCAGGACAAAGTTCAGGCAGTTGTCCAATTAATGACTTAATATCACTCACGCCACCGTGGATGACGTTAACATGACAGCAGCCCTGAAGATATTATAAATGAATTTAACTCATTGAGTGTCAGCCATCTTAAAAAAAAAACACAAAAAAACTTGTGTCAGCGTTTTTGCCCATTTTAAATCAAGTTTTAAGACCCACAGAATATTTTGTACTATGTCTCTGAAAACACTGAATAGCTCAAATGAAAGAAGAGACTCTCTATTTCATCCTGAAAAAAATGTTTGTTTTTACCTTGTTCCATTCTTGTTTTATCAGAGGTAGAGTAGAGGACACTTTCACCAAAATCACCACTTTTTGTCCAGCTGCAATTTGTTTTGCTCTCTAATCTTGATCATCTCCACTTCCTGTTTTGATCTCTGTGGTATATACCATCTCTTTATGTCTCAACTACAAATCCCAGAAGCCCCAATATTACTCACAGGCTGTGTGAGAGCGCCCTCTTGTGCCTGCTGCCGAAACCACTTTGACGTATTGATATGTCAATGGCATTCAAGTGTTGGATTTTTAATGATGTACAAACACGTCTTTGGCACTCAAAGAGTTAATAATATGATTTTGACAAGCTCGGCAGGCCAGACTAAAAAGCCCAAAGGGCTTTATATGTTCCGTGGGCCATATCTTGCCCATGTTTGGTATCAAGCGTATGTTCATGTGAGTAACGCCCCTCTCTTCTCTGATTCACTTCTCCACATCATCAGGTTTGTCGTGAGTGACCTGCTCAAAGTTCACTCTTTAACTCAAACAGAGCAAATGTTTTTTGCTCCTGTGCTCACACAGGAAGGAGGTGAACGGGGGTGACTGTAGCCACGTTTACATGATGTTTTTTAAGTCTGAATTAATTGTTCGGTATTAAATAGTTCAGAATTAAAATAGTCTCCTTCGAGTTTACATGGAAATAATAATTCAGAATTGAGGTTTACATGGACAAAATGTTAAATCGCCTTTATTTAATTCCGCTCAACGTCTGGCGGTCGGGAAGGAGTCTGATTGAACAGTGGGAGCACTTACGTAATTACTGTATACTGGAAGAAAACTCCAGCTGGCTCCTGAGTTTTTTGTCATTTCGGTTTGACGTTATGCCATGGACACAAACATAATACACGCAGTCAAATATGCCTCCTCTTTAAGCAGCAGCTTGAGAATATTATCATGCTTCACGTATGCCAGCTGAGGAGGAGAAGAGGAGAGTGTCGGAGAAGGGAGGAAGAAGACAAATGACTTCTTCAGCCCACTCCCATGTCCCACTCACAAATCCAAAGAGCAGTGGATGAAAGTCCGAAGCAAGGACTGAATCTTCTTCTGCTGCTGCTGCTTCTGCCTTTTCTTCTTACGAGCATGCGCTGAACGATCGGAATAAACTTTAAGAAGAATAAACATTTACATTAAAGAGAATTAAAGTAATTCGGCTTTAAAAGTAGAATAAACCACCCACTTACTTCGGAATTAAGTTTAATTCCGAATAATCATTTTCATTCGGAATTAAGTGTTTACATGGTCTTTTTAAAGCAGAATTTATTTTTATTCAGAATTAAATTAGTTTTATTCTGAATTAAAGCTCTCATGTAAACGCAGCATGTGTGACCACTGGTCTTATGACCATGAGCTCTGTGCAGGATACTGAATGTTTAACCGGGATAATAGTTTTCTTTATAAACCAAGGCGCGCGCACACACACACACACACACACACACACACACACACAGACCCTTGACTCATTCTTCTCCTTTTCTTGCCGTGCAATTGCAATGGTGGCAGCTTGGAGATGTTAGCTGCATGTTAACATGCTCCTCACTGGGAGTAGCCTTGGCCAATACCCACCCCGAGTATAATGTTTTTGCACATTTAGAGACAAAGACACAAAATTGTATCATAAATAGTTTTCATACTTTTCAAATTTAAACTTTAATGTGTAAAATCTATTATTCATGTTCAATTGCATTGTTTTTCCCAATTTTTCAATTTTGTCATTTTTAATTGTTATTACACTGTTATAACATGAGGTAAATTATTAGTTTAAATTAAAATAATTGCCAGATATTGTAACTTGCAAGTCTTACACAAAAAAAAGGATCAGAGAGAAATTTTGAGGTTCAGGTTTTAATCTAGCCACTTCTTCAATTACATCTCATAATAATGGTAATTAGTGTGGTCAGATCTACCAACAGGAAGTTTAATACGACCAGCCTCATCAGCATTTGAAGCAGCATCACAAAAAACAGTAGGCTCTTATAATTTATTTTTTTATTTATTCTAATCAACTATATTTTCTATATTCTAATGCAACAGTCCAATGCAACATATAAATTGACCAATGCAATGCACTAACCTAAAAAAAACAAGGTAGAGCTCACTTGAATGACCTTGAGTAACAAAGATCTCTACAAAAAAGAGGAGAGGTCAAAACCCTCATTAAGACCAGAGTAAGTGGCGGCTTTAAGGGCATAAATCCAATATGCCTCTCTTTGTTTGAGGCATTTGATTTTGTCCCCTCCCCTGATATCAGAATTTATTACTTCAATACCTGACACTTTAAGGGTTGAATCACTTCCATGTTCTGCTTCTAGGAAGTGTTTGGCCATGGGATAGTTCAGGTTCCCAGTCGGAATGGCATATCTGTGTTCAGCCACCCTGTCCTTCACTCTCCTTTTAGTGCGGCCTATGTTGAAACAGCCACAGATACATTCAAGCCGGTACACAAGATGGGTGGTGTTACAATTTACGAAGCTGGGGATAGAATAGATTTTATTACTGAAATCATCTCTAAATGTGTCAGTTTTCCCCATATTCTCACAGTACTTGCACTTACTATAACAAAAATCGCCCTTTGGATGACGAAGCCAAGAAGCAGGGAGGTAACTCCTAACTAATTTATCCTTGATGGTTGGGGCCCTTCTGAAGCTGATCCCTGGACATTCAGTAAAGATCTGCCATAGAGAAATATCACTCTCAATGAGGTCTCAGTTTTTCTTGATGATGTTTTTGATCTGGATAGATTCTCTGCTAGACCGTCTAACAAAATAAGGTTTCTGGTTTTGCTCTTGCTTGGGTTTAGGGCTAAGCAATTTTCTCCTCTCAACTGACAGAGCTCTGTTGTGAGTCTGAGTGAGAATCTGGGATGGATACACTCTCTGTTTAAAACGCTGCTGCATGTCCATAGATTGTGCTTGGAAATCCTGATCAGAATCACCTACAGTATGTGTCTTCTCAAATAACCATGGGGGATGGAAACTGTCCGCATGTAGAAAGGTATTTCAATCAGTTTTTTTTCTGAAGATGGAAGTATGCAGGTGCCCTTGATCATCCTTTAATATACTTAGATCCAGAAAATGAATGACTTGTGAGTCATATTCCAAGCTCAACTTTCAATTTTTAGTTAAACTGCTCACATAAGCACGGAAATCCAGAAGCTCTTTTTCTGAGCCTGAAAAAGAATAAAACCACATAGTCTGATTGTGTCTCCATACTCATTGTGTCTCCACACCCTGAAGAAGGTGCAAGCTGACACATGTTGGCATGTTTTTAATGATTTCTAGCCCATTTCATTAAAGGCCTTTTACTTTTTAAAACCAAGCTGAGTGCCTGGACCTGGATTTTTTATGTTGAAGCCTTACTTTGACAGTAACTCTGATTCCCTGGATCATGTCAGTGCAGAAACTAAGACAGTTTTGGCACTGTCTGGCACTGAAACCAAGGCACGGCCTTAGGAAACAGAGAAACTGTCCAGTACTGAAGTGCCAGAAGGTATAGCTGATGTACATGATGACGTCTCTCCATCCCTTGCTGTTGGCCGTCTAAAAAATTCAGCAGTGTCTCTACACTCAACGAATGTTGTACCTATTTGAATGAGGCCCATCATGATGATGTGGTTAATTTAATAAGATCGATCTAGAGTTGTTTTCCAATGTGCTGACTCTAACACACGTGCTGGAGCATGCTATTGATGTGTAAAACAACATGCGGACAGAGTAAACCCTGACAAATGTGCTCGCTTGGAGCAGTAAGTTGATTACATGCTGGAAAATGGAATCAGAGAGCAAAGTTCTAGTGTATGGTTTCTGTTAAGTCAGATCATATAGTTCTGATCACTTTTGAACAGTAGCCATTTCTTTTTTTCATCATATAAGGCTTCAACATGTTTACATGGCATAATCATAATTTCCCCCCGAGGGGGGATGAATAAAAAAACTATTCTATTCTATTCATCGACTCTGCTGCCTACACTCTGGCGTGGCCACGATGTAATCTCTACCACCTACTTTTTCTTTTATTTCATATGGGCCAGTAAACCTCGCCTGCAGGGCTGATCCAAGCACGGGCAGCAAAACTAAAACCTTATTGCCGGGGCGAAACTTCTGAGATAATCAAATCAATTATCTCACCCCCCCCACTCTGTAATGGCCAGCTTTCCACTCCACCTTCAGAACAGCTTGAAACACTTTTAGCATTGTTGCGATAACACTTAAGAAATGGTTATTCTCTAGCATAACCAGCTCTAGGTCTTAATAGCTGGGCAAGGCAAAGCTCCCCATCTTCACCACACATGACAGACTGAATGTGAATAAATGTCAGTGATACTTTGAAAACCAGTGAGCATCCCTCAGAAATGTGTCTATAGTGATTTACCACTGAAACCTTCAACACAGCATCAGAAATCCACTTTGAGGCTAACTTCCTCCATCAGCTTGCAGCACCCTCACCCTCCAGGCCATAGGAAGACGCAGTCTTACGTAACACTGCAAACCAGTTTCATCCAGTTGACGACGTGTTGCCAAGAAACCAGCTCTGTGTGCTCATGTGCGTGCATGCATGTTCATGTATGTTTGTGTACTTGCATGCATGCGTGTCTCCGTGTGTGTGCATGCAAGTGTGTATGTGTGTGCGCACGTGCGCGCGCACGTGCGCGCGCGTGCGCTCCCGCATGCATGTGTGTTCAGGGTCAGGGTTTCCTTCTGTGTGGGAGCAGATATCTGGAATGATCCTGTTCCTGCTGCCTGGGTTGCATAAGAGCTTGAGAGAGAGAGCGAGAGAGAGAGGATAAATCGTGGTACAGCCAATACTAAGCTAAGGAAAATATCCTTCATGAACAGACTGAGCTGATTACATTGTAACCTACTTCATAATTTGCATTAAGATGCATCTTGTGTATAGCGGATGTCATTTACACTTGGTGTTAGGTTTTATAGTTTTGTGATCACATCTCTCTGTCTGACAGTGCTGAGATTAGAGGTGCAATGATGAGTCAGTTAGTTGTCAACTATTAGATTAATCACCAACTGTCGTATTTTTTAAGGAAATTAGTCTAAATACTCTGAGTCCAGTTTCTTAAATGTGATGATTTTCTGGTTTCCTCTCTGGTTTCCAGTGAACTGGACATTTTTGAGACATATTGCTCTTGATGGGATTGTGGAAACACTGAACATTTTTTCACAATTTTCAGTACTAATATTATAATAAGACTCAATTTTCCACCTGATCCGCTGCTTATTTCATTGTTACTTATATATTACTTATAAGTCCTGCACATCTGCTTTCTCAGGCACTGTTGTTTGCTTATTGCTTGTTTACCTTGCTACTTACTTATTTTTAACTCATTTATTTTTCGTCTTATTTTACTTGTTTGTCACTGCTTCTTCTATTTTTATACAGACCCTTATTATTATATATGTTGCACTATCCATGTCACAAGTCTGTGGTATTCTAACAATCTCTCTCTCTTTATAGGTATCTTGGTGAAGTCAGACGCTGAGATTCATTGCTGCCTCTCTGTCACCCTTCATCCTGTCGGTTGGACTGACTTGTCATGGCATCCTATCTGATCAGCCGTCAGTTTGCTCTCTCCCTGCAGAAGAACTTGTGGCTCAGTGTTCCAGGTAAATCTCAATATGCAGACTCCAGAGTTCCTGCGGTTCCTTAAAAAGTCTTAAAATGTCTTCATATTAAAATCTAGGCAATTAAGATCTTAAATTGTCTTAAACTTACCATAAATTTGCTGTAGGTATTAAATTTTCAGATGGTGCAGGTGCATTTAATGTCTATAGGAAAACACAAGATACATAGATTCACAGCAATTTTTATTTTGTTCACAAAGTTCACGTCTTTGCTCTTGAAAGTTGTGAAATTAAAGTTGTAGAAGAAAGTTAAGTGTTATGCCTTAAATTTATATCGCTGTCGTAAGTGTTAAAGGGCTGAAAAAAATCTGAGATTAATTGGTTCAAAAACTCCATATTGATCAGGCTGTACAAGTTGACTGTTTTCACTAAAGAAATTGTGATGACATTTTTGGGTGTTAAATTATTTTTGTTTAAAAAAGGATTACATTTAACTTTTAAAATTGTGCAAGAACCCTGTGACTCATTTGAAATCCATCCTGTAAGTACTGTACTATTTCATCAGGTATTGGTAACTTCACTGCAGGCTGTTAACACCACCTGTGTCCTTTTTAAAGTTCCTGAATTGCTCCTAAAGTCTATGTCGTTATGCCAACTCACATTTGAAAAAAACAATACAGCCTCGCTTTAATGTAGCTCATAACCTGCTTCATGAGCACCAGTGTGGTCCAATTGATACCAAAGTTTGAACTTTAGTATTTGTCATTATTTAAGTCATAATACCTGTGATGATCTCAGGGATAAAGTCAATGAAACCATGTCGAAATTAAGCAGCATTTTAGTATCAGTGTAAATGTTTGACTGACCTGGATTTGAGTGACTAATGTCTCAAAGGTCCTCCCTTCTATCAATCATCTATAGACCTTTTCAACCTTGATTACAAAATCATCTGAATCATCTGACCCTTGTGTTTTCTGTTGTTTGTTAAAGCAATGGCTGTTCACTAGTAAGCTTGGACCAAAGATGTTACCCTAGCAACAGAATGACACTGAAAATGTCTATATTCTGATATTTGTGGCTACTTTAAAGCCACAGTACAATGTGAAATATGTGACCGACCTATCAAAGCACACAATATTACACAAATGTGAAGAGGTTAACTTCATAGTGCAGGACAAGCAACACAGTTCAACCTGGCAGATGCAGGAAGTACAGCTGCCATATGAATGTGTCAGTGAAGGGGTTTATAACATCACAACATAAACATAAACCTGGCTGTGTGGCGCCTTTTAAACATGATCCTGACACTGTGCAGGTTTCTGTCTAGGAATCACTTTGTTCAACCAGCCCCATTTCTTCTTCTCCCCATCAGCAACAACTCAGTTCAGGTAATCATTGCATCATCCATTGTTCACACACCAGAGCAGGAACAGGAAGTGGTATGAAGGTAGAGGGATCGTCTCACTGTATAACCTGGGCTGATA
Source organism: Synanceia verrucosa (assembly GCA_029721515.1). Classification (NCBI taxonomy): domain Eukaryota; kingdom Metazoa; phylum Chordata; class Actinopteri; order Perciformes; family Synanceiidae; genus Synanceia; species Synanceia verrucosa. Next base: position 1,762,735 of record CM056563.1, read on the forward strand.
GAATAGAATAGAATAGAATGTAAACACGCTCACCATCTCCCTCTGTTTGTAGATTATTCATTATTGCTTTCTGTATTTCCCGACCAGCTTGTAGATATGTCAGCAAGGTGGCACCAAAGACCCAGGTAGAGTTTGACTATGATGGACCCTCCATGAAAACTTCAGTTCCTGGACCACGATCACAAGTAACGCACAGAAACACACCCCAATCAGCACACTCCTTTCCTCAAGTGTTACTGAGTAATGACTAAGGTAACTTTTTGTAGGCGCTGACAAAACAGCTGGGAGACATTCAGGTGAGCTTAGACACACTACATGTCTCTCTAGCTTCATTCACCACAGGAGGATTAATTTCAACTGTACACTGCTGTTAATACAGACCACATCTCTTCCCAGAATGTCGGTGCAATCAACTTCTTCTGTAACTATGAGGAGAGCAGAGGCAACTACCTGGTGGATGTGGACGGCAACCGCATGCTGGATGTCTACACTCAGATCTCCTCCATCCCAATCGGTTGGTAACAGAAACTCCAAACATACAAACATACGGGCCACATTGGGTTCTAAAATTTGACAGAGAGGCCACTGTCTGTGTGTATGTGTGTGCGTGCGTGTGTGTGTGTGTGTGTGTGTGCATGTATATAGATAGATAGTATAGTGGTTGAGACAACTGTCTTGTACATGGATGAGGGCGGAGAATACGGACTTGAATGCTACTATACAAACCTGGAGCCTCCGACATCTACCGAAGCTACCAAAGCTGAATTGTCGAGTACCTTCAGAAGATCTGCTCGAAGGTGCAAATGCTACACTAAGAACAATCCCAATAAGAGCAATCCCAACTGGGACCATCACTGAGACCAATAAGCTGATACATAGTACAGCAACAGTACTCCTTGAGATATAAGATCAGTACCCTTGGCTACTTGGCAGGAGGCAGTACCCTCCATGGAAGAGACGGTTGGAGGCCAAAATAAAGGCAACACGGATAAAAGTCAGCCAGCTAACAGAGATGCAGAAAGGGAACATGGTGAATAAAGAGGTACCCAGGAAATACAACAAGCTGCCCATGCCTGAAGCACTCAAAACTGCCAAACTAACAGCTCTGGCTTTTCGGCTGAAGACATACACTAAGAAGGTAGAGGCCAGGAGAATAAACAAGATGTTTTCCACTCAACCAGCCAAAGTGTACTCTCAGTGGCAGGGAAGTAACATCAGATCAGACCCACCAAGAGCTGAGATGGAAAAATACTGGAAGAACATCTGGGAAAGAGAGGCATCACACAACACCAATGCTCAATTCACAGAGACTGTAACAATCGACAGACCAACCTGTGCACTGCGTGGATTGACTACTAGAAAGCCTACGATTCAATGCCACACACATGGGTACTGGAATGTCTGGAACTGTACAAGGTCAACAGGACACTAAGAGCCTTCATCAAGAACTCCATGGTAATGTGGAAGACGACCCTAGAGGCCAACTCAAAGCCGATCGCCCAAGTCACCATCAAGTGTGGCATATACCAAGGGGATGCACTATCACCACTGCTGTTCTGCATAGGTCTGAACCCCCTCAGTCAGATCATCACAAAGAGCGGCTTCAGATACCGATTCTGAAGTGGAGCAACAATCAGCCATGGATGCCATCAAGCTGTATGCCAGGAATGAGCGAGAAAATTTACTCACTGATCCACACCACCAGGATCTACAGTGACAGTAAAGAGATGTCATTCAGATTGGACAAGTGTGGCCGGATGTTATTGAGGAGAGGCAAGATGATCAGAACTGAAGGGGTGGACCTACCAGAGGGCAGGATAGGAGACATCCAAGACAGCTACAAATACCTTGGTATCCCACAGGCTAATGGAAACCATGAGGAGACCACGAGGAAGTCAGCCACGGCTAAATATCTCCAGAGAGTAAGGCAAGTCCTGAGGAGTCAGCTGAATGGAAAGAACAAAGTCTGAGCCATCAACATGTACGCACTGCCAGTCATCAGATACCGCGCTGGGATCATAAGCTGGCCAAAGGAGGAGATAGAAGCCACAGATATCAAGACAAGGAAGCTCCTCACCATGCATGGAGCGTTTCACCCCAAGTCCAGCACCCTGAGGCTGTACACTAAGCGGAAAGAGGGACGCTGAGGACTAGTGAGCGTCAGAGCCACTGTCCACGATGAAACATCGAAAATCCAAGAATACATCAGGAAAATGGCCCCAAAGGATGAACTGCTCAGTGAAAGCCTCAGGCAGCAGAAACCTGAAGAGTGTGAGGAGGGTGAGGACAGACAACATGGAGGGACAAGCCCCTGCATGGCATGTACCACCATTAGATAGAGGAAGTGGCTGATATCAAGAAGACCTAGCAATGGCTGGAAGATGCTGGGCTGACAGACAGCACAGAGGCACTGATCATGGCAGCACAAGAACAGGCCCTGAGCACGAGGAATATAGAGGCCAGGATCTACAACAGTAGACCAGACCCAAGGTGCAGGCTGTGTAAGGAGGCCCCCTGAGACAGTCCAGCACATAGTAGCGGGATGTAAGATGCTAGCTGGATCAGCGTATATGGAGAGGCACAACCAAGTGGCTGGGATAGTGTACAGGAACATCTGTACCCAGTATGGACTAGAAGTACCCAAATCCCAATGGGACATGAGAACAACAGGCCTAAGGTCCTGTGGGACTTCAGCATCCAGACTGACAAACAGCTCCTGGCTAACCAACCGGACACAGTGGTGGTGATAGATGTGGCGGTACCAGGATTGAGGCAGTGAGCTACTGAGGATTGAGGCAGTGAACTACTGAGGATTGAGGCAGTGAGGAATGAGGCGGTGAGGAATAAGGTAGTGAGGAATGAGGCAGTGGTGGATGAGGTTCTGAGGAATGAGGCAGTGAGGGAATGAGGCGGTGAGGTAGTGAGGAATGAGACGGTGAGGTCGTGAGGAATGAGGCTGTGAGGTAGTAAGGAATGAGGTGGTGAGGAATGAGGTACTGAGGAATAAAGCAGTGAGGAATGAGGCTGTGAGGTAGTAAGGAATGAGGTGGTGAGGAATGAGACAGTGAGGAATGAGGTACTGAGGAATTAGGCGATGAGGAATGAGGTAGTGAGGAATAAAGCAGTGAGGAATGAGGCAGTGAAGGAATGAGGTGGTGAGGAATGAAATGGTGAGGTAGTGAGGAATGAGGCAGTGAGGAATGAGGCAGTGAGGAATGAGGCTCGAGCTGTGCAATAATACAATATAGCCTATATCGTAGTGAGGTATAAAAATGTCTACCGTATGATCTGTTGTTTATGTCGTAATTTTAACGTGTAGTCTACTTGATTAACTCTGTTGCTAACGTCATGTTACATTACTCTGGTTGTGGTTTAGATACACCGTGTAAAGCACATCTCAACGTTGGAATGACCGCTGGATAATCCAAATGTATCATACCTGTTCATTATATGAAGCATAGACATGATGGTATGAAGGCTACTGTAACTGCAGCACCGTTACTGCTTTGTGCTAGCATGTTTATGTCACCCGCAAGGACTTGTTTGCAGCAATTGTAGATCCTGAGTAAAAAAAAAAAAGGGAGTAAGGTAAAGCAGCATAGATGTTGTGTTGCGTGCGACTGATTCCTGCGGCAACTTATTAGCACTCGAAACACATCTTTATTACCAGCCAGCTGCAGAGTAAAAGTACAGCGCAAACATAGCTGGACTTCCAGTCGCTCTCAAAGTAAGCCTTCAGAATAAAAGCATATTGGGGATATAACACTGATTACACCACAGAGGAGACGGAGGAGCACGAAAATTACCAGTAACGTTACATCAGAAAAAAAGTTATCGGGATAGAAATTTGGCTGTGTTGGGATATCCAATTTTATCCATGTCGCACAGCTCTAAATGAGGCAGTGAGAGACGAGGCAGTGAGAAATGAGGTAGTGAGGAATGGTCATAGTGGGGAGTGGGGCGGTGAGGAGTGAGGTAGTGAGGAATAATTGTAGTGAGGAATGAGTTGGTGAGGTAGTGAGGAATGGTCATAGTGGGGAGTGAGGCGATGAGGAGAGAGGTAGTGAGGAATAGTCGTAGTGAAAAATGAGTTGGTGAGGTAGTGAGGAATGAGGCAGTGAGAGATGAGGCAGGTAGTGAGGATTAGTCGTCGTGAGGAATGGTCATAGTGGGGAGTGAGGCGATGAGGAGAGAGGTTGTGAGGAATAGTCGTAATGAAGAATGAGTTGGTTAGGTAGTGAGGAATGAGGGGTTTTTTTTCCATTTCAACCTTTTTGTTTTCATTTTAATTTCATATCATCTGCATATTTTAGGGCGGCACGGTGGTGTAGTGGTTAGCACTGTCGCCTCACAGCAAGAAGGTACCGGGTTCGAATCCCAAGCCCGGGACCTTTCTGTGTGGAGTTTGCATGTTCTCCCCGTGTCTGTGTGGGTTCTCTCTGGTACTCCGGCTTCCTCCCACCATCCAAAAACATGCATGGGGATTAGGTTAATTGGCTAATTTAAATTGACCATAGGTGTGAATGTGAGTGTGAATGGTTGTCTGTCTCTATGTGCCCTGCGATGAGGTGGCGACTTGTCCAGGGTGTACCCTGCCTTCCACCCTAAGACAGCTGGGATAGGCTCCAGCCCCCCCGCGACCCTATGAGGATAAGCGGTAGATAATGGATGGATGGATGCATATTTTACAGAGAGAACAACTGAAAAGCTGCCTAGTGAAAAGGGGAATTCCTTTAGCACCACATGCCTTTAATATCAAATTAGAGCATAGATTCTTCATGGTGAAATGCTAATAAAGAAGAAAAATGTTCATCATCCATGTCCGTCATTAGTCCAAAGACTAACCGTTGTTCCAGTTGGGCTGTGATGAACAGCACTTTGTGGTCTCATCTCCAGGCCTTAGGGCCTCCCTGACAGAAGGGTTTTGTTGAAGCTCACACAGTTAATTCAGTATTTGAAAGAGCCTGACTCACTGAACAAGAGTTTGAAACAACTGTGTGCTTTCTCATAATGCTCAGAAGTAGAATGCATGTGAAGTAGCTTTATTTTAGACATACCAGGCCAGTATTTAAGTAATTTATAATATGTACTGTCAGTCTGTAGTCCTGTAAACTACTTTTTTGCATGTCTTTAATGAAAACTATATTTTTCAAAATAAAAGGCCCATGTGGATGAAAGGCTTTGTGATAAATTACATAACTGATTTATAATCATATTTCTCCACTTGTAAAGGTGTGTGTCTGAAAAGAGGAAGTGCTGTCGTCAGCCGTGATATCTGGACCTGTTTAATGTGTAGTTTTGTTGAATGAACCAAATAGTTGATTCAACTCCAGACGACAAATTGAATTCGAGAGAACAGAAGTGAAACTCCTCACTGCTCTCTGCTGGTTAGAAGCAGAACAGTTTATGTAAGGCAGCCACAAAAGATTAGGTAATATTCATTAAACTAAAGACCAAAAGAGGAGTTATATCCTGATCAAAGGTTTCAGTGAGTCATATAGTTGTTGTAATATCAGCTGGACTGGACTCAAGAATGAACTGAGAGGAGTCTGCTGGTAAAATGTCACTGTGACCTCTCCAATCATGATTTTGGCCTTAAGTCAAGAATTCATATGCTGAAGATGACAATTTGATACAGTCTAACAGATCAGTTTCATCATGGTATCATTTTTTTCCCATTTTATCTGTCAGATATGGCCTAAAGAGGCTGAGGGAATTTTTAAATATAATCTTAGGACACATTGCTTTCTTCTTTACCAAACAATTATTGACATATCGATTGATTGATTTAATTATTTAGGATAAAATAACTTAATCATATAATTTTTGTTTGTGTCCTTGGTTTATTTATTTATCCTTGGTAAATTAACTAGAATACCTAACCATACTAACTGTGCTGGACATTTTCTTTATGTCCGCTTTACATTAAGTCAGGCCAGTCAGTCATTTTGGCTGACTGGCCTGTCCTTTCTTCTATAGACCATGATATTTAAACCCTAATTATGATCAACATATAGCATGAAAACCCTCATTAGGTAGGACAGGTTATAGAATAGACTGTGTACAGTAACTCATTGTGTCCTCCCTCAGGCTACAACCACCCTGCTCTCCTCAAACTGATGTCCAACCCCAACAATCTGGTAGGTCCTCCTCACATTCAGCATCCTCTATGTCAGCAGCTACATGTGTTGTATTACTTATTATTACTCGTATAGTAATTATTATTTTCACAGAAATAGTAGATTCTGCTGTATCCATCACATTCATCCACCTGTCAGTTGCAGCTGGGCTCAGATTTAAGTAGTTTTGGGCTGTCTTATCCCTGAATTACCCTTCCTGATGTACCAATATCTGCTAAAGATTATCTGGTATTGTGAGGGGTTTTCTGATTTAGAAGTCACATTTCATATTTCTTGACACAAATGCAGATAAAGTCTAGGTAAAGCTGCCTGGTGGGTTTGACAGACCGACAGTAGTCCTGCAGACAAAGAAAACAGTTGTTAGGTAAAATAACTCACCTGTGTGTGGTATGACGATCCAACAGGGTGCAGGTGTTTGTCGAGAGGTGAGATTGCTTGGTGACAGGCAGGATAGCTGGTGACAGATGATTACCAGACAGAGAGACGTGGGTAGTGTCCAGACAGAACAAACCAAATATATGATTTCAGGCGATAAACTCTAACAGTAAGTAGCAGCATCACATTAGTCTCTGTTCCCCATGAGATGAAGCAGGTGAAGCTGTGTGTGATGTAATCTGAGTCCATTTTAACACTCTACAGTCTGACGAGACAGAGCCCAGCTCTAAAAAGGGGGTTGCCCCAAAATATTACCAAATACTGGCTAACAATAATAATCATAATCCACTGTTACACATGGGAAAACAATACATGACACTGAGAGTAAAATCATGCTTCTTACTATATATTATCTGCAGTAACTCATCAGTGATGATCCTAAACATGTTATAGTGGTGACTCCACTCCAGCTGAATACTGTATTGAGGAGTCACTGATAACTTTATTTTGACTGATGTAAAGCACAGTCCGTTATGGGAACATGTACTTGAAATACAGGTGAGGTAAGAGCATGTTCAAGGTTGATGAAAAAAAAATAATAAATAATAGAATATTTTGCTGTTTGAGTGTATTGATTTCTGTTTTCTGTCTCTCTGTCAGAGTACAATTGTGAACCGACCTGCCCTGGGAATCCTGCCACCTGAGAACTTTGCAGACAAAGTCACTGAAAGTCTTCTCTCAGTTAGTAACACAACATTATAATAATCTGTATGTTTCACAGTAGATACTGATGGTGTTATTATTGTTGTAATCAAATAGATGTGTTTGATTTGATGTGTTGATGAGGCTGGTTTAAACCCTCCTGTCAGGTGGCCCCCAGTGGGATGAGTCGTGTCCAGACCATGGCCTGTGGTTCCTGCTCCAATGAGAATGCTTACAAAACCATGTTTATCTGGTACAGGGTGAGTGGGAACACAGTTAAACCAAGCTGTATCAAGACCCTTCCTAGTTGCACATATCTATGTCTAATATGTCGGGTGTCTATATGTTTAGATTTCGACACCCCAATAAGTTATTTTTGTATAATTTAGGCTTTAATGATGGTAATCATCAATATTACTTCGCTAAGGAGATTATGTTTTCAACAGTGTTTGTTTGTTTGATGGTTTACAAAATGACTCAAAAAGTTATGGATGGATTTTGACAAAATTTTCAGGATTGGTCAGAAGTGGCCCAACTTAATACTGATAAATTTTTAGTGGTGATCGGATCCGATTCAGTGTCATCAAGGTCAAATGAAAGGTCACGCCATAGTAATGTATGGGAGATTTTGCATATATCTGAATGCTCCAGAGTGTACGATTTTCAGCCAATCGTTACCTAATTTGGTATATAAACTAATATAGAGGTCCAGAAGTCACTGATTCAGTTTGGTTAAGATCAATACGCTCTCTCAGAATGCTGCTTTGGTGGATGTCTGTGCTCTCTGAGTGCTTTTCTAGTTTGTCATTATTATTATTATAATTTCATGATTTTAACTCAGTAAGTTATTTTAGTGCAATTTGGTCTTTATCATGGTAGACATACTAGACAATGGTCTGAGGATGATCAACAACAGTCACAGGCTGCTATACCAGTTCCTCTTTATGGTGTGTTCACTGGAAGTCAGAACTTGGAGCTACAAAAGTAGCAAAAAAGGAAGTTCTGTACCCAGCCCTGCTGACACCATGAGTTTCTCATTTTTTATTTTATAATTGGTAACGGTCAAATTGAATGCCATTTCATTTTGTAGATATGGTTATTGTACTGCTAACTAGATAAACTTCTGCTGTAAGTATTACATCTCCTCTGTAAATATGGGTGTTTTATAGAAATATTTATCTTATATATATCTAATAACTCTTAAAATATTTGAAAAAATAACCTCTCTCTCAACCACAGTGTGTAAATATGTCTTCACCTTTGTTTTTTTTGTTGTTTTTTTTCTTTTGCTACAGAACAAGGAGCGAGGCCACGGCACACCATCTGAGGACGACCTCAGTACCTGCATGATCAACCAGGTGGGGAAAGACGTCACATATACAATCATATTTTCAGATTGCCTTCATTGTTGGACTAAATATTTGCATGTTCCTCTTTCTTTGTTGCTCTGGTTTTCTGCCTCAGACCCCAGGTTGTCCAGACCTCAGTATTTTATCTTTCATGGGAGGTTTCCATGGAAGAACCTTGGGTATGTTTTGGATGATTTCTGTTTTCATTTCCTTAAGGTTTTAGGTTGTTTCTCAGGAATGTCTGGAAGGAACCCTCTGGACTGAAGGACAGATTATTTGCTGGTCAAAAGTCAACATGTTAGTGGCCATAAATCCAGAGTTAAGCATATGCTAGGAAAAATATTAAAACTGAAACTTGATGATCGTGCTGGGCTATTGTTAGCTGTATTTTTGTGGGGTTTTTTTTTTTGGTGACTTCCATTTTGGAAGTCAAATAAACTGTTATAAATAAAGTAGAAAATGCACAAAATCCAAACCTCATTTAATTGATTCTAAATAATTATGGAGCATCACACACACAATTGAGGCATAGATAAAACTGCCAGCACAAAATATGTTCATCAGTCCAACTACAGAGTCATGTCTTTTGATGACAGTTTTTTTGGGAGAGGTTCTGCCCTGTAGATGCTGTATCTACGTGACACACACCTGAAATACTGCATGGGAAGCAACTATTCAAATGAAAAGGCTGAGTTATTATTGCAACATCATTAATTCCTGGCTAATGCTACGCTTTTGTCCTTGTCAAGGTTGCTTGGCAACAACACACTCCAAAGCAATCCACAAGCTGGACATCCCATCATTTGACTGGCCCATCGCACCATTCCCCAGACTGCAGTACCCTCTGGAGGAGTTCAGCAGGGAGAATGCCCAGGAGGAGGCACGCTGTCTGGAGGAGGTGAGCAGATGGTTTGGACCACAGAGCACACTGCTGGAGTATTTAGCCAAGGATCAACTGTGTGCTCTAACAGTTTTATTAATATATTTGATGTTTTTCATAAATGTCTTTATTAACAATAAAGAGGTATGCAAGAATCGTGTGAAAAAACTCTTTTTGAGTTCAAATAAATTGTATTTCCTTTAACCCTTTAACCTCTGAGCCTCAAAGTTTCTGGCTAGACTTTTTCTACTTATCCAGAAGACTTTTAAATTAGAATATCTGGCAATTATTTACAATGTACTACATGTTAAAATGATGAAAAACCAAATCGACCAATCAACCAAACCAAATTGGGAAGAAACAATGCAATTAAACATGAATAACAAATTTTACATGTTAAAGTTGAAGTTGGAAAAGCATGAAAACTATTTACAATGCAATTTTGTGAGTCTTTGTTTCTAAATGTGCAAAAATCAGCCACAAAATGGAAACTATATACAGGTGTATTATTATAACCACAGGGAATAAAGAGGCTGATTGTTCAGCTCCCAGCAGAGGCAGAAGTGAAATTACCATGATGACATGTTGTTGCTGTAAAGAGCAGTGTCTCGGCTTTCAGAAACTGTTTGGTTTTTTTCCAACTGCACAAACCGTTAAATAATGACAATAATTCGAAGTGTGCATGTGTATGTGTTTATATGTATATATACATATATATATATATATATATATATATATATATATATATATATATATATATATATATATATACCCACACACACATATATACGTATATATGTGTGTGTGGGTATATATATATATATATATATATATATATATATATATATATACACGTATATATAGTGTATATGACAAATAAAACTGATTATTATTATTATTATTATTATTATTGTTGTTGTTGTTGTTGTTAAGTCTTTGCAGCCCATTTATTTATTGATTGAGCTCAAAAAAGGCAGGTTTGGGGTCAGACTCCAGGCTGAATGTGTGGGGCAGTGGCATTCAATCATTTTGTACATTTTACCTCCATTTCCAGTGACATATTTCTGTATTATCAACATGATAAACTACTATACTGCCGTACTCTTATCATGGTTGTGTCCAGACGGAGGACCTGATCGTGAAGTGGAGGCACAAGGGGAAGCCTGTGGCTGGGATCGTCATTGAACCAATCCAGGCTGAAGGAGGGGATAACCATGCCTCCGCAGACTTTTTCAGAAGCCTCCGCAGCATTGCACGCAAGGTAACCCAGATCACTATAACAATAGATCCTTTAAAAGCTTGTTGAGCTCATTTCAACTTTGCATCAACTTTGAAGGTGTTGTGGTTTTGTAGCCTCAGATGTGTTGAAGTAGCTTAGAGTAGCTCTCCTTTGGAAAAGGAACAACATCTCACAATAAAGGAAATACTAGATTGTATTATTAGTGTTACAGTATAAATAATAATATATATGTGCTATAGTGTAGTTAGTACCTCCAGGAAATCGCAATATTGCGATCACAATACCATCTATCCATCCAATATCTATCGCTTATCCTCATAGGGTCAGGGGGGCTGGAACCTATCCCAGCTGTCTTAGGGTTAAAGGCAGGGTACACCCTGGACAAGTCTCCAGTTCATCACAGGACACAGAGACAGACAACCACTCACACTCACATTCACACCTACGGTCCATTTAAATTAACCAATTAACCTAATCCCTATGCATGTTTTTGGATGGTGGGAGGAAGCCGGAGGACCAAAGAGAACCCACACAGACATGAGGAGAACATGCAAACTCTACACAGAAAGGCCCCGGGCGGGGATTTGAACCTGGTACCTTCTTGCTGTGAGGCGACGGCGATTGCAATAATTAATGCAACTTCAACTAATCACTGCAATAGCTACTACTAAGCTAATAGGTGACTTGCAGTTATTAAAAATTCTTGCAATTCACTGCATTTTTGGAGGAAAAAAAATGGAGGAGATGGAAGATGAGGGAGAGGAAGAGGACATGGAGCATGCTGTGCTTCCTCTGCTGTGGACCCTGGGGTCTAGTTTCATACTCCGTTTACTGTAGTCTGAGATTGCACTTTGTTTTTGTATATACAAACAGTATACAGTGTATGTTCATTTTAATTTTAATTAATCAGCATTAATGCGCAAATTTGCATGGTGGTAATTTAAGGAAACTAACAAGGCAGTCTGAACTATCAAACATGCTGATAAAATTAGATTAACCATCTTTTCTGAATCTGTCCAAGCTTGTCCTGAAATTCAGCAAACAGATAATCCAACAGATTAAGAGCATTACTAAAATATTAATTTGTAACATGAAATGGAGAAAAAGGAAAAGAGAAGTTCTTTTTATGAACACAGAGCTTATGAGAGCTAATGTGTTGCCGCACTGATTTTAGCAGCTTTAGCAGTTTCTGTGATGTGCAGTGTACATATTATCATATACATACTACTATTTTTGCCAATTACTACATTTTTTGGCAAAAAAAAAATCACAAAAAACTCCTCAAATTGTATCACAATTATTGAGAAAAGCCCCCCCCATAGTGTAGTACTATGACGACTAATGATGGTTGTGCTTCAGGTGACCATGACTTTATTTTACTTCATTCAACCCCAAATTAATTCCAAGATTGCAGGGAAGGCGTGCCATTGGTCAGCATGCCAGTTTTCTTCCTGGGTAATGAAGAGGAAAAAGAGGTGATGATGAGCCAGTCATATGGAAGGAGGCAGGGAGCAATGTGTCTCTTTTAGGCCACATAGGAAGGATTGAGCCAAGAACACATAGTCTGTCCAGCCTCCACATGCACACTGGGACTTTGTCTGGTATTGGCTGGTCTCCATGGGTTATGGCCTTTCAGACAGCAGTCCATTTGTCTCTCCATGCACATCTAAAATGTTTGCCTCGTCCATCCTTGTTAAAAAACATCACTGGAAATGAAGTGCCTCAATACCCATTTCCATGCTTAAGCTGATGCATATGCTGGAGCTTGTCGACATTCATTTGCAGATTGTACTGAACAAGTGTTAGTAACTTAAAACTGAAAACCGTGAGCAAAGACATGAAAATGAAGTGAGCATCAAGGTTATTATTGTTAAGGAGATGAATGAAATGACGAAAACTAGAATTGAAAAATCATTTTCGCTAACTGAAATAAATTAAAATTATAATTAAAGTGAAAAAAACAGAAAAAATCTAACGAAGACATTGAAATTATTTTCATCTTTGTCAATATTGGATTGAAATAAAATTGATTTCTTTTGCCCGAGCAATTTTACTTCGGCACGAAATGGTCCGTCACATCTCTTCTCATCACTCATCAGCAGTGCCGCCCCTCCCTAAAAGCAGATCACGCAGTTTGCGTAGGGCCTCACTTCATGAGGGGCCATTTTGCGTGAGGGAACACATTTGCATATGCGCAAATGTGTTCCCTCAGCTCGAGGGCTATCATCAGCTGCCATGATTAACAGCACTCAACATCTGACCAATCAGAGAGGAGCTCTGGCACACGCTTGCAGTGAGTGAGGTGTTGTCATGTCATCCAGAAGACATCATGAGTCGGGAGTCGGGGGTAAAGCAGGCAAATATGTTGTGGCACAGTTTACCTGAGCTGCTACTCGTTAGAGAGGAATCTCTGTCTCCAGTCTCTGTTTAACTTGGAGCCCTTTTTAACATTTATTCAATGTCTTGTTAACGCCCTCTGCTTTCACCTCTGATGAAAAAGAGTAGTAACGTGACCAGCTGGTGGCCGTAGATATTGATAGGATATAAACTTTAGCCTATATAGCCTATCAATTTATGTTGTTACTATTATAGTAACAGCAGTAGTGGTATTTGCATTATAGTCTATAAAAATAGATAGTAGTATAATAATAACAGTTTATTGTTGTTGTTATTATTATCATTATTATTTTAATTTTATTGAAGATGCACATATGCAAGGTGTGTGGCTCATACAGCATGCACAGAGAATAAATGGCTTTCAAATTTATTTTTTCATATTTATTTATTTATGTACTTATTTCAGGTTCATTTTATTTGAGTCATACAGCCAAACCACCTTTACAATGGTTATTGCTAATAAGGTTGCTCAAGTGAAATGGCATGTTGTTGTACCTACCCTGTAGCCTACCTATAATACATTTGGGACGGGGGAGGAGGCGGGGCGAGGGGGGGGCTTCCAAATAAAATTTCGCTTAGGGCCCCAATTTGGTAAGGGGTGCCCTGCTCATCAGTGGCTGAATACATTTTTTAAAATGTTTTCTGTTGTTGAGTTTCATTATTTTATTTTTTTTTAAATTCTGTGTTTGACAAATAACCCAATAACCCAATAATAACCCACCAAAAAAAAAACAATTAAAACTAACGGAATTAGAGAAAAATAGTCAAAACGAAATAAAACATGAAAAATTCCACACTATTATAACCTTGCTGAGCATGTAGAGGTTTTACTGTATAGTGGCAGCCAGAGGTGGGATACATGGTGTCTGTCCAAGGAGCTGAGCAGGTTAATGAGCCAGAAAGGACCTGATGTTTCTGACGCTGTATAGTGCTGAGTGACATGTTTGAATGACACATCCAACATGCTCAGTGACAGAATCATGCTAGGTGGTCATCAGTCAGGATCCCCAGACTTGTTGCAGACTGGTGACTTCTTCATAGCTCAGCTTGTTGACCTCTTGTTTCCCCAGCATGGCTGTGCTTTCCATGTGGACGAGGTCCAGACTGGTGGAGGAACCACAGGAAAGATGTGGGCCCATGAGCATTGGGGCATGGATGACCCTGCTGATATTGTCTCCTTCAGCAAGAAGCTCCTCACTGGTGGCTACTACTACAAGGACGACTTACAGGCTGATAAGGTCTGTCTTTATTTAGATTTGCTCTGCAGTCCAGACCACGTATTGGTCGTGTTAGTGACGTTTTCTATGTTGTGTTTCAGATGTGGACAAATCAAATTAGGGTTGCCATGGTGTCAGTGACAGTAAAATGAACCTGGAGCCTTATGGCAAAAAGGCCAGTAGTTGTTTTGCTCTACTGTAGATTAAGGACAGTCTGTCCAAAACTTGCCATTTGGTGAAAGACAGTTTTGGTGTCTTTTGGCTGAAACTGCCGAAAATCACCAAAAACTGTTTCTCTACATCATTATGTGTATATATATATATATATATATATATATATATATATATATATATATATATATATGTATATGTGTTAGAGCCTTCGGTTTAATTCACACACACATTCACAGGAGTGTGTTTAAAATGTTTTATTCGTTACAGGTGTGTTTGTGTGTGTTGTCTTTCTGCAGGCATACCGTATCTTTAACACATGGATGGGTGACCCATCAAAGAACTTGCTCTTGGCTGAGGTCCTCAATGTTATTCGCACAGAGAACCTTCTGGAGGAGGTGACCCGTACGGGAAAAGCCCTGCTGAATGGCCTCTATGAGCTACAGGTGTGTGTGTGTGTGTGTGTGTGTGTGTGTGTGTGTGTGTGTGTGTGTGTGTGTGTGTGTGTGTTCATTCACTTTTGTATATCATTTGTTATGGCTCCAACTGTCCATCATACAAGTCACACCACTTCAGGAGCAATTCAATATGGACTCTACATACCAGACGTGGGCAAACTATGGCTACATATGAGCCGGCCAACATTCTATAATTAAATTCAAATTTATTATATTTTAATGCAATCTCCGACAGGTGGGTCTAACTGGACATACTGCCCGAAATGTGTAACAACTAAAGAAGATTAATTTTAGAGTTGTAGATTAGTAAGAACATGGAGTATTTGTGAGGATGTTTCTGTGTATCACAACATATTTTGCTTCTGTGTCTGACAAGCAGCAGTGTAAACTGTACGTGTTTCTGTCAGACTGGAAAGAAGTCATTTATTGCAATAACACTTCAACAAAAACATACTGAACATAGATTTGATCAGCTTTCAGCTGCTCTGCCACAAGGTTTACTGGTATATTTGACATAGTCATGGTGTGATTGTTAGAGCAAACTGGTGAATGAGCTGTCGTTGTATATCTAGTCTGCTAATCTCTCATATCACATTCACCCCCTCTCACACACACATTCATGCTCTGATGGTGGTGGGAAAGTTCACATTCACTCATTCATACACCAGTGTGCAGCATTGGTGTTAGGTATCTTGCTCAAGGACTGCTGGAGGTAGGAATCAGCCTATCTTTTTAATTTAATTAGCCACATATACAGTATTATAAGCAGTGAGCAGGATGAATCACGGTTATATATCATTTTTAACTCTGCATCTTAATGTCAGGAATGTTAGTTATTTTATTTCAAATTTTCCATTTATTTTCAGGGAGTTTATATAGCAGCATTGCTGTCACTTCTCTAGTTCTAAGTTAGTATTATTTTTCTTTCAAAGTATTAAATAAAGCCAAGAAGAATATTGATAAGAATAGTATTAGTAGGTGAAAATTGATACCCATCCCTAAAGATTGTCTTATTCTCCATACTGTGGTATAAATATCTCTGGGCTGATTTATGAATCAGTGATCAGAGATGTATGGCAGTGCTGAATAATAGATTTCACTGTACTTTCCTTGGATCATTTGAGCTGTGCTCTATGTGAACATGGCCTACATGTATCTGCTCCCCAGGCTCAGTACCCCGGCATATTGAGCCGAGCTCGAGGACAGGGCACCTTCTGTGCCGTTGATGTCTGTGATGAAGCGACACGAAACAGCATCCTGCTCAAGACCAGAGACAAAGGTAGGAAGTCCTCCAGCATTCACTGTTTATTCCTCAGGTCTTAGTCACAAAAACAAGCTGAACTCAACTCAAACCAAACTATTTCAGGTCCAATTTACAACTAAAAAGCCAAAGCTAAAAATTTGTCAAAAAATGTCATACTATGGTATGTCAAAAACTCAAACTCAAACTGTCAAAAAGGTCAAAAAAGTAATCACAAAGACTTATTATAGTGTGTTGAATGACTTCATAGCACAATATGTTGAAAAATGTAAAAACACCATTTTATAGGATGTTGAAAATTGTGTATATATACACACACACACACACACACACACACACACACACACACACACAGAAAAGCTTAATTAAACACTGTCTGTTTCCTGGTTGGTTTCACAGTCAGCTCACATTGCAACCAGGCAAAGCCTGAACACATTCAGGGTGTAGCTGCAGTTCATTGACTGTGACTGACGTTTCACAAGTGCAAGCATCCATCGGTGCATATTCAGAAGGAAAACAAAATAAAATGCATTACTAATCTCACTGTTGGCTTAATCAAATGGGCAGTAAATGTTTGATTAATACTGTGTAACTTGCATCAAAAATAACACTGTGTGCACAGACTGTAACAGTGCTGCTCATCAACAGGTGTCTTCCTCGGAGGATGTGGGGAATTGTCAATCCGTTTCCGTCCAGCGCTGGTTTTCAAGGAGTACCACGCTCACATCTTCCTCAACATCTTCAATGACGTCTTGGCCCAGCACAAATAAACCCTGACTGACACTGCATAAGCCCAGTTCATCCACAGTGGAGAGAGGGAAACATAATCCATGTCACAATGAGCACAGTCCATACAATTACTAGCATTACAACCATATATCCTCTGTTTCTACATCCAGTTGGTCAAACGATCATTTTAAATCATAATGATGATGTCCTCTTAAAGATGTTCATGTCTCATCTGGATGGATCATGTTTGTACATGTGAACTCTGGATGAAGTCATGTCAGATAAGCAGAGATTCAGAGGTGTTGAAACAAACATGTTGGACTGTTCCTTTAACATGTGGCACAAGAGTCGATAAAGACGTTATGAAGATTTAGAGGATACCAACTATTGATTAGACCCTCATTGAATCCTAAATGTTTCTGGTGTACACCTAAAGATGGCATCATCCCACCATTTGACTCTGAGTCAGTTTTGTGTGTAGTAAAGTATCTCCAGGTACAGCTGTTGCTCAGAGGGCGGAGGGTGGATCGAGTTAGCCTGTACATGTGAACTAAGAAGACAGAGTCTGTGTCAGCAGTGACAGCCATGAATACACAGTGAAGCTAAGGTGACAGCCTGCATGTCTTTAAATGATGTCCAATAGAAATGTCCTTGTTATGATTCTGTGTTATTGTTAATAGGAATGACCTTTGAAATGTTGTAGCCCAGAAAAAATAATGTGAAGCCTAATGGACCATGAAAATGTCATTGATTGTTTAGTGCCTGCATGTCACTTAAGTGTGCTAATATTTGTTCCTTTCTATGTGGCTCAGCCATCGATAACCTTAACAGAGCAAATATTCTTAACACTGTTGCCACATTTATTTCTGAATATGCGTTTATTTTTAATTTTTACGTCACACTTGGTTATGATTTCGTATTCAACATATCTCATTTGTGACAGAACGAAAAGTCTCATTAAAACCTTATTCTTTTACTGCAGTAGTTAGATTACAGTCAGCTAGTCCAGATGGAGCTTCTGCAGTAAATTATATATGATCCCATAATAATGTTGTTATATGAGTTTTGAATCTCTATCTAAGATCTATCAACCTCTGCAGGCTCTTTTCACACAGACCTGGATGACTCATTTATAAAAACTTTGCCAGTCTTAATTTTTTATTAAAACTGTTCTCGCCGTCGCGCCACTGATTCTCTAGGACAAATCAGACTTTCATCAATGTCTGAATGTGTAGCACATTAATTTCTTGAACATATATATATACACACACACACGCATACACACACACATATACATATATATATATATATATATATATATATATATATTTTTTTTTTTATTTTATTTTTTTTTTTACATTCATGTTGCAGAAATGATATCCAGTGAGTCATTTAAATTTAAATTTGTAACTGCAGGGTGAGTTTGTCTTGTATAAACATCCATTGTAAAGGAGATTTACTGGACTAATTAGCACTGTAGGGTGTCCAGGTTGAGCAACACAGTGGTGATATGATGCAACAGTGCCAGAGTATCCATGGTGACCTTTTTTAAATTTTGACATTAACTATTTACACTTATGATTTGAGATAGATGATTATTGATGTAATTATTTTAGATGCTAACTGTTATTTTATATATATATATATATATATATATATATATATATATATGTGATATGTGTCTGTGTATACACACACACTATCCATTTACTGTGAAAAATAAATGGAGTTTTGAGTAAGACAATGGAGTTCTTATTTCTTGAGCATGGACGCTCATTTATGACCTCTGGGACAGCAGATGAGTTTGAAGCATTTTAAATTAAACAGAGAGTTAAAGCATCCAGTATTTGATGCGTAAAATGATAAAGGAGAACATCACAGATAGATCTATCCATCCATCCATCTGTCTCTCTATTGTTATACAACCACCAGCAATGACAACTTGACACGTTTAGAGCAAATTAAGTGAATATGTTATACCATCCAAGTCCGAATGCTAACAACATTTTTCTTCAAAAAGACATTATTTATGGTTTTGTCTCAGAAAATAGAGGATGATTTTTTTTAATTAACAATATCCTCATCCTCAGAAAATTTTACACACACAAATGCAGATACATGAGGGTCGATACCACATTTGATGTTTCTTAATGAGTTTCTGTCCTTCACTAATGCCCCTAAAATAATGAAATTTAAACTGTCCAATTTGATTGAGAAATATGATGTGCAAAGAAAACCCAACCCCTCCCTGTCTATTTTCTACTTTATGATTTGTTTTTTATTTATTTTTTTTTCCAGATTGCACTTTATATGTTTGTTTGTTAGATAGGCAGACAGACAGATAGATCGTTAAAATCGACTACACTCGTGAATCTTCGCGACCAGCCACAGCGGTCAGCTACAGCGGCGTGACAACGTGGCGGTTAACAGCCAATGAGAATCGAGCTTGTATATTCTACCACTGTGTCCTACTTCTCATTGGTCAGAAACCTCCTGAGGCCGTCAGTCATTGGGTGCTGGAGCAGCAAAGCCCGCCTCCTTGACATCCCTATTTAAAGGTACAGAGTGCCAACGCGGATGAAACTGCTGTTCAAACTGCGAAAGGAGGAGTTTTTAAGAAGCTGCAGAGAAACTGGTGAGTTCATGTCTTTTCTTGGCTCCTAAATATCAGCTAGATTCTAGCTGATACTGCTCTTATTCTAGCTGCTGGAATAGTGGTGTTTTCTGAAGCTGCTGCAGCCTCCAGCTCAGTAACAGGAAGGAAAGCTGGATTAAACTGCTTTAATGATGGCATTGATACAGTCTGCAGGGTCAGTTTAACTGGGCTTTCACTCTGTGATGACTCTATGATGCCCTACACTGTAAATTAAAGTTATCTTGGGATTAAAGGTGACTTGATGCTGTGGAGGAAAAACCTCAGAGAGTCATCTGTGACTAATGAGCAGGGTTTTACTAGTCTTAATAAGATGGGGTCCTACTGTAAATGGATTGATGCAAAATAAGCACAATATAATAAATTATCATAATTCTTGCAGGCAGGATTTCATAGTTGGACTTGCTGTACTTTTAACCCTTGTGTAGTCTGAGCTGTACAATACTGTGCTATACAAAATGACCCACCTCTACTAAACCTCTAAAATAAAGAATAAATTGTGATTATTGCTAAACTTCTAAACATTATATTTTATCTAGAAATGGTACATGTATAGCCTATTAAAATGTTATTGAAGGGAAACAACTGTGATATATTTTCATATATTGTACAGTCCAACTACAAAAAAACAATAATTTAGGGGTTTTCTTTGTAGTTAAACATAGTAACTGGGTCATTTTTGACCCTTAGACAGCATTAACAACAGTAATGTGTTTCCAGCTCTGACTGCTGCTCATTTCTGTTCACCTGAACATCTGGATGAGGAATAGATGGTTAGAGTCACTGGAGTCAGGAGACACCTCACTACCTTCAGTCCTTCAGTTTGAGGCTCTTACCTCTGGGTGGCACTGTAGTCATTTACTCCAACATGTCATTTTATGTGGCGATGTTTTATGCTGTTTGTGTTTTCCAGTTGCTCACGATGCTGCTGAAGTCGCTGGTGTCCCTCTTCGTCCTGGCTGCTGCTGCCTTCGCTGTCCCTGCTCAGGAGAAGCGCATCCATCACCACGCTGACCTCAGTGACCACGCCCACGACGACAGCCACGGCTTCCAGTACGACCACGAGGCCTTCCTGGGCAAGGAGGACGCCAAAACATTCGACCAGCTAACCCCTGAGGAGAGCAAAGACAGATTAGCGTTAGTTTTACATCTTTGATCTGACGACACTGGGCCGTGCAACAAAATGCAAGTGTAGGCTGACTCATTTCTTGTCACCCTGAACTCTTCCTATCCCCACAGGAAGATCGTGGACCGCATTGACACGGACAAGGATGGCTTCATCAATCACGCAGAGCTGCACTACTGGATCAAACACCGGCAGAGGAGGTACATCGAGGATAATGTGAACAAACACTGGCACGACTATGACAAGAACCAGGACGGAAAGATCGCCTGGGAAGAGTACAAGAACACCACTTATGGCTTCTATCTGGGTAATCATATGTCTGTCAAACATGCAACCTCCTTCCTTCACCACCTCCTTCTCTTTTCTACCTCCTTCTACTGCTTTTAGTGTCTGCTAAGAAAACAAATGAAGCAGGCTGTGACCCACAGGTGTTAATCATGACGCCACACCCCTTTACATTATATAAAATAATGAATTAAATCCAAAGTTATGAGAAAAAAATGAATATTTGAAACTAACTCAGGCAGATTGAAATTACCTAAAATGACAGAAGACCTTTACCACAGCCAGCCACCAGGGGGCCATCCAGATGTTTTGGTTTCACTGTCACATCATCCATCTGTCTGCCCATCTTGGCAGCCAGTACAGTATCAACAGCTATCATCTGCCTTGATACTCATCCCAGAATGAATTTTCAGACTCAGCTGAAAAAACACAAAGATCCTGGAGGTCCAGATCCTCGAGGTATATTTCACGATCCCCACAGCAGATGGATTTGTTGCTCAGGTGTCTGAAAAATCTCCTAAGCACTTGAGTAATTCTATCCTGATAAATTCCTGCTTTGCTGAATACTGAATCTGTCTTTTCAGATGAGGAGTTTGATGACATTGAGGACAAGGCCACCTATAAGTCCATGCTCACCAGGGACGAACGCCGTTTTAAGACCGCCGATCGAGACGGTGACGGTATCGCTACTCGTGAGGAATTCACTGCCTTCCTTCACCCGGAGGAGTTTGACCACATGAAAAACGTGGTAGTGCAGGTAGAGTCTGCTCTCTAAGCAGCTTTGACAATGAGGTGGTGAGATATATTTCATGTTTTCATGGCTCTATACAGCACACAGTGGATACTGTATGATAACAGTTAATATTACAAATATTAATTATTATCATATTCTCATTACAAATATGGCAAGTTACCTCCAGCATCATTTCAGAACTTTAACTGTGACTCTTCTCTTCAGAAAATAACTGGAAATTAACTCAGTCTAAAATAATCATAAATTCCTGGATAACAACACTAATTATATTTTAGCATTAAATATATAATTTTGATCAAAGAGCTTGAACATACTGGTGGATTAATCATTACAGAAACTTTAAAAATATTTTGATAATACTGTTAATTTAGGACAGTGGTGGTAAACACTTGACACTGGGTGGTAGGCATGGGCGATACATATTGTATATTATTGCAATAATATTGTCATTGTTTTGACAAGGTGCAAATTTCCATTATTGAGTATTAAATTACTTCACCAGAAATACTGAAACACACACAGAAACTCCTCACATCCACTTACTACACATTATTATTTCCAGTCATGGAAAACAAAAAAAAAGGTCAAATGTCCTGGAAATGATGAAGTTTTCCTGGAAAATAATTTATCCTCCCCATGCCTTGTGAGCAAATGCAAATAGGTTAAAAGTTACTTTTAACCCATTTACATGAATCATTTTCCACGATAAACTGGTCAATCAGTTTCCAGGTTTTCCAGGACATGTCTTTTATGACTTTATTATGGGTCAACTGAAAATGTGACCAAATCTGCTGGATCAAAAATACACATACAGCAATGCTGCAATTTGGTTACTTGTCCCTTGGCCATTTTCACTTCAATTAGGTGTTTTTGGTAGCCATCCACAAGCTTCTGGTTGAATCTTTGACCACTCCTCTTGACAGAATTGGTGCAGTTCAGTGAAATTTGTTAACTTGTTTCTTCAGCATTGTCCTCATGTTCTCAATGGGGTTTAAGTCAGGACTTTGGGAAGGCCATTCTAAAACCTTAATTCTAGCCTGATTTAGCCATTCCATTACCACTTTTGATGTGTGTTTGGGGTCATTGTCCTGTTGGAACACCCAACTGTGCCCAAGACCCAACCTTCAGGCTGATGATTTCAGGTTATCTTGAAGAATTTGAAGGTAATCCTCCTTCTTCATTATCCCATTTATTCTCTGTAAAGCACCAGTTCCACTGGCAGCAAAACAGCCCCACAGCATAATACTACCACCGCCGTGCTTGACGGTAGGCATGGTGTTAAAGGCCTCACCTTTTCTCCTCCAAACATATTGCTGGACATTGTGTCCAAACAGCCGGATTTTTGTTTGGTCTGACCACAGAACTTTCCTCCAGAAGCTCTTATCTTTGTCCATGTGATCAGCAGCAAACTTCAGTCGAGCCTTAAGGTGCCTCTTTTGGATCAAGGGCTTCCTTCTTGTACGGCAGCCTCTCAGTCCATGGAGATGCAAAACACACTTGACTGTGGACACTGACACTTGTGTTCCAGCAGCTTCTAATTCTTGGCAGATCTGCTTTTTGGTGGTTCTCAGTTGACTCTTCACCCTCCTGACCAATTTTCTCTCAGCAGCAGGTGATAGCTTGCATTTTCTTCGTGATCGTGGCAGTGACAAAACAGTGCCATGCACTTTATACTTACAAAGAATTGTTTGCACTGTTGCTCTTGGGACCTGCAGCTGCTTTGAAATGGCTCCAGGTGACTTTCCTGACTTGTTTAAGTCAATGATTCACTTTTTCACATCCGTGCTGAGCTCCTTTGACTTTCCCATTGTAGCGTTTGTAGGTGTTTGTATCCAATGAGCCCTATTTAAATGGCCTCAGAGAAGTCACCAGCTGTAGTCACTCATGATCACTCACAAGAAGTTAAGAGGCCATGCTATGAAGCTCATTTCATTGACACAACTTTCTAAGCCACCAAAGTTGCTGATTTATGTTGCTGTATGTATATTTTTGATCCAGCAGATTTGGTCACATTTTCAGTTGACCCATAATAAATTCATAAAAGAACCAAACTTCAGGAATGTTTTTTATGACACAGAAGTATCTGTTCCAATCACTCTATCAGAGAAAAATCAGAGTTGTAGAAATAACTGGAAACTCAAGAGAGCCATGACATTATTTTCTTTACAAGTGTATGTTAACTTTTGACCACCTCACACAGATTATTGTTCAGAAACCTTATTAAATAACTGGATCTCTATGAAAACTGAACCACTTTCTCTTTTAGGAAACGATCGAAGACATCGATAAGAACGGCGATGGCAAGATCAGTTTAGAAGAGTACATTGGTAGGTGACTCCTGTTTTCTGTTGCTCTGCTCCTGACCTGGAGGCCACCTGTGCTAAATGTGTGCTCTCCACAGGGGACATGTTCACACCAGAGGATGGGGAGAGCGAGCCAGACTGGGTCCAGACAGAGAAGAAGCACTTCACAGAGTTCCGGGACGCCAACAAGGTAAAGTACAGTAAAGGTGACGATGGGCAGATACACAAGTAGAAGGCTGACATTCAAGGTATGACATAAGTAAAAGTAAAAAAGTATTTTTAGCAAAATGAACTGAGTAAATGAAGTGTAAGCATAAACACACATATGGTGATGCTCAAGCTGTTAACGCAAAGGAATCTTTAGTAAATTTAGAGAAATTGAAATTACCTTGACTCATTCCAGTCTCAGTGCATAGTTGTCAGTAAACAGGTATTGTGTTGTGCAGAATGGCTACATGGATGCTGATGAGGTGGCCCACTGGGTCCTGCCAGGAGAGGTCGACCACGCCGACAATGAAGCCAAACACTTGATCCATGAAACAGACACCAACAAGGTAGACCTGCCCCTGCTCAAACCTTTTGCCATACACCATATATGTATACCACAGTGCTGACACACACACAGCAGACCCCTGAACCTGCCACTAATTTATTTATTAAAGATGTTCAGTGTCTAAATGCAGTGAAACATGATGGTACGGTCAAAGTGTATGACCTGCTCAGCTGCAATATATTATCTTTATTATATTAAATAATATCTCCTCTTCCTCTGTGCCACAGAGGTGACATGTTCCTTCATCACCATGAACACACATAACAGCATTAATGTTGACTCCACATGCACCACAAATACTCACCACTGCACCAAATGTGGAGTAATCCGCTGCTGAAAATAGTCCCCACAAGTGCAGTGTTTCTGACCAGCCTGTGACCAGCTGATTTAGGAAATCACTGAATATTATTTTTAATGTTTTGAAAACTTGACCACATATTGGTCAAAGAAAAAAAAAGTCTTCAATAGGGAACAGTGTGGCCACAGAGAGGGTAAGTCATGGAGTATTCGGTGGAAAAATCTAGAATAATACAGCCCTGATATGAAATAAATGATCCTTTTCATAGTCAGCAGAAATGCAATGCTATGGATACACTGATTTATCACTATTATGTGCATATGATACAACAACAATAACTACAAAAAGTAAAAATAAGAATGCATGTATATATTTATATATATTATGCATATATGTGATATATGTGTGCATACACAAATTAATATATAAATACACACATACACATATATATATACACGTGTGTGTGTGTGTATCTATACGTATATACACACACAAAGTACATATATATATACATATACATATATACATGTGTATATACACACACAAAGTATATTATATTGCATCATCATGTACTGTACACTACACATGGTGTTGCATGGAAATGTAATTATGTCATAAATAATAAAAGTAGGACAGTTACAGGTATAGAGAGGCAGGTTAAGACAGAAATATGAGCTAACATGGTGACAATAATTGGATAATTGTGGGTTAATTATTAACAAGCTTCTGTCTGACTGTCCATCTGTGTCTCTGTCCTCGTGTGTCCCCTCCTCCTCTGTCCTTCAATCATGAACCAATAAATCTGTGATCAAACCACAGGACGAGAAAATCACCAAGAAGGAGATTCTGGCTAACTGGAACATGTTTGTGGGCAGCCAGGCCACCAATTATGGGGAAGACTTAACGAAGAAGCACGATGAGCTTTGATGAGCGAGCAGAGGCTCATTTGGAGGATTTGGTTCCTGTGGTTGTTGGGGTGGGCAGGGGGGACTCATCAAAATAAAGGTCTGACTGGGTTTAGAGGGTTTGTTCCTTAGGTCACACATACAGTATATTTCTATTGTAATTCAGTATGCACTCACATACTGTGTATGTGAATACAGGTGATGCTGTTCTCGTTTTTCTTGATTTACATATCCATGTGAGTGTTTTAAACTGAGATGCATATCCTCATGAATACAGACAAGGTCACATTTCCCAGCAGGCATTAGGTGTATGAAATAGAGAGGTGAGTTGTTGACTGGTGCCTGTGATACTGATCTTTGGGGTTTTGACAATTAAAGTCTTGTTTTTTTCTACAGATGATATTTTTTATTATTTTGCCCTAACAAGTTGTTTTCTGAGTAATTTATTTTTTGGTTTGTTTATTTGAATATTTTTTTTCTAATTTTTTGACTACTTTTTCCTGTTTTCTGAGTAATGTTTCCCTGTTTTTCTGAGTATTTTTTCTGTTTTTCTGATAATGTTTTCCTATTTTTGGAGTAATTTTGCTTTGTTTATTTGAATATGTTTTTCTTTTTTTTACTATTTTTTTCTGATTTTTTTCCTGTTTTTTTCCAACTAATGCTTTTCCTGTTTTTTTTTTTATTATTTTTTTCCTATTTTTCTTTTATTTCTGTGTATTTTTTTGACCCTGAATTATCAAGATACTTTGAAGTCCAGGGGTCCGTTTCACAAAGCAGGTTTAGTGAAAACCCTGAAATGAGGGAAACTGAGTTTTCCATTTAAAAAAAGGGAGGTAACTCAAACCAGAGGACTAACTCTAGCCTGTTTCACAGAGAGAGCTAACTTAAGCTCTCGGTCAGTTGCCGTAGTAACAGACTCTATGAAGCTAACCTGGTCAGGACCAGGTTTTTCTCAGTGAACCTTGAGTTTCTCTCTGTCTCCACCCTCTTTCAGCTACACACGCTGTTTGATTTCCTCATTCATTCATTCGTTCAGTCAGCAGGACAGTTCTGCCGTCTTTCAAAACAAAATGTCCTTTCATTAATGATCCAGTGGATGAAGGAGCAGCATTACTGCACAGAGAATTAAATATTCGTCAGGAGATTGGTATCAGACCGCGCATAGTCAAGTCAACTCAATTTTATTTGTATAGCCCAATATCACAAATTACCAAAGTTGTGCGTTATAATGCAATGAAACGACTGAAGTCTGAAGAAGTGTGTACGGTGCAAATTGCACATGGCTAATTTGCTAATGTGAATATTGAATTGTAAATATTGGGCTTAGAAAACACTTTAGTGACCATTAAGTCAGAGATCTGTTAATAGGCTACCATTCAAACAGTTTTCCCCTGTAATATTATTGTGATTCAAAGGACTACTGACCCGGGCAGCAATGTTCTCCCACACTGTCTCCCTCTCTATTCCAGATGCAAGATTTTTTATTGTCATTATGCACGCATAATGAAATTTTGTAGAGTCTCTTAGCTTAGGGACACACATAAATAAGGAAATTAAGACGAAGATATAAAATATATAAATATCGAACACAATATAGAATGTGATAATTTACAAGTTGTAATATTTGCAGCAGAAATGTAATATAGCATAAATATAGTATTTACAGTAGAGATGTGATATTTGCAGCAGAAATTCAGCAGAAACGTGACAAATGCAGTATAGACTTAATATTGCAGCAGAATTTGCAATATTAACAGCATAAATGTGCAGTAATACAGCAGTAATATTAACAGCAGATATGTGACATTGCAGTGAAAGATAAGATAGTAAAAGGTAGGGAGATAAGATAGAAATAAATACTGAGACACAGGATGCTCTCAATAGTGGCTCTGTACAAGTTTGCAAGCAGCTGAGGAGATAGTCCAGTCCACTTCAGCTTCCTGAGAAAGAAGAGCCGTTGTTGGGCCTTCTTCACCAGGTGTGAAGTGTTCACAGTCCAGGAGAGGTCAGAGGAAATATGGATGCCCAGGAACTTGATGTTGTCCACACGCTCCACTGCCTCCCCATGTATGCAAAGAGGAGCGTGTTCCGTCTTCCTGGACCTCCTGTAGTCCACTATGACCTCCCTTGTCTTGTTGATGTTCAGGACCAGATTGTTCCTGGAACACCATTATGTGAGGCTCTGGACCTCTTCTCTATAGTGGGTCTCATTGTTGTTGGATATGAGACCCACCACGCAGCTGCAGCGGTGTTGCACTTCCTTCTAAAAACATGTTCAAACTCGCCATATGAGCACATTAAGATTTCCAATTTAAGTAGGGTGAAAAATGCAGCCCTGGCTTCCCCGTTGCCATGGTGACTCGTTGCTCCATTGACGCTGGCTTTTTATCGCTGTGGAGCACGTGCTTAACTCCAGGTGAAACTACTCCGAGTTGATTAAACCAACTCAAATCAGCTGTTCTGGAACCGGAAACTCAGAGTTTCCGATCTCGGAGTAGATCAACTCAGAGTTCAGGGTTACACTCAGAGTTTGTTCAACCTGCTTCGTGAACCACGGTCCACATGGGTCGATAAAAAAGTCAGAAAGAAGTGAAACACCGCTGCAGCTGCCCGGGTCAGTGCATAAGTTTAAATGTAGTCCTTTGCAATCACAACAATATTACAGGGAAAACTGTTTGAATGGTAGCATATTAACGGATCTCTGATTTAATGACCATTAAAATGTTTTCCAAGCTCACAATGTCCAATATTCACAATTTTTTTTTTTTGCCAAGCAGAGCCAGTCAATGCCCGTATGCAAATTAGCCATGTGCAATTTGCACCGTATGCACGTCTCTGTCCCCAGTTATTGTCATGGAAACCATAATCCTTGACAAATGCACTGCGTGTCGATACCTGACATTTATTCAGTCGTTCCCTTGCATTATAATGCACAACTTTGCATAGGCTACTGCATGTTGAGAAAATGCATATCTATGTTGCACAACAAATATATACGAATATTATTATTTCGCACACTGACTGCGGTTGGTAATGTTGCAAATGTAAGGACGGATTAGGTTGTGTCTGTAGATTATGGACTTTGATGTGAAACGGAAATGCAAGAACATCTATGCGCGGTCTGATACCAATCTCCCGACGAATATTTAATTATCTGTGCAGTAATGCTGCTCCTTCATCCACTGGATCGTTAATGAAAGGACAAGTCATTTAGACAGACGGCAGAACTGTCCTGCTGACTGACTGAATGAATGAATTAATGAATGAAGAAATCAAACAGCGTGTGTGGCTGAAGGTGGAGACAGAGAGAAACTCGAGGTTCATTGAGAACAACCTGGGGTGCGTTTCCCAAAAGGTTCGTTGCTAACGTCGTTAGCTACTTCCTACGTTCGAACGATGGATCTACGACGCAGGTGTTTCCCAACAGCATTGTCCGAACGACGCAACTTCCGATGTTTACAACTAACGTAGTCCGATGCATCGTTGAACGACGGAAGTGTTTCCCAAAAGCTTAGTTGGAACGATGCATCGGAAGTTACATCGGACAGTTGTGTCGTTCAAACGAATAGCATGGAGCTGTCGTTGAATGTTCGTTCAGGTGACGTCATGTCCTCTACTTCTTCTTGGGGCTTGAAATGTCAGGATTAGACACCCTGTGATCCATGATCCCCCTACAGCATGAATGAAGGATGTCACTTTAACTTTCACCTCACAGCTGAGGTGAAAAGATGCAAGTTATGTTTCAAAAACAAATGTTTGTGTCGCCCTATAAGTTTCAAATTACAACGTAAATAGCCTACTGTTAAATAATTATATTATGTTATATTATATTATTAGATAGATAGATAGATACTTTATTTATCTCACAGACAAATTCACAATTCCAGCAGCTTGAAAGATGGAAACACACAGGGACATGCAGGGGTCAGGAGGATAAAAATAAAATACGAGATAAAGTACCAAACTGTATACTGTAATAGATACATAAGAGGAATGCAAGGCGCAGATTATGATAAAATATGATAATAGATAATACGAGGTGCAATTTTTGATAAACTATGAGAGAGAAAAGAAAAACAGAAATATAAGTCTGACAGTTACAGTGCAGTTGCAAATGACAGTGTGTGACACAGTTACACATTAAGTTTTCTAGCTGAAAATAAGTCATCATTAAAGCAGTCCAATAGAATAAGGTGGAGACCAACAACTGATGATTAGGTGGTGTTAAATGTTCATAAAAATTGCAAATACACCACTCGATAATGGAATACAATGTCAGAAATATTACTAGGCTACATCTTATCTGCCAGCAAAAGTGAATCATCTTATCGTCCTCAGGAGGATTTAAACCCACGCCTAACCAAACAGTAAGTTGACACACTGTAATGCCCACTCTTAAACCACTGTCCTATCTCACCGCAGAGTGGTGCAGGAGCTGTAGGGATATATAGGCTGGATGTATGTATTTTATGTCTTCAATTTATTACGATTATATGAAACAAACTGCATTCAGTTCTTGCTTTCAGTGAGTAGAGAACATGATCATGTTGATGAATATTTCCCAAAGTTGCTAAAGATGTCACACTGGCTTGATGGAAATAAAACTACGTTTCTGTCGTCAACACGCTCTCAGCAACGAATGCATCCGAGTGCTCTCCGAGCGCTTCCGAAACATCTGGAAACTATGTTGTTCGGACGACGGAAGTTCAAACTAACGTCGTTCCAACTTACATAGTACGACGGTAGTTGGAGATTTTTGGAAAACGGTCGGAAATGGGAAGTTCGGTCGTTCGGAAGAACTACGTACTACCGTAGTTTCATGCTAACTTCCGTCGTTATTTGGGAAACCCAGGTTAGCTTCTGTTAGTCTGTTACTATGGTAACAGATATATATATATATATATATATATATATATATATATATATATATATATATATGTATGTATGTGTGTGTGTGTGTGTGTGTGTGTGTAAGCGGTATCATGGTGTTGATCGGTCTGTGCTCCGTCACCTCCAGCTGCTCCAAAATGCAGCTGCACGTCTCCTGACTGGTAAGAGACGACATGATCACATTACACCTGTCCTCTCTTCCCTTCACTGGCTTCCGGTCAATGTCAGGGTCCAATTTCAGTTTTTATTTTATATATATATATATATATATATATATATATATATATATATATATATATATATATAATTTTATTGTTTTTAAAACTTTGCATGGCCTGGCATATACTTAGCTCTCTGAGTTGCTGCACCTTCATGATCCAGCCAGAGCAATGAGGTCAGCACAGCAGATGCTCCTGGATGTTCCATGGTGCAGGCTGAAAACCAGAGGGGACAGAGGTTTTGCTGCAGACGCTCCCAATCTGTGGAACAGTCTGCCTTTTTATATCAGAGCTGCACAGTCTGTTGAGAGTTTTAAATCACTGCTAAAGACCCAACTCGATACATAGGCCTTTAATACAAGTTGAGTTTTGACTTTTTATTATGCTCCTTTTATTGTGTTTTTAATTCATTCACTTGTTTTTAATTATTTATTTTATTGTTCGCTTTTAATTTTTTTATATTTTTGCCTCAGCTTGTACATCACTTTGGTCAACTGTGGTTGTTTTTCATGTGCTATATAAATAAACAAAGACTGAGATTGATTCACTCATCCACCAAGGAGCCCCTCCAACCTTAGGAGACCTTTTCACTCTTTCACCATCTAATAATGACAGAGCTCAGTTTCCACCGGAGTCCAGGCTAATTTAAAAGTTTCTTTTTTTCACTTTAATACTCAAATTTTTCAGTTTTTATATATATATTTTTTATTTCAGTTATTTACTTTCTCTAAAATGTTTTATTGCAAATTATTAAAAAATAATGTTTCGAATCTATTGCATCATTTAACCTTTTTACCTAGTTTATAGTTTATATGTGATGATGTTCCCAAAAACTGCTATCATGTCAACTGAGTTGCTGCTCATGATCCACAAATTGTATGTCCAACACAAGGAAACACAACATTTAAATTTTAGGAATATTATTATATGTTTTAGAGTAATTATGAAATTATGAAATTTATTATCCCACCACCCAGTGTCAGGTGTTTACCACCACCGCCCCAAATCAGAGCAGTGGATTAAACAGAGTGGCGACACTCCCACTGTACGCTGTACAGCCCGGCGGACCCCACTTCCGGGTTATGGAACTCTCAATAGTTCCAACATGACCGCCTGTCACGTGGGACGCCGTTCACTTCTATGGCCACAAGGCAAGCACTCACCGAGGTAAAATGATAAAATATCAACCAGTTTAATGGCAATACGTGTGTTATTGACATCGAGGGGACCCCTTTATATGTAAAAACGTATGTCCCAAATGTAATTACGTTTTTTTCAGTCAGGAATTGGGATCGATTTTTTTTATTTTTTATTTAATTCTTTTTTTTATTTTTATGATAATAGCTGCCTGCATTTGACATATGATTTTATTAAATGTGTTTATATGTAATGTTTTGTATGTATCTGTGATTGTTCAATAGCATTGGTGGTAACAGTCAACTCTCACTCTATTGACATTAAATCATACATTATACATGCATACATGTTATTGATGACAAACACGTCTGGTTTTACAATATCAGTTTATTTTGAGCCTTCTCATAATTTTTAGATTTTTTTTCTTGTTTTCACACACACACACACGCACACGCACACATTGTTGTGACATTCATTTAAATTGCCCACATAAAATCTCTGAATGAAAACCATAATTTATCATCATTGTCCAATCTCAGTGTTCGAGAATAGCCTTATGTTGCTAAATAAGAGATCACTTTGCATCAGGTTACGATATAGTTCCTTATTGTCCAGTTAGTGAAGCTAGCAAAGTTTTCCCTCCAAAAACACAACCAGACAAACTTGTCATATTTCACTTTTATTTGTCATAGAGGCACTCAATATACGCAAGTGACTTTGAGGTGCACACAGTAATCTAATAAGAGTTGCAAATGTTGACTTATTATGGTTAATTTTAATATTTACCTCTTAAATGCGCACTCACTGTAGTCTGTCCCGTTGAAGAGCATGGACAGTGCAGGCTACACTTGGAACTATTGAGGGGTACATGAACCACGTGACCGCTCGGGCGGCGAGATCTGAAGTTGTCGCCAATCTGTTTAATCCACTGCTCTGCCCCAAATCAACAGTTTTGCTGATTACCAAATTATTTTTGATATTTCTGTATAAAAAATATAATTATTGTTGTTATCCGTGAAAGTTATTGTTTTAAAAAAGCAGAAAACAATTTCAAAATATGTTATTATTTTTTGACTGAGATGTTAAATTGCAGTTAATTCCTGTCATTCCTGAACAGAAAAATGTGTTCTAGTGGTTGTTTGTTATTTTGGATTGTTATTTCTGACTTCTAAGAAACACTCACACTTGACACTATTGACCACCATATCCTATGACAGAGATTAAAACATTTAATCGGCATCAGAGAAAAGAAAAACTATACCATTTAGGTGGTATAGTGGTTAGCACTGTCGCCTCACAGCAAGAAGGTACCAGGTTCGAATCCCAGGCCCGGGGCCTTTCTGTGTGGAGTTTGCATGTTCTCCCCGTGTCTGCGTGGGTTCTCTCCGGGTACTCCGGCTTCCTCCCACCATCCAAAAACATGCATGGGGATTAGGTTAATTGGTTAATTTAAATTGTCCGTAGGTGTGAATGTGAGCGTGAATGGTTGTCTGTCTCTATGTGCCCTGCAATGAGGTGGCGACTTGTCCAGGGTGTACCCTGCCTTCCGCCTTAAGACAGCTGGGATAGGCTCCAGCGCCCCCGCGACCCTAAGCGGTAGATAATGGATGGATCTATACAAATAAAATTGACTTGACTCAGTGAATTCCAGTGTTCTGGCTCAAATTTGGGTCTAAAAAGGTGAATTCAGTTTAAATTCCTCACTCCTGTTCAAAATGTTGAAGAGTAGGGAACTCAGTGAGAAAGAAAGAGTCCAGTTAAAGTGAAGGAGATTATGGTGGAGGATCTGATAATACTGGTTATACTCTGTATATACTCACGAGTTCCTCTCATCTTCGAACATCATTAGTGAACACTAAAATGTACTGAACCACGTTTCCACTTTGTATTGTTTTTTCCATGACATGTAGAATAAAACCATGTTTTTATATCCACATTTGTGTCCTCTGCTCATCAGGATGGTCTTCTAACTCTTCCTGAGCTCCTTGACAAGCTGGACTACATTGTGACCAGCACCATCACCGACTATGGAGGCATGAAGGTGGACGATCATGATGAGCTGTGAAACACGTACCTCAGTAGGACAGGAACCTTTTTCAAGGTGTTTTGTGACTGTATCTGGCTTACAATGACTGAAGACATTGCCTCTACAGAGCTGTTGAGTATGAACTGACCAATAAGAGCAGCTTGTTTTAAAGAGGAACCATAAACCTGTTGACTTCCAACAGTTCAATCTGTGTACTAGCCATGTAATAAAAACACAAAGCTGTCAATGTTTCAGGTTTAATGAAAAGGACTTGTCATCATCATAGACTACTGTCAAAATAAAGCTTAAAACAGGACATGAAACAGCAAAGCAGTTTAAACTGACCAATAATTCTGTCATGTTTAGACACAGAAGGCAAAATCTTTCTAAATCAATCAGAAAGGAGAGGATGAGAAGCATTTCATTTTGATGGAGAAAAAAGGCCAGTTATACACAGGAACAAAAAAAAAAAATGCTGGTAAACAACAATGAGCATCAAATAGGTGAAAGATGTCATCCTCTGTCTCACACCTGCATCACTGGACGAGCCTCTTTGGCGCTGAGGTCGACTCCAGAGGCAGCGAAGCCGGTTCCTCCCTGTCAGGACATGAGAGGGACCATCAGCACCACTTTTACTGAACCAAGGTTATAAGAGTTTGTTGATTCAGTTAGAGTTAATTGTTTTTGTTTGTTTCTTAGCGATTAGCTTTCATTTAGTTTAATGAGTTTTTTCATACTTTGGGTTATTTGTCAGGTGGAGGATTCAAAAAGAATAAAATGATAAAACTCAACAAAAGATAACATTTAAAAAAAAAATGTGTTCAGTCACTGTTGGACAAGGTGTGAATGTGCATAGGATATATCGTAGAAATGGATGGATTTCAATACGTTTTAGTTAGGTGAGAACTTCAGGAGACATGAGTGAGTCCTGATCCTGTCTTAATGTGTGACACACAGCAGTAAAACACAGGAAAACTAACAGGACTTTCAGACAGAGACATCACTATTTAATGTCTTCAGTGGACAGCAGCTCCATCCCCTCACCACTGGGTCTACATCAGAAACAATCGAGGAAGAGGCAGCAACCACTTCATGTCTGAAAGCACCTTAAGGGCGCCCTGTCCATCAGATGATGCTGATACTGCATATTATCACTATGCTAAGGTTGGTCCAGAGCATGAAACCAACCATGTGCCAAATGTTTTACTTCCGCAAATATTCCCTATCATAGCAACCAGATACAACCAAAGCATCTCGAGTGCCAAACGCTGTATCTTTGAAGCTAGTGTTTTCAGAGGATCACCTGCTGTTTGGTGGAACCTCAGAATCATGTCAGTCTCCTGAACCTAAATTCTCCCACATACCCTCTGCAGTGGAACAATGTCTTTGTCTGATAGTTTGTCCCCGGTCACAGGATCAATCATATCCTTCCTGATCAGCTTCTCCACACACTCCTGAGTCACCACAGCGCCCCTGAACACAGCACAGAGAGTCAGAGAATATCTGGATGGGAGGTAGGAAGTAGATATGCTGACACTCACGAGGGTCTAAGGACAGAGCAGGGGACACTGTTGCCGAGGACGTCTCTGGTTACTGCACAGACATATCGGTCCTGAGGAGAGAAAAGGACAGGATTATAGCACAGTACTTCTGTTATTACAATTCATTTTTTTGACATATGCTGTGGTGTTTTTTTGTTTTTTTCATTTTTAAAAATTCAACATGCTACGCTAACTATAACTTTTTCTGATATTCTGGACTTAATTCTTTGTGACTGTTATATATAGGGCTGGGACGATAACTGCATCACCGCAACGGCGTGGTCATGTGATGCCTACCGCAGTGTTAAGCTCCTTACCTTCATCACCGCAATATATTAAAATAATAAAAAAAAATCTTTATATATTTGCTGTTGAATTTTTACAGGAGTGCATATGGTGTTTGATATGAAATAGAAACAGTAATATTTAGTAACATCCAGTTTTTAAAGCTAGATGGAGAAACAAAACTTTTCACACTGTAGCTTGGCAGCAGGCCAGTCCATTGACCCTAAGGGGTGGTGGGGTTGCCGCTAAATGAATGTTAGCAGTAATGTTTGGTTAAATTATTATAATAGGCTATTAACAAGGCTTAGTTGGCTCTGGGCTACCAGCCTGGGTGCTGCTGATGCATGAGATAACATTACACCACTGAGTGTAACAGTTGACTACAATGTGCTGACAGAGACTGACCTGGCGGGTGAGAAGGGCCACTCGATCCAGACTGGGGTCCAGTGGGGTGAAGCGCACTGTGATGAGCTCATTCATCTTAATGGGTCGTCCTGACATGGGACACACCACCACCTTACTCTGACAGACGTCAGGGAGGGAGAGAAAAGAGCAGGGAGTCAAAACATGTTTCACATTACATGACTTCAGTCCCTCATGTCGGCCTGTTATCTGCCTTTACAACAGAGTCAACATTAACCACAGAATAAACAGACAGAGGACATCTTGACATTTAAACCTGGCAACAAGTCCAACCACATCAGTGCATGAGAATAACAGTCCCTCTAGAGGCATTAAAGAGCATTACACCTGCTGGATGACTGTTTCCACCCTGTTGGAACCAGATTTGGTTGTTTTTTTTTCCCAATCGCTCATCTGGTTTTCCTGCGACAAATTTTAAATAACATCAAAATCAAGTCTGAAGAGATCTCCTGAAAGTAAAGAGTAGTGATGTCTCTGAGATGTGAGTCAATATACTCACTTTTCAATTTTATCGTTTGTACAAATAGTAAAAATTAGGTTGTGCTTATTGTTTGAAGTGTGGATTTCTGCATTAAAGCAGCAGGGTGTAAAGGAAGGTTTTTTGTTTAAACTTTCTGTCAGAAGACAACTACCTGCTGCTATAGAGACATGAGGTTGGTTCAGTATGCTCTGGTAGTGGAGGAGACACTCACTGGTTTCTTGAGCATGGTGGGTTTGGACTGAGGGGTCAGAGAAGGGATCCAGAAACTGGGCAGGCTCTGGCTGGAGGAGGCAGCTGAACCAGCGCTGGAGGACTCTGCTGAGCTGCCATCAGTCCGGCTCTTTTCACCTCCTTGGTTCTGCCCTGAATGAGAAAACGTTACGGTTTGTATTGTCTTAATGCTGCAATTTCATTTAGACAGGATTGTTCTAATTATGTTTGAAAGTTTGACACAACTAGAACTGCCATGTCATGACTGTATGTCTTGTATGCCAGGAGGAAGTTTTCCTGAGTGTCATCATGACATTATTTTACCCTAGAAGACATTGATGTGAAACTGTCATAATTACTAGGGGTGGGTATTAGCAAGGACTTCACAATATGATACGTATTATCATACTTGAGTCACAATATGACACATTATTGCGATTATGTAACTACTTCAACTACTTTTTTTGTGGGAACAAAAAAAAAAAAACAAAACAATAAATGCATGGAGCTTTTACATTACATGTACTTTACTTATTTAACCTGCACCAAGAGAGTTATTTTACTGCCATCTGGTGTGTTTCTCCATCTTTGCAACTGATTCAATTTAGTTTGAGTGACAGTGATTTTATACAGACAAATACCCACAAAGCTTTTGGAAAGGTACAGAATAAATGTTCATTTTTTCCTCAAAGAAATAATGATTGTGATTAACTCCTTTGAAAAAACATTTGTGGATCAAAAATTGAATGTTTTGTTTCTGTCTGTGGAAGAAATCTGGGGGGTGTTCCAGAAAGCAGGTATATACACATACACACTATATTGCCAAAAGTACTCGCTCACCCATCCAAATAATCAGAATCAGGTGTTCCAATCACTTCCATGGCCACAGGTGTATAAAATCAAGCACCTACGCATGCAGACTGTTTTTACAAACATTTGTGAAAGAATGGGTCGCTCTCAGGAGCTCAGTGAATTCCAGCGTGGAACTGTGATAGGATGCCACCTGTGCAACAAATCCAGCCGTGAAATTTCCTCACTCCTAAATATTCCACAGTCAACTGTCAGCTGTATTATAAGAACGTGGAAGTGTTTGGGAACAACAGCAACTCAGCCATGAAGTGATAGACCACGTAAACTGACAGAGCGGGGTCAGTGGATGCTGAGGTGCATAGTGTGAAGAGGTCACCAACTTTCTGCAGAGTCAATCACCACAGACCTCCAAACTTCATGTGGCCTTCAGATTAGCTCAAGAACAGTGCACAGAGAGCTTCATGGAATGGGTTTCCATGGCCGAGCAGCTGCATCAAGCCATACATCACCAAGTGCAATGCAAAGCATCGGATGCAGTGGTGTAAAGCACGCCACCACTGGACTCTAGAGCAGTGGAGACGAGTTCTCTGGAGTGACGAATCACGCTTCTCCATCTGGTAATCTGATGGACGAGTCTGGGTTTGGCGGTTGCCAGGAGAACGATACTTGTTGGACTGCATTGTGCCAAGTGTAAAGTTTGGTGGAGGGGGGATTATGGTATGGGGTTGTTTTTCAGGAGCTGGGCTTGGCCCCTTAGTTCCAGTGAAAGGAACTCTGAATGCTTCAGCATACCAAGACATTTTGGACAATTCCATGCTCCCAACTTTGTGGGAACAGTTTGGAGCTGGCCCCTTCCACTTCCAACATGACTGTGCACCAGTGCACAAAGCAAGGTCCATAAAGACATGGATGACAGAGTCTGGTGTGGATGAACTTGACTGGCCTGCACAGACTCCTGACCTCAACCCGATAGAACACCTTTGGGATGAATTAGAGCAGAGACTGAGAGCCAGGCCTTCTGTCCAACATCAGTGTGTGACCTCACAAATACACTTCTGGAAGAATGGTCAAAAATTCCCATAAACACACTCCTAAACCTTGTGGACAGCCTTCCCAGAAGAGTTGAAGCTGTTATAACTGCAAAGAGTGGACCGACGTCATATTGAACCCTATGGATTGGGAATGGGATGTCACTTAAGTTCATATGTGAGTCAAGGCAGGTGAGCGAATACTTACATTGCCAAAAGTATTCGCTCACCTGCCTTGACTTGCATGTGAATTTAAGTGCCATCCAAAAGTGATGTTATTCCTCTGGAAGAAGTCCTTTGTCAGGCTGCAGCGTTGACCTAGTCATTAGCACACAGACGATGGCCTTCAGCCCCCTGCAACATCTCCACATTGCCGGCTGTTATTTGACCCTCTGCACAACCTGAAGCTCCATTGTTCCATTGAAGGAAAAAACCCTCCAGATCATGATGGCGCCCCCTCCAGTGTGCTGTGTAGAAAACATCTCAGGTGGATCTCCTTGTCATGCCAGTAACGAAATTTTTGAAATTTTTTTTGGGTCTACCACTTGACTTTTTTGTTCCATAACCCTCAGGATCTTTTAAGTTTAAAAAGATTGTCTTACTGCGTCCAACCTCAGCAGCAATGGCACGCTGTGAGAGACCTTGCTGATGCAGCTCAACAATCCAACCGCATTCAAAGAGAGAAAGCTTTTTTGCCTTTGCCATCAGGAGGTCATGACAGTGTGGATACCTGACAGAAAATGACACATTTTTCCACATTTTTACAAAGATTTAGGCCTTTAAAGGTTATGGTCTTAAACTTTTGATCAGCTGCTGAACAAAGAAATTAAATGGTTGTTTTGCAACAGTGCAAAATGTAAATTCTTGCAATTTTTTAACTGGTCTTAAAATTTTGATCATGCATGTCTGCATTTTTAAATTAGACAGTGAGGAGGCAGCAGCAGTTCATTCCAGTTTTGGAGCTTCAACAGAAAACACTTGGTCCCCTCTGAGCTTCAGTCTGGATTTAATAACCCTCAGGAGCAGCTGATCAGCTGACCTGAGAGACCGGGTGGGTGTGAAGGGGTGAAGAAGCTCAGAGACATACGAAGGGGCAAGACCATTTACAGATTTAAAAGCAAAAAGAATTTTAAAATGATTTCTAAAATGGACGTTAGCCAGTGGAGTGAAGCTAAAATCTGTGAAATATGCTCAAACTCTTCTGCCAGTTAAAAGACGTGCAGCTGTGGTCTGTATCAATTAAAGACGTGCAATGGAGGATCCACTAACCCCATATAAAGTGCATTACAGTAATCCATCTGAGAAGAGCACAAATAGACTTGATATCAAAATCATCAAGTCCAAACGGCAGCTCATCTGACCACATTCCTGAGCTGCTGGACTGTCTTGTCAGTCTATGAGTTGTCAAGTTCAACAACATTCTCAACATGACAAAGGGGAGGTGTAGCATGCGAGTGTGAGAAATCAAATATGTGAGTCTGTCATGTGCTGCAGTTGCACTGGACAGCACTGGTGCATATACATCTAAGAATTATGTGCACAGCTAAAATTTTATGTGCACTATGCATGAAATTTCGAGGCCAAATATCTATTTTTATTTTATACATTATTGTTATAATTACAGAAATATAAACACAAATGAGAACAACTCAGCTGCATTAGAACACTATAGATGACCACAGGGGCAGCGCAGAGGTTCATAGCTCAATTTCAGCAGATGAATCACTGTAGCTGGAAAGTTATTGCAATAATGACCTGAAATGTTGTCGATGTAGATACAGTTTACATCCCAGGCCACGCAGCGTACTGAGGACACATACCAGATGTGAAGGGGTTGATGGGTTTGGACACGATGCTGTTCTCCCTGGTTTTAAACCTCTCCACTCGCTCTCTTTCCTCAGACTTGGACTCAAGTTGGTTGCTGCTCTTCTGTGCCTGCTTCTGCTTTTCATAAGCCTGGCAGGTTAGAAGGAGGAAAATGAAAAGGAGAAAAAAAAATATTGTCCAGAAATGAGTTTCAGGGAAATGACCGACATAACTATCAACGCATTATCAGAGCTGACTTAACTGTGGCTGGTCTGATCAAAAATTGGGCTTGACCAAAATGGATTCCAGAGTGTGTTTCAGTGTGTATATTAACATTTGATCATTTTATTGTTAGTATAGAAAATCACAGCAGAGCTGCTCTCATTAATTTGGATTCATGTTGCATCAGATCAGGAAATAATTGCTGGCCAAACGGATGTATTAGTACTATTTTTAAAACACGGTAACTGGGAATTCAGCTGTATTACAGTGAGGAGACTGAATGAAGGAGTGACAGGCTGTCAGACTTTTCTATGAACATTCAGCATACCTCTTGTCATTAATTTACATCTAATGTGTTCAGTTTGTCAGACAATAGCTTGACCCTGAAATATTAATTTGGTGTTGTCTGTCCCATTGTTTGCTATTTGTTGATTTGCAGTTTTGTAATTAGCCAAATGATAAGAGAAAGAAAAGAAGAAGAGACACAAGTGCAGAACTTACCTTCAGTTTTTTGGCAATTTCTGTCTTCTGGTGCAAAATGTATTCAAGAATGGCCTGTTTTTCATACAAGAATCCATCTGGACTGAAGACAGCAACAGAAACATTTTATACATGTGGTCACATGTCAGGGTTTTACAACATGTTAGTGTGTTGAGTGTGTGTTCATGCTGGAGAAAGACACATACTTAGTGATGGACAAATGAAGCTTCATGAAGCACTTGTGATATTTTTTGACCCTCTAGATGGCGCTCTTGCTTTAGAGATTAAGGCTATTTTCTTCTATCAAGTGCTTCATGAAGCTTCATTTGTCAATCACTACACATACGTCACCACGGGATCTTGGCAAGGCTGCAGAGACAGGCAACAGCAGTCAAAGTCTTTGATGGCATCTTTGCCCAGTCGAATGCTCTGTGTCCCGTAACCAGACGCCGCTGACAGGAGAGGCATATACAACATGACACTTACAGGCTGTACTGGGAGATTATACATGAAACTCTGTCCAACAATGAATAGATGAATAAACACATGTGTGCAGTTCTGTGCACATTTTGCATTGTTTAATGTTATATTAATATTATGAGTCAGAAATTGAAATTGAATGAGGCTGCTAAGCTGATATTGGGGGTGTCATTGGGAGCACCTTTCTAGTGTTCTACTAGCAGATGAGACAGGACTCAAACATGCTGGGGTCATGTCCACAAGTCTGCAAATCATTTGTGCAGTTTGTGTGTCTACTTATGGTAGCTTGAGAATATGTGACCTATTTAGATAGATGAAAAAGCAGAAAATGAACAAGCATCTTAAACAAAAGTGAGTGAAGTGTGTGAGGACGTCTGTTCTGCTAGACAGCCGATATGAAATGACAGCCAGTGTTTGCTTCAACTACTGACTGAGTTTCTGATTTGACATAAAGTCTGTTATGAAAAGAAAATCAAGGAATCCCACACTGTCCAAATCACCTCAGTGCAGTTCTTGCGTCCTTTATTTATTATTAGATTCAAGATTCAACAAGTTTATAATCATGTGAACAGTGTGAAACAATTTCCCTGTGCAATGAAATACAATAAATACAATAAATCAAAGGCAGCGTAAAGGAAAATAAGGCAGCAATGTGAAAATACTGACAGACTGAAAAAAATAATTCTCACTGTATTATCTTTCGTGTTTATACAATCGTGGTCAAAAGTTTAGATACACTTGTAAAGAACATAATGTCATGGCTCTCTGATTTTTCTCTGATAGAGTGACTGGAACAGATACTTCTTCGTCACAAAAAACATTCATGAAGTTTGGCTCTTTTCTGACTTTATTATGGGTCAACTGAAAATGTGACCAAATCTGTTGGGTTAAAAATATACATACAGCAATGCTAATATTTGGTTACATGTCCC
This sequence comes from Synanceia verrucosa, assembly GCA_029721515.1. Taxonomy (NCBI): domain Eukaryota; kingdom Metazoa; phylum Chordata; class Actinopteri; order Perciformes; family Synanceiidae; genus Synanceia; species Synanceia verrucosa. The sequence goes on from CM056563.1 coordinate 1,805,500, forward strand.
TTAGCCATTTTCACTTCAGTTAGGTGTTTTTGGTAGCCATCCACAAGCTTCTGGTTGAATCTTTGACCACTCCTCTTGACAGAATTGATGCAGTTCAGTTAAATTTGTTAACTTGTTTCTTCAGCATTGTCCACATGTTCTCAATGGGATCTAAGTCAGGACTTTGGGAAGGCCATTCTAAAGGCCAATTTATAGTACTCCGTAAAGTGCCGTACGTAGAGACGGAGAGCCCTCTCCGTCGCCGGAGAGCCTGACGGAGAGCCTCTCCGGGCGCAGGAATTTTTTTTTTTTAACTGTCCGTCAATCCGTCAAGGGAAGACGGAGACGACAAGGGCTGTGATTGGTCCTCTAGTTACACCCTGCTGTGAAATGCAGCCCCTCTCCCTACACAGAAACAAACAGACAGGTATCCTCTGCAGCAGCACAGACAGGACAGGAACTAAAGTATGGATTATCCTTGTGAAAGGCAAATCAAACACATTCAACCTGCTCAAAAAATCTATTTAATTCATTCAGTAATTATGGCTGGGGTATACTTACACAGAACATACCGAAAGTTGTTGGTTTGCGTTCGCTATTATCCGATTTTGTGTTGAAAAGAAAGAGGAAGAGGAGTTTTAAAGATTGAAAGCAATCAATGTTGTTCTCTTCTATCTCCCTCATAAATAATTAAATCATAAAATAGTATTTTCCCCTGCTTTTATCAGCGATATTAAGGCGAATTGCTTCACTTTCTGAGGGGGTGCATTTCACGGCAGGGCTGCACAACACGCATCATGACGGAGAAGTGCGAGGGCTCGAGAGGTCTCCGTAGCTACGGAGTCGGATGACGGATTACGCAGACGGAGAAGTATATTCCAGCCATAAAACCTTAATTCTAGCCTGATTTAGCAATTCCATTACCACTTTTGATGTGTGTTTGGGGTCATTGTCCAGTTGGAACACCCAACTGTGCCCAAGACCCAACCTTCAGGCTGATGATTTTAGGTTATCTTGAAGAATTTGAAGGTAATCCTCCTTCTTCATTATCCCATTTACTCTCTGTAAAGCACCAGTTCCATTGGCTGCAAAACAGCCCCACAGCATCATACTACCACCACCGTGCTTGACGGTAGGCATGGTGTTCTTGAGATTAAAGACCTCCCGTTTTCTCCTCCAAATAGGGCTGGGATGATAACCACATCACAGAAATACCGCGGTCATGTGATGCCTACCGTAGTGTTAAGCTCAATACCGTCATCACTGCAATATATTAAATAATAAAAAATATATCCCTACATATTTGCTGTTGAAAGTTACAGGACTGTATATTGTGTTTGATATGAAATATAAACAGTAATATTTAGTAATGTCCTGGTTTTAAAGCTGACGGAGAAACAAAACTTCACACTGCAGCTCGGCAGCAGGCAAGTCCATTAACTCTAAGGGGGGGTTTGTGATTAAATTGAAAATATTCACACATAATACACAGGCATAAAACACAGAAGCATTGCATAAACAGGTGTTCAATTTAAATAGTCAGTGCTTATAGCAGACACACCCCTCTTATGTAGTACTGTCCATAGTTGATATTATTCAACAATAGCCGCAAATCATGTTATAAAGCCGAACACTTATGCCAGATGAAAAGGAGTGATCGGCGGGGTTGTGGTGATCACGGAGGGCAGCGGGGGTGGCGGAGATAGCAGGTTTGATCCCGCCATACCGCATTGCCAAGTGAAGCCATATTCAAACAAAGGCACACACATCACAGTGCTCCTATTAACAGACTGAAGAGCAGAGGAGAGGAGCGAGTGAGATTAACCGGTGCATGCAGGGTGCATTTACATTTATATTTCATTCTTGTATGTATTAATGTATTAATGTATTAATAATTAATAGTTAATGATTGTTGTATCGCTTTTTAATCATTATTTCCCACTTTGATTGTTTCTTGTTTTCTTTTCAGTGCAATAACAATATTTAATAACCTGACATTTAATTACATACACTATATTTGTTATTTTAAAAGGCTAGAAATGCATATAGGTCTTCAGCCTATATAAGCCTATTTAGTTTTCATCTCCCCAGCTTTTCTAGTTTATAACATTTAGTAAGTAAACGTCCAGTAACAGAAATACGACGTGTGGTGAACGACCTGCTTGCTGCAGTGTAATGGGGGGGATCTTTTTAATGAACAATCGTACAGATTCATTTCAGTCAAAAGAACTCTTTCGCCCATCACTTTCCTGATCGTGGCAGTGACAAAGCAGTGCCATTCACAATTGTTTGCACTGTTGCTCTTGGGACCTGCAGGTGCTTTGAAATGGCTCCAAGTGACTTTCCTGACTTGTTCAAGTCATGATTATTTTTTTCAGGTCCGTGCTGATCTCCTTTGACTTTCCCATTGTAGTGTTTGTGGGCGTTTGTATCCAATGAGCCCTATTTAAATGGCCTCAGAGAAGTCACCAGCTGTAGTCACTCATGATCATTCACAAAAAGTTAAGAGGCCATGCTAGGGCTGGGCGATAAAACGATAGCAATATATATCGCGATAGACACAAATATGCTCGATGTAATGGTCGATAACTTCACAGAACTTCACTGCAAGAAACTAATCTGACTCACGCCAGCTGGATGTTGTTCCGCCTAGCTCCACACATCTGAACTCGCACTTGATGGGAAGGACTTCAAGGGAGCAAAAAATGACTGAGCCAATCAGGATCGCCGGGTGGGATTTTCATAGATGTGACGTGACGTGGATGTCAGTTGTTTGGTTTTCCCTGTGTCACTCTCATCAGCACCTTTTGTTAAGCATCCATCCATTATCTACCGCTTATCCTCATAGGGTCGCAGGGGGGCTGGAGCCTATCCCAGCTGTCTTAGGGCGGAAGGCAGGGTACACCCTGGACAAGTCTCCAGTTCATCACAGGACACATAAAGACATTCACACCTACGGTCAATTTAAATTAGCCAATTAACCTAATCCCCATGCATGTTTTTGGATGGTGGGAGGAAGCCGGAGTACCCGGAGAGAACCCACACAGACACGGGGAGAATATGCAAACTCCACACAGAAAGGGCCCGGAGCCGGGATTCGAACCCAGTACCTTCTTGCTGCGAGGCGACAGTGCTAACCACTACACCGCCCCTTGTTAAGCATCCATTGTAATTTTAATTTTCATAAAGAGTGGACATTTGAGTGTTTTTCATGTTTGTGATGACATTTCTTTTCCCTGTTTGTAAAGATTGATACCTCAGGAAGGTTAAGTTTAGTTTAGTTTAAATAAAAGGGTTTAATGTAAAATATCTTCCCCATGTCCTTTTTTTCAAAAATAGGTTATGAAAAGAAAAATAATAATAATTATTGATATCTACTGATATTAAATACTTATATGGTGATACATTTTTTAGCCATATTGCCCAGCCCTAGGCCATGCTATGAAGCTCATTTCATTGGCATACCTTTCTAAGTCACCAAAATTGCTAATTCATGTTGCTGTATGTATATTTTTGAGCCAGCAGATTTGGTGACATTTTCATTTGACCCATAATAAAGTCATAAAAGAACCAAACTTCATGAGTGTGTTTTGTGACAAAGAAGTATCTGTTCCAATCACTCTATCAGAGAAAAATCAGAGTTGTAGAAATAACTGGAAACACAAGAGAGCCATAACATTATGTTCTTTAAGTGTATGTAAACTTTTAACCACGACTGTATCTGCACTGTTTCTATGTCAGGCACCAACATACCAAGTAAAAGTCATTGTATGTGCAAACTTACTGAGCAACAAACGTGTTTCTGGTTGTGATTCAAGGTGAAGACAAACAGCTCGACATGTTTCTCACCTGTATCTTTCCTTTTCTCGTGGTATGTGTAGACAGCTCCGGCAGTGCAGTTCTTTCCATGGCGAGTCATTGTGCTTCCGTTTTATTTTTCTAACCTACAAATGTTTTAAGGAGGAAAAGGAGCCTGGTGTTGGTGTTGAGAAGATGCTAACATTATCTGCTAAATGTATACAAACAATAGACATGCAGACAGTAAAAACATTAGGACAACGCCAACAAACTCGCTGTGGCTAAAGAAGAGCTTTTCATTATCTGAGGTGTTAAGGAGAAAAATTAAATTAAAATAAGTACTTTACATACGAAGCACTGGCCGCTTCTTCTTATTCGCCTAAGCGTTTTCGTACTTCCGCTTCCACTTCCGCCTCCTGTTCTTCTTCTTCTTCGGATTTCTGGCAGCTTCCTGCAGCTTTACTGCCTCACTCTGCTTTCACTGTTAACGGCTTTTCTTTTGACTGCAACTCAACCTGAAGCTAACCTGACTCTCGCTAACTGAATGTCGTTCCGCAAATAGACATATATATAGACGCCGCATTGAGCGCTGACTCAAATGTCAACGTCGCCGCCATATTGGACATATTGGCAAAAGCAAACTGAGAACATGCTGCATGTAATTGTAGAAACCGATTTACAGGCCAAAACAGATCTCTGTGTATATATGTGTATGTGTCAAAGGTAGCAAAAGCACTCACATTCTTTACTGATTTCAGTAAATGTAAGAAAGTACAGGTTCTGAAATTTACTTCAGTACAAAAGTAAAAAGTTAAAAATGACTTTTTAACTTCATGAAACATGATGCCTCTTTTGATAACTCAGGAAACATTTAAAAAGTTCTCAGCACACAAAATAGGATAGTTTTCATCTTTTATTAACAACCTGCGCAGTGCTGGTACAGAAAAAAAAAACACTATAGACACAATCTAGTTTTGCTGAAAGTCAATTTTCTGACAGAATAATAAAAACTAAACAGTTTCAACCTACTCAGATCCACCTACAACCGGACTGGGTTGATCATCCGCAACACCATGATCCACTGCACCGGGCTCTGTGAGCCCAGCAGCACTGGGCTTCAGGGTCTGTGCCTCACTGCATGCTGTCATCAGCAGGGACTGAACTAAGTAACGAGCCAGTTATGTAAGGAATGTAAGGAGTACACAGTACAGATATTGGTGTTGAAATGTAGGGAGTAAAAGTAAAAAGTTGCCATAAAAATAAATATTCAAGTAAAATACAGATACCTGAAAAATTCTCAAAACTTCCCATCTCTGATGTTCATCGATGCCCCCCTTTACAGAAACATATACAGAAATATGTATGTATTTATGTTCATCGGTCACTGAATATCAATACGTTATATATACGTTGTTTTGATGCCTATTTGTTTCCCAAATATATCAGAGAGTGAGTGTGAATGAGTGAATAAAAGGCATTAACTTAAATCACTCTGTAGAAAGGCGCTTTATGAATGTGCTGCCATAAAGGCAAAAGCAAAATGTTTTGGGACTTTTGTTTTGAAATGCTGTAGAATTGTGATTTGAGGTTAGAGGTTATTTCCTGTTTAGTCTGAAGGAAGCTGGCAGAATGTATGCATGTCGATGCCATGGGGTGTTAGCGCTAGAAGCAATGTTGTAAGTAAATTCATAGTTATTTACATACATTTACAGGTGTATTTCCCTAGACGAGATTTATGTTAAAACTATCGCACTTTATCCCTTGTTACAGTTTCCATTCTGCCATGTAAGATGATGTTGGAATCCACAGTAAACAGCAAGGAATGCTAACTACGACTCATCGTCATTTTACATCAGAGTTAGGCTGAACGACATTCACCTGGCGAGAGTCAGGTTAACCTGAAGCATGAAACAGTCAAAAGGCACATCCTGGGGGTATTCCATCAAAGTCACTAATCATGAAGGGAAATAAATGGTGTGGCAGGAAAACTTAAATGCTGCTTAAATGCGCAACTTAAGTCTTATAACAATGCTAAACGTCAAATTTGTTTTTTAAAGTAAGGATATGTGTTCGACAGCATGCATGTGACCTGTCAGTAGTCTGATTTGTGGGAGACTTGCGTTCGGTACCCATTCAGTGCATATGATGATATAACATAACATATGATGACTATATAAACTTCTGTGTGGAGAACACCGTACCCACCAGGAAAGTATGGCGCTTCTCCAACAGTAAACCCTGGGTGACCCCCGAGCTGAAGACCCTGCTGAAGGAGAAGAGGAGGGCCTTTGGATCTGGGGACAAAGAGGAGCTGAGGAGGATGCAGAGAGAGCTGAAGAAGAAGATCAAGGAGGGCAAGGCCAACTACAGGACCAGGATGGAAAGTAACTTGCAACAGAACAACGCAAGGGAGGTCTGGAGAGGCCTAAAAACCATCTCTGGTCACAGCAGAGGCCATGAGAGGGGAGCTGAAGGAGACCAGGAGTGGGCCACCGAACTAAATCTGTTTTTCAACAGGTTTGACTGTGCCCCCACTCCTCCCCCACTCATCAAAGCACCAGCCAGCCAGCTCTTTCTTCACAACACCTCAGTCCTCTGCCACCCCCACTACCACCACCACCCCTCCCCACCTCATCCTCATCCACCACCAGCACCAACACCCCACCACCAACACCATCCATCCTCACCTCATCCTCCTCCACCACCACCACCACCACCAAAACCATCTCCATCACAACTGACCAGGTGAGAGGTGATCTGAAGAAGATGAAGGCAAGGAAGGCCACAGGCCCTGACGGCATCAGCTCCAGACTCCTTAAGGACTGTGCAGACCAGCTCTGTCAGGTGCTGCTGCACATTTTCAACTTGAGCCTGAGTCTGGAGAGAGTCTCAAAGCTGTGGAAGACTTCCTGTGTGGTTCCTGTCCCAAAGATGACACAACCCAGGGAGCCCAACCACTTCAGGCCTGTGGTCCTCACTTCTCACCTGATGAAGACCCTGGAAAGGATTGTGTTGAGAAATCTCCGCTCCATGGTGCCTACCAACCGAACATCGGAGTGGATGATGCAGTAATCTACTTGCTGCACAGATCACTGACTCACCTGGAGAACACCAGCAGCACTGTGAGGATCATGTTCTTTGATTTCTCCAGTGCTTTCAGCACAATCCAGCCTTCTCTGCTCTTCTCTTCTTCTCTGGGGGAAGCTTGAAAGTGCGGGAGTAGACTGTCACCTGGCTGCATGGACCGTAGACTACCTCACAGACAGACCACAGGACGTGAGGCTTAAGAACTGTGTGTCGGACATGGTAGTCTGCAGCACGGGGGCCCCACAGGGGACAGTGCTCTCCCCCTTTCTCTTCACCCTGTACACATCAGACTTCAGCCACAACTCTGGGAGCTGTCACCTCCAGAAGTTCTCCGACGACACAGCTATTGTTGGATGTGTGGGGGATGATCGGGAGTACAGGACCGTCATCACTGACTTTGTCGACTGGTGTGAGCATAACCACCTTCAGCTCAGCGCCAGTAAGACCAAGGAGATGGTCATTGACTTCCGCAGGAGGAAGACACCCCAGACTGCACCAGTGAACATCCAGGGCCTGGACATAGAAATGGTGGATAGCTTCAGGTACCTGGGTGTTCACCTCAACAATAAACTGGACTGGACTCACAACACAGATGTCCTGTACAAGAAGGGCCAAAGTCATCTCCACCTGCTGAGGAGATTGAGGTCCTTTGGAGTTTGCAGGACTCTGCTCAGGACCTTTTATGACACTGTGGTGGCGTCTGCAGTGTTTTCTGCAGTGGTCTGCTGGGGAGCAGGGAGCACAGACAGAGACAGGAAGAGACTGAACAGGCTGGTCAGGAGGGCCAGCTCTGTCCTGGACTGCTCCCTGGACTCCATAGAGGAGGTGGGTGAGAGGAGGATGTTAGCTAAGCTCACATCCATCATGGACAACCCCTCTCACCCTCTGCATGGGACTGTGGAGGCTTTAAGCAGCTCCTTCAGCTGCAGACTGAGACTTCCACCCTGCAAGAAGGAGCGCTACCGCAGGTCATTCATACCATCAGCAATAAAACTTTACAACATCAGCATCACTGGCTGATGTAAACACAATCTGGACTCATCTCCATCACTGTCATTGTCATTGTTGTCACTGTTAATTTGCACTAAAATTGCACTGCCACAATAATAATTGTGTTTTAATCAACAGTTTCATTTATACAAGTAAATATATATTTTATTCCATTGTATTTAGTTCTTTGTAAATATGTAAATATTTTATTCTATTCTATTTTATTACTATTACTATTATGTCACTACTGCTTTTTTCTAACTACTGCAATGTGTCTGTGATTTTGTCTATGTTGCTGTGGCAGGTGAATTTCCCCCCAAGGGGGGATGAATAAAAAAACTATTCTATTCTATTCTAACATATTTTCATATTTTTAGAGCAGTCTTGTCAATTGTAATTCCTTTTCATTATTAATTCCTGATACTCTGTTTACTACAGGTATGTATTCTTTGTAACACTGCTAACCCTAAGCCTGATAGTTAACCTGCCATGGAGCAGGTTAGTTCAGAACCCCAGTAACTCAGCTGAGATTCCTGTTAGCGAGAGTGATGGAACCGAAATCTCGCTAAAAGTAGCGGGGCTTATCAAAGTTAGCAAGGATTTCCGGGTAGTGCAGCTGATGGAATACCCCCCTGTCGTAAGTAATAAATGTCAAATCCTAAACAACAGAGAAAAAATAAAGTAAAATAAATGATGAATAAAAATAACTTATTTAATATGTCTTATTATTGCCAACCTGCATTCCTGTTTGTCATGATGAAACAATGTATTAAATGAAATTGATCAGGAATTAGGACACTGACATTTCTTCATTTAGTGGTGTTGCAGATTAAAAGGTGTTATTCTCACTGAAACCACAACACATTTCTCTGTCAGCAAAGAGTATATCTGAATGCAATTTGCCTCCACAAACACAGACGTTGGACATTTTAGGCCAAGGGTTAGTTATGATAAAAGCAGTGAACCATTCCTTTAAAAGTGTCTTTGATAAAAATAACATTTATAGAGTTCAGGCATGTGATACGGTGACTGAGAGTTAGCCTCATGCAACCTATTTGAAAAATTGTATTCATACGATTTAAATTGTCAAACTTTTGAATCTCCATGTCATGTATAACACTGTAACATACAGTATGTTCTATAAAGGCTTACCCTGAGTAAAAGATTCACAGTGACTTTCTTTCCTGCTCTCAGATTTATTCAATGATCAGTGATCAATCAGGAACATTTTAGATCGTTTAAGTAAACTGATCACATGACGTTAGCTTGCCTTCTACAGAAAATATGCTCACTAGGTGAAGCTGTCTATGAGACCCACACTAAAACTTTTGTGTCTGGAAAATCAAATATGAGCTTCAGAACACTAACATCATCCAAAGAGTTTCACTTCATGGCCAACATGCTGAAAGACCTCATGTCAATAAGCAGATTTTAGACTGATGAGTGTTTCAACTTTTCATCTTAAAGCCTGGGACAGTCATAGAAGAATAAACTGTCTCCTATCCTATCTTCTTCTTCTATCTTCATCTCTTGAGCTCCAGGAGGCACCATAGAGTCCCTCTGGCAACTTAAAAGGGGTTTAAAAGTCATTCATCAACATTTGTAACGCAACAAAGTGACTAAGCAGTACAGCCCCCTGTGTTTTGATGAGTCGAGAAATGTCCATGACAATATTGAATTGTATACATGTTTTTAATAGTTAGCTGTTTATAATTTTTGTTATTCCAAATCAAAAGTTGGAAAGTGAATGGCCTCCACATCACGCTGTAGAAATTTGATTTGTGAAGTTGGGTGCATTGGTAGGTAACAAACTCTCAGGTTTCTGTATATCTCAAACCAACAGTGATGTTAGCAGGCTCTGTTTCCCTTACAAGTTGTAGTTTATTTGTCTGAACAGCATTTCCTGCCAATGTGATTGTGGATTTCCTGTTAGCAGATCCCTACACCCATTGCAAATACAACTCAAACTAACAGATGCACAGAGAGAAAGGCTTCCTGTCTGACAGTAATGACATTCACTGGCAGGATGACAGATTTTAACAGGTTTTACACAATGAAAGACCGCACTGTTTCTAGTCCTCAGTGTCCTAGTAATGAAAATGACCCTTAAAACATTTAGAGAATATTTTATGTATTTCTCTTCATGACTTCATGACTTTCTGTCATGAGTGTTTTGTCAACTGAATGAACAAAAAAAAAAAAAAGAAAATAATGATAATAATGAATAATGACAAGCATGATCAGGGAAGAGTCCTGTAGTTCTGATCTTAGTTCATACCAGCAGGTCCATACAAGGCCATTTCATCAAGTCTGCAGTTAATGAGGTGGTGAGGCTGGTAAAGGACGTTATAGCAGATAATAAATAGACTAGATGTCCTCCATAAACAGCTATTCCCTATAGACAGCACGCCCAGCAGTTATCAGGAGCAATTCTCTTTATCTGCTCTGTGAACATGAAACCATCACTATCACTCTATCAGCACCCTGCCCTCTAGTTTACCAGCAGGTCCCATCCTGATGGGATTCTGCACATGGTCAAGCTTTCTCTCTCTTCAGGTTGCACATATTTAACCATTTTTTAGAAAATCAAAAGAAAGAAAAACAAAATGTGAATGTATGATTTTTTTGTGATCAAATTTTTACTTTAAAGGAGAAAACAGGAAAACACATACGTAGGTACTTGCACATTACAGAAATAAATTATAAAATATATATTTGCGTACCTACTTGCATACTTAGATACATATGTACACGAATAGACAACCAGGAAAAAAGTAAAGAAAAAAGGGAAAGGGGGGGCATCATGTGTGCGCACATCCACATGTTTATATACACATATGCAAATACCTACATACACAAGCACATGTACATAGACATACACACACACACACACACACACACACACACACACACGGATGTCAAAATCATAACCCCAATTACGTCCCACCCACTCCCTGGACCCCAGACTTCACACCTCAGTCCACAGGTTACACCTGAAATCCACGGAGAGTAGTTAAAAGTGAGTACCAAGCCTTTATTGCTGACTCCTTAGCTCCGTGGACTCTGGCGATCGACAACTCCAAATAAGCAATGTACAAATATGTTAAAACCCAAACTCGAAAAGAAAGTACGTGTGGAGGTTTGTGTAGCAACCAGTTTTTTCACAGCTGTTAGTCCAGCCAGCAGTGCTCTTCTCTTGTCCAGTGTCAACCTCAGCTCTGACAAATCATTCAGAAGTAGTGTAGTAGGTAAGCAGGGCAACCTGATCTTAAACATCTTTGAAAGATTAAAAGCAGCCATCTTCCAAAATTCACCCACAGGGAAACACTCCCAATACATATGAAAAAAACTGCGTCACTTTGGAAGAACAAAAAGTACATATTAGGATCATTAATGACCTTCATCAAATGAAGCTTCCTAGGAGTTAAATATACCCTATGTACAAAATGATGATGTATTTGCTGATGATCAGGATTTCTGGATGCCAAGTTCACATTAACACAAACTTTGTCCCAGTCAAATGTAGGTTCCAGGTCTGGGATATCTCTCCTCCACACCATATCTAATGCCAGGGGTCTGTAAGAATACGGCAATAAGAACCAGTAGAGTCTTGAAACAAAAGCGCTTGTGCTTCCAGCTGAGTGGAATAATTTGTGAAGTGTGTGGCCTGATAGGGCCCTCAAAAGGAACACCATTGCCTTTTAGGGCTGACCTCAGCTGCAAATAAAAGAAAAAGGAGGTATGTGGTACACCATACTTAGTATATATTTTCTGAAAAGTAGGTAACCCCTCCTCCCCGTAGATGTCACCAAGTGTACAAATATTTTTTCTTTCCCAGTCAGAAAAACAAATAGGACGATTGCCGATCAACAATTTGTCATTATTAAATATTGGAGAATATGGGCCCCATCCAGGAGAGCAACCAGCTAATTTCTCCACCTTCTTCCATATGAACAATAAATATGAAAGAACGGGACCAAACCTTAAACGGCACTGGTGAGCTGAAATGTTATAACGTAGGAAATTAGTAAAAGAATATGGGGCCAGAGCTTGCCATGACACTTGTGCATCAGGTCAAAACCAAGTTAATAGGGGCCTCAATGTAAAAGCCCACTTATAAAATTTGAAGTTCGGGAAAGACAGGCCACCGGCCTGCCTTTCTCACTGCATTGTGGTAAGCTTAATGCCAGGTTGTTTACCACGCCAAATAAATGTTTCTATTGCTGACTGCAATTTCCTCCAATAGTCGGGGGCGGAGGAAGGGGGATCATTGAGCTCACAAAATTGACTCTGGGCAGAATATTCATTTTGATTATAGCCACCCTACCACAAAGTGAATTTGGGAGGCCGGACCACCTGTCACGGTCTGCCACGACTTTTATAGCGTATTATAAAAATTATTTTTCGTTAGTGTGTGTGAGGGATAAAAAGATGTGAATGTATTATTCACTTCACTAGTGTTGAACTAAGAGTGGATGACGCTGACGGTGCAGGCATGTGACATCCTCATTGTTATGAGGAGATGATGTACTGAAAAGAGGCAATAAAAAATGAAGAGACTGTGATGTAAGTATGTAGTATAAGTATCAGTAATAAGTATCATCTATCAGTCTGAGGAAAGACACTGTTTAAATATTATTGCTCTTATGGATCATATTATTGATCCTGCTGAAATACAACATGATGAACCTTTATGTTGAATACAAAGGACCCAACAGGAATTTTTCCAACACTTCTGTTAAAAAGCAACAGTTGTGTTATTAAGTTAAAAAAAGAAAAAGTCACATTTTCTTTATGAGATAGTTTTCTTGCATGTACAGAATATATAAGTCTGGAAAAACAACTGGAGCTGCTTATTTCTTATTATATCTGTTTGATTAAAAGATTAGTTCAGATAAAAGATGACATAAGATGAACATTTATTCATCCCACCAATGGGTAAATTTACATGCTACAGTAGCAAGTGGATGGTGAGCAGCATAAGGCTCTCCACTCCAACTTTCAGACTGGAATAACAAGTGAAACTGTTGTTTCATGTAAAGTTGGCAGACAGTTTGTGATTTGTCAACCCGTAACATTAACTGATAGAAGGCCCTCAGTCATCCAGGTCATCCAGGTCAGGGTAAATCCACAGAGCAAAAAAGAGAGTCAACTGGACTTGATAGAAGTTTGTTTAGAAGTGAAACATCTCCATCATCTTTGCTCTTTGGATTTACAGAACACCAAGTTTAAGTTTTGGATCCTCATTACTGACATGTGAGAGGCTCTATCAGTAACCAGTAACACTACATGATGAATCAGTGAGATCTGACAATAATCACAGTACAATAATGTAGATATGGCTTACGTATCATGAGTTTTATTGCAGAAATAAACACTATATATACAGGACATGTTGCTGACCTTCTCCTGAACTCTAGGACTCTACTCAGATCCATCAAACATCTGCTTCTCTTTATCTCTCCCTCTCTCATTAACCCCCTCCCCCTACTTGTGGTTTCTGGGTGTTTGTTGTTAGTTTCCTGTCACAGAGGAAGTGCCTCGCCCAGCAGTCCGGCTCCCTATTGGCCCCAGATGAACACTGATTTATTTTTTTTTGGGGGGGGAGATGGGTCAGTACAGGATAGATAGAGGGATCAGGACATGGACAGGGCACCAGACGATGCTGAGGCTCCACATATAGAGGACAGAGAGCTGCAGAGAGCAGACGCTTCACTATCAGGGAGGAAACAGCTTTGTGTCGGAGGAGGTGAGCAGACTGAGAGCTGAACTAACTTCATGCTCTGACTCTCTGCCTCGATTTCTTCTTTTCCTTTTTAGTAGTCTTGTGTTTAACATTGGACATGTTAATTAGTCATTCGAGCTGCTGAGCCCTGAATATCTTCAAAGTGACTAGTTTTAACACAATAAGATATTTTCAGGATTCAATCTCTTGTTTGAGGTGAATGTTTTATTTTATTTTTTATTTTGCAGTATAATCTCCCCCTCATGAGGTGCTGCTGGTGCTCTCTCATGGCTTTCTTGGTCTGGTCACTCCCAATCCTTGTACCAGTGTCTTGATACTATGGTGACGCTGGACAGGGTTGGGGGGGCTGTGCTAAGGACCGCTGGAGGCTCAGGGATCTCCTGGTCACTCGCTCATATCTCATACCAGTGACTGAGGCATGTCTTTGTGATATCTGTATCTTATGTGCATTTCTAAATTAATTGTAAAAACATATTTTTTCTTTGAATATGTGCATTCAAATAAAGTTGTCCATGGTGTTGTCTCTCCCTCTCTGTCTGTCAACATAATTGACTGGAATGAAAAATGCAAAAAATGTATGTTATTTAACCATAAACATGAATGCACATAGCATAAAAGGGATATCATCAATAAATAAATGATGGAATAAAATATGTTGGCTTGTCCATGTTTCAATCATCATAAAAACAAAAGACAAGAGAAAATTAAATTCAAAGTTCATGTGATGGATCATATCTGCATATCCATATGCTGATCTACAGTATGTATGGTTCTATATTGGGCAGTGGTGTAGTGGTTAGCACTGGCGCCTCACAGCAAGAAGGTACTGGGTTCGATTCCTGAGTTTGCATGTTCTCCTCATGTCTGCGTGGGTTCTCTCTGGTACTCCGGCTTCCTCCCACCATCCAAGAACATGCATGGGGATTAGTTTAATTGGTTAATTTAAATTGACCGTAGGTGTGAATGTGAGTGTGAGTGGTTGTCTGTCTCTATGTGTCCTGTGATGAACTGGAGACTTGTCCAGGGTGTACCCTGCCTTTCACCCTAAGACAGCTGGGATAGGCTCCAGCCCCCCACGACCCTATGTGAGGATAAGCAGAAGAAAATGGATGGATGGATATTATTAAATAGATGTGACAGTCCTTTAGCATGTGTTTTGATGGTTTGGGGGCGGCAGTAGCTCAGTCTGTAGTGACTTGGGTGGGGAATCGGAGGGTTGCCAGTTCAAGTCCAGGTCGGACCATGTGTGGAGTGTGGACTGGTAGCTGGAGCCTGTTCTTCCTCCTGGGCACTGCCGAGGTGCCCTTGAGCAAGGCACCGAACCCCCAACTGCTCGGGGCGCCTGGATATGGGGCAGCCCCCTCACTCTGACCCCTCTCCTCTAGTGCATGTGCATGTGTGTTTCATAACTTGTGTGTGTAATGTGCAACTGAAAATAAAAAATACTAACAGAGTGTAAATTGAAATTTCCCTCATTTAGGGACTAATAAAGGAATTCTTCTTCTTCTTCTTCTTCTTCTTCTTCTTCTTTATGAATATGAATCAGGATTCTGATATTGTAATATTTATTTCTCATCTCAAATGTTCTCAGAAACATTTATCATTGTGGCTTTAGCTGTAACATGAAAGTGTAACCCATGACATCTCCCACCAGCTGTAGTGAACTTTCTCATTTTACAATTGAACAGTTTGACTCGGCTCTGATTGGCTGGTTTTTATCGGCTGTGGAGCAATGAGAGGATGCAGAGGATCATAATGGTTTTTAATCTCACTCCTGTTCTACTCACAGGTGATAGAGACAGTTTGAGCAAATATGACAAAATGTTGGCAGAACATGACATCAAGATTCAGCTGCTCACACAGAGGATGAGAATAAGGGTGTTTGCAGCCTTTAAAGAATTAACCCTTCTAACATGGATTGAATCTGCAGGCTACATGCCTAACTCTGTCTATGACTTTGATTTCTTATGCAACTGCCTGAACTTCCTACTACAGTATAAATAAAAAGTGTGTTTACATGTTAAAAAGTGTTTTTCCTTTCTTTTCTGAAAACCTTGAAATATGATTTAGGCAATTGAGTCTATGAAACTAACAACATACTTCAGAATACATATAAACTAATAATAGATACTTTCCCCTCTTTAGATGCTGCGATTCCACAAAAACACATCATGTGAATCACAACCGTAAACTTCAGTCAGGCCTGGAGGAAGTTTGCATGATTTAGGTAATATTGTCCGAAATATTTTGATAAACTGCTCTGTGATGACTCTGAACAGCTCCTGTCAGGATACTTGTGTATTTAGTGTGGGTTTATGAAATGATTTTTGTTGATGTTGGGTGTTCATCTTGTGAAAAAAAAAGTTGAAATCTGTAGCAGCAGGACCCAAATACAGAATACTTGTTAGAGCGTTCATGTTTATGGTAACAGAGTAAAGCATTGTTCTCGTTTAAAGATGTGAAAGTATGTGCACAAGCCAGAGTTCCCCTCCAAACATACAAACATACTTACAGTACATACACACAATATGTATGCTGTGTGCCAAGGTCAATATGGGTCTTAATATGATCTCCATCCAGCTGATCAATTTCACCATATTTTCAAAGCAATATTGACTCTATTAAAAAATCTAAGGTATTGTCAGGTCAGAGAGGAATCGGAGGGCAACAGGAAGGACACACACGCACACACACCTAGATGGACCTCTAGTGGAGCATACAGTAAACTACACTATTGAGAGACCGACGGTTTGCGAATCCTATAGTAGAATACAGAGCAGTGGATTAAACAGAGTGGCGACACTCCCATAGGCATACGCGGTACAGCCCGGCGGACCCCACTTCCGGGTTATGGAACTCTCAATAGTTCCAACATGACCGCCTGTCACGTGGGACGCCGTTCACTTCTATGGCCACAAGGCAAGCACTCACCGAGGTAAAATGATAAAATATCAACCAGTTTAATGGCAATACGTGTATTATTGACATCGAGGGGAGCCCTTTATATGTAAAAACGTATGTCCCAAATGTAATTACGTTTTTTTCAGTCAGGAATTGGGATCGATTTTTTAAATTTTTTATTTAATTTTTTTTTATTTTTATGATAATAGCTGCCTGCATTTGACATATGATTTTATTAAATGTGTTTATATGTAATGTTTTGTATGTATCTGTGATTGTTCAGTAGCATTGGTGGTAACAGTCAACTCTCACTCTATTGACATTAAATCATACATTATACATGCATACATGTTATTGATGACAAACACGTCTGGTTTTACAATATCAGTTTATTTTGAGCCTTCTCATAATTTTTAGATTTTTTTTCTTGTTTTCACACACACACACACGCACACACACACATTGTTGTGACATTCATTTAAATTGCCCACATAAAATCTCCGAATGAAAACCATAATTTATCATCATTGTCCAATCTCAGTGTTCGAGAATAGCCTTATGTTGCTAAATAAGAGATCACTTTGCATCAGGTTACGATATAGTTCCTTATTATCCAGTTAGTGAAGCTAGCAAAGTTTTCCCTCCAAAAACACAACCAGACAAACTTGTCATATTTCACTTTTATTTGTCATACAGGCACTCAATATACGCAAGTGACTTTGAGGTGCACACAGTAATCTAATAAGAGTTGCAAATGTTGACTTATTATGGTTAATTTTAATATTTACCTCTTAAATGCGCACTCACTGCAGTCTGTCCCGTTGAAGAGCATGGACAGTGCAGGCTACGCTTGGAACTATTGAGGGGTACATGAACCACGTGACCGCTCCGGCGGCGAGATCTGAAGTTGTCGCCACTCTGTTTAATCCACTGCTCTGGTAGAATATATTCACTATAGTGCACGTGATTGACATGCAGTGTGAAGAATTTACTGATTTGGTTTATTACCATGACGCTAACATGTTCATGAATGATTGGAAAAAAATTTTTTTTTTTCAAATTTAAATTGAGCTGCCTTCATATAGCCTGGCTAAATAATGTCCTGGAAATGAGTCAAACTATTTTGATGCTTTATTTGGTAGGAAAACAAAGTGAAAACACAAAAATGATTCATTTTTAATTCCTTCTATAGTTTTTTTTTCTCCATTTACAATAATAATTTCCATCACAGGACATTGTCCTTTGTAAAAGAACATCCATATAACCCTATATAGGGGTTGAAAACAAGCTCAACAGATGAGTACTTATATAGTACTTAGACCCTCATCAGTGGTGTTCATCTGTCTATAAAAAAGGTCCCTTTGTAGTCTCAGCATTGATGTATTTTTCTCTGTAGAGTAAATATCTCTCAGAATTTTAACCACCTTTAAAACATAATTAAATTGTTATCATCTTAAAGAGCTGCTCCTGCTGGAACGACACATTGTCTCAGTAAGCACAGTGAAACCTGGTGATTGATCCGGCCAGCTGAAAACTCGCAGTGTCTGCTAGCGCGCGCGCAATCGTGACGTCAAAATGACGTGGCAACCCATCGCGCGCGGCACAAAACGACGCCGTGTCTGCTTGTCGCATATACGACAAAATTTTTGTCTTGCGCATGCCAAACAGGAAACGGACCAGCTGGAAGAGGATGGACACGCTGGAAACCAAGCTGAGCAAACAGGTCCGTCTGTACAGACAGCTGTATGATCCTTCTTCAAAGGAATATAGAGATGCTCTGAGAGCATACAATTTCAGTAATTTCCCAAGTTGGGATCAATAAAGTAATTCTATTCTATTCTATTCTATTCTATAACTCATGGAAAGAAAGCACGGGGACCATGGGGGAGGACGAAACAACATGTAGGAGTCACTACTCTCTTCTCCCCCGTCAGAGTGACTGCAGCACTGCTGTCCAGTCAGCCCCTCTCATTAATTCCTGGTTAATAAATGAGCCGCTCGTTGTTTTCTGGAGCGCAAATGATCGCAAATGATTAGCAAAACCTTAACAACAATCCGTAGCAACCTTCCTCTGTTTCTTCTGCATCGCCGGTGGGTCGTGGATGCGTTTTCACAACAGTGACACCTCTGTTCGGGAGAGGATTGCAACTACTGCAGGGTCTGTCGTGCGGCAGTTTTTTTTCCTTCTTCTCTATTGAAACTTTAGTATGTATAACATAAGTGCAGCCAACTGGGTCACAACAGTATGTCAGTAATTTAATTCAGGATTTGACCATTAAATACAGATATAAAATAATAATAACAATATCAAAAAAGTTATTGGAGGTCTATTAATGGTAGTTCCCCAAGATAGTGTAATGTATAGTTACTTTTCTTATTGTTAGTTAGTTTCAAGGTATTTATATACAGATTAAATTCTCCCAGAAATATTTGAAAATGCAGTAAGGATTTGGAGATACTCATTTTGTATAAATAAAATTTTCCAATTAGGATCATAAGGTTAGTTACAAAGGATAAAGGCTTATTATTACATGCAAATCTTGTAATGATATCTGAAGGATTAACTGTAATCTCCCCAAAACATAAAAGACACAGGGCAAATACAAAATAAACGCATGGTTGTCTCACAAAAGGTGCATTTATCATCTAAGTCAGTGAATTTGGAAATCGTGCTATTACAATGATAAATGTGCAGTATTTTAAACTGAAGTTCTCACATTTTATATGAGATACAAAACTGGAAGGGGCACAACCATGTTTTACACCAATTTATATAATCTAACTGTGAATCCTAGAAACGTTTACCTTTGGGGGAGATTTTGTTAAAACTCTGAAGTGTATTGCGAATATGTTTATTTGTACATTTTCAATCCAGTATATTAATTCTGCCAATTGTAGTTGAAGGTGTTCGAGTCTCAATTCTTTGATAATATAGATGACACCTCATTAATTCAAGTATACTCTGAGGAATGGCTTTCACAACAGACGTAAATTCTTTG